>JABBOT010000002.1:7430764-7870887 GCA_016165875.1 Acanthopleura granulata
CTTTTATATCATACACAACATATGCACATATTTGTATTTTACATGCATACTGTTGAAGAGATCCCTCTTTAAGCGGCCATTGGCTGTGGGGAATAATCGTTTAATAAATAAGGAATCAAATTAAAACCTATGGGAGACCTGCACTGAGGGCACAAACAAGTCACACTACCACTACCATAGCACTGTAACTGTAGCCTCAGCCATCAGCTGAATCCCCTGGTGTGACAGAGCCCTGATCAGCTAGAGCTCTTGAGTCAATGAAACTCCCAGGTATACTGTTCAATGGACAATGTACAATGTTCCATACAGAAGAGAAGGAGCATATACATGTACATACCTGCTGTAATTTGGCACACATTAAAGTTAACATGAAAAGCTGCCTCTCAAGACAGACAGTGATAAGATTACTTCCTTGTACAATACGTTTAACCCTAACAATGGTGGTGTTTGTTCTCTGCAACACCTGTACATTAGGCCTCTGAGAACTACTACACATGCAGGGCTGCACTACTTGTAGTTTTGAATGATACATGTATAATGGTGGGAAAACACGCTGATTGATCATTAGTATTAATACTAATGGCTCTGACAAATGAGGTACCTAAATGGCCAAAAATTTTTACTAGGACTCACTGTTCCTGATTCTGAGAGATCTATGGCTTTTAGAAAGGTGTTTGCAAGGTAGGTCCTACCACCATAAATAGTATTTTATGATATGAACTGCCTTCAAAATGCACTCTTTGGGACAGATTTTTAGGTCACTTATGCTAGCTCACGATGACACTGCATACCTGTATACATGAACTGTGAACTTTACCAATAGTGTTCAGCATTACAGTAACACATTCCCAGCAGACTGCACAAACACATGCAACTAACTTCTTGTTTGTAGCGTTGTATGCTTTTGGTTTGATGTTAGTTTCCCATATTAGTCCACAATATCAAACAGTGTCTCTTATATGGTTCCAATGTGGTTACATTTCCAGACCTATTTTAACACTATTTTCACCATCAAATATTTACACCATCCACGTATACAGCTGTGCCTTTCACGGAGGTCCACATTGTACATGTATATGTAGAGGAGATGACGTGACAAAGGAGCAAATCAAGTTAAATACAAGATAATTCACTTTTAGAGAACTCCATATTTTATCACTACTTACTACAATTCATTGGAGGAGGAAAATGGGATAAAAAATCAAGCCAGTACCCATTCTGTAATGAAAGTTTGCAGTCAAGTAGAGTTCACTAAGTGTGAATGGACTTTGCAATGAAAGTTTGTAGTCAAGTAAAATACACAAAGTGTGATTGCATTATGAAATCAAAAAGACTATTCAACACTAGAATCACATAAATAATCACATAAACCACAATTTAAGTATTCCTCCAAAATCAAGCAGAGCATGGACTAACTTGTCCAACTTCTGACTACTTCTCAACAGCCATCACTTCACACAACACTCTAAGCAAAAACTAATCAGACTAATTAACACCATCAAACAATATTGATGCAAATTTCACAGCCACAGAGTGATAAGAATTAGGGCGGGAACACAGGTATACCAACACTTATATATACTCATACATCTATTGTAAATATGTAACAAACAATACAGGTTTGGTTTACATTTTAGATGCAAGTTACTCTTTGCATGAATGGGATGAGGAATGCAGGAAAACTGAAGACAACAGGGGCGTAATGTACTTACTGGTACAACTGTGTGTACTTGTGGCTGGAGGCAAAATTATAAACATATCATTTAAACCAAACATTTCTTAGGCCAACATTAAAATGCTTAACTTGCCATGAATTTAATCTTGCCAGTGGTACCATTTCAATATTAGATTATAAAATGCCCCACCTGTCACTGCTTGTGGTCACTGGAGACGACAAACATTCACAAGCCCTGATGGGATTGTTCTTACATTGGCTGAAGATCACTTTTCTCAACAATATGGCATACCAGTCTGTACGATAAACATGAGGAAATCTATCAGTGCAGCTTGTAGCAGATTAACTCTGTGTAACTTTGTCATGGGCAAAATTTTAGGTAATTTACTGTAATTATACAGAAAAAAACCCACAAATCAGGTCATGCTTGGAAGTTCATTTAATGTTGTGAATGATGAGCAATTTTAAAGCAGATATAAAACTGAAATAATGACAAAACGGATTAATGTTAATTACTTAGTGAGATACATGTATTAATTTGATTTATATTAGTTTGACAATAATTACCTGGACCTTGGGCTCCTTCCAGTGGACTCTTCTACGTATACCTGAGGGTACACTGGAAACTTTGCTCTTGAAGGATCGGTTCCAGAATGCCATTGTTTTGTGTTCAATGTGAGTATTTTGCAATCAAAGGGAATTTACTCTACACAGACAACAGCAGGTTATAACTGCCAATATTCAACTTTGGTATTTCAAAGTGTCCACATATAAAAATATATGTATATATGTGGTGATTCTGCTATCATGAAGAGAAATTTCCTTAAATCCATACACACTAGGTGTCAGACATCCAGGGGAATTCAATAATGTGATAACACCATACACAAACGGAAGGAATCTCGATTCCAGCTGCATGGGCAACTAACACTGATGAGGTGACGCAGGTCAAATGGAGTCCATGAACAACTGCAGAGTACGGTGAATTCGGCTCACTTGTCACAGTACTGATGACACATACCAGCTTTTTATGCAGGTTATGAACAGCTGTTCAAATAGGCTGATAGTCACTGAAAGTTAGTTGTCTCTTTTATTATAAACCTGCCAAGTACAATGTGCTATCTAACTGCCATACCATGCAGATGTGCCCAAAACTTGAGAACACAAATAGACCTTAAAACATAACACTTCACTAAAGATGTCTTCACTCATGTTAAGGATATTGCAACGCTCCGGGACCAATCCACATGCAATTCCACGTTCTAGGGACAATCATAAACGGAATGGCATCAGTTCTACTGATATGTCAGTAAGACTCACGAGTCTGAAACACTGGATAAAATTTTGGATGATGCACATTTAATTTTACAGCACTAACAGTAAATCCATGATAAAAATTCTGCACAATAGAATAATTAATGGCTTCGCTCTACAAGTTTCCTCTCCTCACAAGTCTCCAGAAATTTTAGAAACAAGGAAACACTTGCAGAGCAACTGGAAAGTTCACAAGCTGAAGATGGAGCCACATCAGAGACAAACAATTAATTTTCAAACATTTTCTTTTCAAAACAACTTTCTTCGAAACCACTCTCAACGATAAAACGATAGAGATCTTGGAAATCCAAATGGCTTACAACAGTCTGCCAATGTAGTCCAAATGAGGGTAAAGTCTGGATAATTGACGCTCACTACATCAGACATGTGCTTTCTATCACAGATTAGTCCACCATTTCCATAAAGTTGTGATATTCCACTGTAAGTAAAGCGCCATGAATCAACCAAACTCAAGAGCATTTAAACTGGAAGGTGCAGATGCTGCAACGAACGCCCAAGTGACAAGATCCCAAAAGAGAAGACAAGCAAACACTGTCGCAGTTAATGCAATGGTTTGGAGAAGACAATAAATCTGGTATGTCGTATATTAACCCTGTCCTGGCTGGGCCCCTGTGCATGCAAGCTTCGATGGCCTGTCCCCGGAACTGAGTTATACGAGAGGGTATAATAACCTGGCACCAGCTTGTCCGTTCTCACAAGAGAGTTAAACAATTACATGAATGCCATCCTGGCTCGGAAAACATCACTAACTACTTACACGGGCCAAGGGATAATAATTCCCCAAAGGTAGCCATGTATTATATCAAAGTGCACATGGCAACTCCAGCATGCAGCTCATAATTATCAAGAAAACATTAACACGATGAGCCAGCCATACATGTGCTTGGGCTCACTGAGAATCTCTCCCAGAGAGATGACATTTTCAAATGGGTTAGCCATGTAGGAAAATGACAAACTGTGCATGAACACCCGTAATGAATAGCAATAAATGTATGGCCTTATACATGTGGGTTTACAGAGGTTGTGCTTTTTGCATTGTAAGATGGATTCTACGTCCCAGTTCAACTCTTTCACTGAGATACACATCGGATCATGAGTCATTCTGACATTTCATTGCTGACAAAATCATGACAGAACTTGCTCAAAACTTTAATTACATGAGTAACGCTGGTCCCACACTAGCCATCATATATACATTTTGATATTTTTCAGGGGGTGAAGGTGGGGATTTTTCCAGTTTTTAGCACATGCCGATACACAAACCGCCTCTATCAGAAACCGGCTTGCCCACGCATGCATTAGCACACTGTCCCCAAGGAGGATACTATGCTGCCACATCCCAGTGATTGGTGGTGATACATAACGTCATATTAACAAGAGCACACAGTCAATAGCTTCCCCAAAATAAATGATGTCCACTGTGCCGGTGATAAAAGTCTTGTCTAAGCCGGAAAATCCATCAAGCCCATCCATAGAGTGGACAGATCTATTCAGACGTCGCACAAATATTTCATAGTATGGGGAAAGAATTATGATCTAGATATATACAGCGTTTTTTTTTTTAAGCCGATTTCTCACTGTTACCACAACAAGAAATATTGGAAAATTGAGTTTCAGACAAATTTTGTATTCAATTTTCATGAATTAAATTGAGTTTTTGATATATAGGTGAGAAAAAATAATTGGTTTTCTGATTTGTTCAAATTGAGTTTCTAAAAATAAATTGGCTAGAAAACCCCCTGACATATATAAAAAAATAAACGCATCTCCAGTAAAGAAAAATAAACTCATCACTGGATTATACGCACATCTTTCTTATCATTGTGTATTTTAACTGTATCAGTGTAAACTACACGTAAGTGTGCAGCTCCAAAATAAGGCTGTACAATAAACTGTATAAAATGTCACAACTGTTCAAATCAGAGGTGAGAGAAGATTAACAGTCCTACAATATGATGCATTCTTATACACGTATTATGGGCTGCCGATATTTTATAATGTCAGATACATGTGCCACCGCTGGAGGATAACTGGGCACTTCAAAGATGTACATACACATGTACATGTATGTTGTATATATGTAGAATCTTAAGGGCCTCACAGAATTTTATATCATCAAATATATGTTTTCAACATTATCATTTTGCAGTATGGTATTCAAATCCATCAAATTTAAAGACATGAAATAATTGTCCTCTCCACCCGTGAGACCATATGTCTGCAGCTTATCCTGAAGCTAACTGCTAAAAGGTAATCCTGAACAAAAAAGCTAAGCTGTGTAAAACTGTGCGTTTATGTATATACACCCCACTAAATACAGCATGTTGTTAAGGTATTATTAGGATATTTACTTGGAACCATCAGTGAGCAGTCAGGTCATTAATGCCATGTTATAATCTGGTCTCTGTTTTGCTCCTTATTCTAATTAATACAGCTCACTGGCGATGATAATAATTAACTGGCCTGAAGTGTGTTCAACTAGTCGGGTATCCATATGCTGACAAAGTAGGGCAGACAAGGAAAATTTTCCGGGCCTCTGTTGTATTATGGGTTACATGTAATCAAGGACACTGATTAAATTTCGGTTCTAGCCCTGAAACAATTATCTTATTGTGAATTAAATATCTGGCCAGATTTCTGCAACAATCACTCACCAAAAGCAATTAGAAAATATTATGTTGTAGTCATTTTCATTAATATATTCAAGTACAGGTACGAGTAGATGAGACTGAATGAGATAGGGAATGGGGTACCGTACTGATGGGAATTGAGAAACACTTTCCTGTCCAATAAATTTAGGAAGCTAATGATCACAAAGGATTCCCTGATGCCAACAAGGGAAAGACTGTTAAAAGAAAGTAAATGATCTAAATTTCACCACCAAAAAGCACGTTTTCGATGCAAATAAATGTCAGAAAATAATACTTTTGGTAGTAAAAGTTACATTTTTCAATTAAAATATCATCCTATCTTGCAAACAAACCTTAACACCACTTCTCTAAGCCAGCCAGACTTCACCAATCCATGGACCGCATTATACTGCTTTCACAAATCCAGCAGATATTTATTAATTTATTTAATTGTTACTGCTTCCCATTTCGACTGATGGCAGTCAGGTTTAGGTCTGGAGAAAACAGAGTGCCCGGGAAAAAACCACCTACATTTGCCAGGCACCTGACAAACTTCTTGCCCAGTGTCTAAACAGTCAGAGCTCGATCTGAACATGCAACCTCACTGGTAATGAGGCCAAGTGCACAGTGAGCCAAACCTTTAACCTTCTGGGCCAGCAAGACTCCATCTCGCCATTAAAACTGACCACGAGTATTATTACACAACTTTGTTAAATGTTGTGTTTTGCTCAAACATGTTACACAAGGATGTTCATTAAAGCATGTATAAGTTGCCACACTTGTGCCTGATAATAGCAGGGCAATAATTCCAGTTGCTATACATTTTCCCACATATAATCACTTCAATAAAAAATACCTTTCAACCTAAGCAAAGAGAGTTGCAAGTAGATCTAAGTTTTACCTAATCCAACTTCAAGCCCATACATGTACGCATGTTCATTATTTTATGCATTACTGCCCCAAATATTGCAAAGAAAGGTTGTATATACAGGCATACATAATCAGTGTTCAGGTTAATTACCCTAATCATAATCATGTAGTCTAATTAACCAATGGTAAACACCCACACAAAAACACTAAGTTTAATCATGTACCCTAATTAACCAATGGTAAATACCCCAAATAACCAATGGTAAATACCCACACAAAAACACTAAGTTTACCAGGTCCTGGCAGACATATGAAGCCTCTTTGATGACATATAATTCCTGTACAACATGTATATGAATATACATGTATATATTTACAATTTATGCCAAATGTCAAGGCGACCCAACCATACTAAACCTACACTTTTATACACAAACAAAATTATACACATGAAGCAATTTGCAGGGAAAAAAAACGTCCGTCTGGCTTTTGAAAGCAGACAGAGGTTATGAAACTTAATTCTGCTTACATGTCAGTGGGTTTTCTAGCCAATTTCTTTGTACAAACTCAATGTGAACAAACCAGAAAACTCAATATTTTTCATCACCAATGTATGTAAAAAGTATCTAAATCCCATTTCTTTTACCATAACTCACCTGTCTTGCGAGATTAATGCTGTTTGGGTGAGACATGAGTTGGTGCTCTTGCAAACTAATGCAAAATAATGTTAAAAAGACCTTAGAATGCCTTAGAATGTTGTTGTTGTTGTAGTGGCTATCGTAAATCACGTCTTTTTTGCATTATTTTGCATTAATTTGTGAGAGCACCGACTCGTGTCTCACCTAAACAGCGTTAATCACGTGAGACTGCTCCAATGCCAATTTGGCTTATTATTATATATACAGTTTTCCAGTAGGATTTCACATAAACTTCAAAATAAACCCCCAAAAATAACTCAGTCTTGGACGAAAGACTAATACAGATTGTCAGATATCAGTGGCTAAAGAAGTAATTCATACAATGTGCATCAATTAAAATACCAGGGCAGACAGAGATTTATATCCCAACCATCTGTCTCAAGGCAACTCAGTTTATATACATGTATTATCTTCTTATAAATTGCTTTTAGTTCATAAAAGACAGAAATTTATATAATGTACATGTGCAGAATTAACACTGGAAATACTTTAGAGCAAACTGGCCACACATACACATGGGGGTGGGGGGGCTCTGTGGATCAGTTGGTTAGTGAGCTAGCACAACGTAATGACCTCCCACCAATACGGTCGCTGTGAGTTCAAGTCCAGCTCATGCTGGTTTCCTCTCCGGCCGTACGTGGGAAGGTCTGTGGATGGTTGCAACCTGTGGATGGTTGTGGGTTTCCCCAGGGCTCTGCCCAGTTCCCTCCCACCATAATGCTGGTCGCCATCATGTAAGTGCAATATTCTTGAGTATGGTGTAAAATACAAATCACATAAATAAATATTCTCAGGGTATCTAGGGCACAAACTGTGGACGAGCAGTGCTCATTAGATAGGATAGGTCCCCTAAACATGGCTCTTATCTGCTATGGGTTAGAAAATAATAGCAATTACTGACATATAAGGGGAGAAATTAGGACAATATAGCTGTAGTACCAATAGCCAAACCATAGATCTACAGCAGGAGAGGAAAACTTTGAACAAACCTGTCACGATGTATAGCTCGATCTGTATTACAAGTATACATGAACAAGTTCTGCCATAATGTAACTAGATGCAACTCAAACAAAAAAAGCTCCTTACATTCATCATTAAATCCATATTGCATGACCTGGCTGAACATCATCAGCTAATGAAAGAGAAGAAAGAAGAAAAAAAACCCCACCAACATAATCATAAAATCTCACACAAAAAATTAATGAAAAAAAAGAAAAAAAAAAACAATGAAAAAATATTGCCTTAAAATAGTTATCATTTTCGCGTCAAGTTCAGTGAATTAAATTTATTTGATTGGTCATAGGACGGCGACCAGGATTATGGTGGAAGAAAGCAGGCAGAGGGAAACCCACCACCACCTGCAGGTTGCTGGCAGGCAGTGAACTATATGTGTAGATGTTACTTGTATATTTTTCTCCAATAAAACAATCTTGAAATACACACGTTAGAAAAACAAATGTATCTGACATTTAACGCCCATTTTACGTAACTGATGTCAACTACAATGACTAATTTTAAAGAACTTTCTACCAATAACAGGAAAGTTATTCCAGAATTAAATCGAACTACCACAACCTAGAAGTGCAGAATAAATGCCGAAGATAACACTTGATTTTTGTAAAAATCAAAGACCAAGTTGTACAGAAAAACTGTTATATAAAGTTCCCAAAACTGATACATTCTTTCCAGGTGTATTTATTTTATTTGTATGTTCGCTTGATTCTGACTGTTGTTGTAAAACTAGAACAATTCACTACAATGTCCAAATGGATAAACCATAAATTTACCATCACAACACATCCGTCAAAACATGGCCATAATCACACAAAGAAATCATTGTAATTATTTCAAACCTCAATGTAATGTATGCATATAATACATTGCAAACAAAATTTAATAAATGGCCTAGCACTGTACGGTTCATGATGTAAGATATATTTATAACCAGAAAAAAAAAATAAAAGCGTTAAAAAAAAAAAAAATATATATATATATATATATATATATATATATATATATATATATATATATTCTACATGATGTAGACGAAAGAAAGGCATATTGAAATCTTCAACATTCAACACATTCGCTGATAAATCCTGAATACTGCAGAAGAGAACTTCACTGTGAGAAGATGGCTCAGGAGAAGATCTTTATCAAAAGGACCAAGCAGGTGAAACAGTCAATCTCTTTCAATAAATTTTTCTACCATTAAAGCAACAAAAAGATACTCAACAAACAGGCTGAAGATAGACATGGACTGTTTTGATCTGCATGCTACATGCATGAGGTGTTCTTTAAAAGCTTCAGTAATGCCTACAGCACTACGCCATACTTGTACATCTACAATGCTAGATGTTCAGATTATCGCACTGTGTAACTCTATTGTGATGGTAAAAGGCCACAGCTCTGTCACTGAAATACATATAGAAGACATTGCCCCCAATCGGGAAAAATTATGGTTATCAAAATTACTGAAGCGTTCAACTGTTCGGATTAATGCCAATTTGACCTACATTCCCACGTATGCCATCAAAGAAGGGTGTGTCCAATGTATCAGGTTAACCTTAAAGTCTTGAAATGTTTGTTGCAAATAATATACCTTGATGGTTACTAAGTCTACTAGCAAGCATTGAAGCATTCCAGACTCTTCTACAGGTGACTCACTATAAGCAAGACAGCAGGGGAAACTTCCCAATGCTTTGTCACTATTGTTACAAAGTTAGTGAATCTCCCTTGTTCTATTCATGGACAAACCTCTTCACTTATTAAATTTTCCTCAACATGTATAAACCAGGTATATTTCAAAACAGAATGTTTACTGGCAGGGTGATTAAATGCATGAACAAATATTGTAGTTTCTAATAAAAACATCATTATTTGATACCTGGCCCCTCATCAACCTAGCTCCGACATTTAATATATATTCTGTTTTCTTTCTTAGTGCCAGTTTTATGCTTTACTTTTGAATTATACTTAAAGAGCTACTTGGTGTCAAAACATCTGTGTCTTGAAAGCAAGAGGAATTAATAAAGACTGGGATAGTATGAAATGCTTTTCTAAATCGTGAATATATTGCTGCGAATTAAAACCGATACTGTATGATTTGTAAATATATACGGAAACAAAATATTTCTGTCGCTTCCACTTTGCCTGATTTGACGTCAGCCACATGACATCAATCGCTGACGCGTATACACATGACGTTGCCCTTTCAAACGCTGTTGACATCCCAGCGTAAATGTCTTACTCAACGTCACATCTGCCTGATTCGACGTCATACAAGGAATATTATCACGTCACATCAGGGAAATTTTACGAACACAGCCTAAGATTCTGTTTTCCAAGGAATCTTCAGTTATGTGGGTTAAATAGCGTTATTCATCCAAATCCTTTTGAAGCATAGTGTCAGGCTTACTCCGCAGGACTTCTTTCATATCACTGTAATATTTTGACGCAATTTGTATTCTGACCAGAGTGGCAATTTAAGAATATAAACCACTGACAATCCTGCATTTCCTTTTGATATTCACAGCTGTACAGAATAACACAATGTTTCTTTGATGATTAGCATTCAGAAATAAATACATTTATTATTATTTACTTGAGTCACAATGCCATTGTTAGGCAAAGTACTATATAGCAGAGTCAAATTACTCCTTGCCTTGTATCAATATTGACAGTTGTCCTGGATGTATTGTAATCTACCTATACTTAGCCTTCCTTGTCTGATATGTCTGGACAGCTACAGCGTATAAATACAGTAACACCAGGTTGTCCCCAGCCAGAGGAAGGGTCTAGTTGCAAGGATCGGCCTGTATCATTTAGCAGTACAAATAAATCCCATGTCAGCATTTACCTTCACTAACAGTCAAACAAATGACCACAGGTCAGGTTCATTCATGCAGTATGTCCAGGTGAATGACCCATTTCGATCTTTCTTTGTATATGTATATATATATATATCTATATATGTATGTATATATATATATATATATATATATATACATATACGTGTTGATACATGGCATGTATGGATCAGACAGAGCATACCAAAGACTAAACAGGCACAGTTTTCAACTGTCCCACGTCACTGTTTTCAATATACTCTTACACAATTATCATTAAAAGAGTTTTACAGTTTCATGACTGTTAAAGGCATTATGCATATGAAATTCTAGTGGATCAACTTTTCATGACTTTCTGGGTCTATATTTTCTATAAACTGTGGTGAGAACGTATACATGTATGTACACAGTGTAACATGCTATATATGATGTACCAGATAATACATGGCATGCTGGTCAACAGGAAATACTCTATTACATACACGTATGTGTTTATACTTGAATTTCACGTCAATTCCCTTGGGAGAGCTTTGTTTGAAAAACTTAGAGGTCTTATGAATAATTCTAATACCAGTATCAGCTATATGCTAGTATTACATATTAATTGCATCATCATTCACAAGGGTACATGTGTCTTCTTTTTCACCTGTGCTCTCTGAAATATCCTGTTGAAGGCACTTGGCTAGTACATCTAGATAGGCTCGGTGTGTTATTTTAAATTTATTG
This sequence comes from Acanthopleura granulata, assembly GCA_016165875.1. Lineage (NCBI taxonomy): Eukaryota > Metazoa > Mollusca > Polyplacophora > Chitonida > Chitonidae > Acanthopleura > Acanthopleura granulata. The sequence goes on from JABBOT010000002.1 coordinate 7,442,547, forward strand.
CAACACTGCTTGAGTGTATTGAACCAACTAAAAAATGCGTGCAGATTTCTGAACTTGAAACTACATTAAGATTGACCAGCAATGAGCATGACTAAGTCAGTCATTTAATGCTGATAGACAACTGCCATGTAGTCACTTGACTCGGCATACTAGCCTGAGGCAGCTCAGACGCTGAAATTTTCAATTAGAAATGACACAACAGCTCAATTTCCACGTCTGAGATCTGAGCCTCTACCGTGCAGCAATGTGGTTTAGTGTTTAGAACAGCCTTCTAGGTCTAAGACACATGCCTAATATAAGCCTAAAACTGTAATAAAACTACTCTCTGGAAACTTTAGTGACTACACATCATTTCACTTAGCCCATCACATTTATTCCGGTCTCTGTTGGCCACCTAAACAAAATTCAAAACCGCTGCCTCTTGGTTTGCTTAAAACACTCCGACATCTTGAATGCACAACGACAATGAGCATTTTTCTGGCAATTATCACATGGGGATGCCAGTCTGAAGTGATATAGTAACCTTAGATGGGCTAAATAACATGTTGGATAGTCATATATGTTTCCAGGGAGGAGTTTTATAACAATTTAGGCCCATGTTAGGCTTATGAAACTTAATTGCTTGTTTCACGTCATGAGAATTTTTCAGGAGGACTCGGGCAGTGTCTCAGTTTTCATTATTCATTTTTTTTATACCTGTACCGATGTAGGCGTTTTCATAGACAAGGTTTTTAATTATAACGCTAAGAGGGAGGATGGTCGAAGTCAAGAATATACCTATAACAATCAAGTGGAATTATTTGACGTTTCATTTGTAATCATACATAATAAAGTCTTTTCAACGGAGGTGATCACATGTTCTCATAACTTTTCCTGCTCCCTAAAAGACGAGAACTAAAAACATGCCGATTACAGACTGAACTTATCTCCCTTTTATGTACTAAATGATTTAGTGTTACAGTTTTGCACTCCAACAAGATCTAGAACTTGGCTAGACAAAGCAACATCCTATTCGGTCCATCTAGATAGGCACAGGATGTTACATTTTGAAGTTCTGACATTTATTGCAAAACTGAGTAATCACTAGAACTCAATAAAATCGCAGGTCTCTTTACTCGAACTCAATGGAACTGTTCTTGGTAAGGTCCGTGTTCGTGTCACACAAACTCACATGCATTCAAACTGACAAAAACAATTTCTTTTACGTCCTTGTCGGTTCTACATTATGAAGATTGAAGAAGAGCCTCCAGGCGACAATGAAAACGTCATAGACCAAAAGTAGGTGGCGAGATTTTTCAACATGGCTGCCAACAGTGAGCCATTTCAACTGGAGTGCCAGTAATGTTCATCGGCATTGAGTTCAGAGCTATCAGTACCAATTTTGTTGAGTTCAGTTCATGGACACTGGGTTGCAATGAATCAGAAGGTCAATGTCAGAATAAAACCCAGGGTTCAAAGAATTGGACTACACCTATGTAACAGCATCAAGGCGCACGGGTTAAAACAGAGGAAAGTTCCACAACATATTCTGTAAATGAAACTGTGAGTTACTAAAAAACAGGCAAATAATGACAAAAATCAGAAATAATGACAAAATTAAGCGGGTAGTAAAAATGCATGTGGGCGGTGATGGGAAGCTAGCAATCAAGTTTCATTGGCCTTTGGCTTGATTCGCGGGCGTAGAGGGCCAGTCTAAAAGTCAGGCCGCATCGCTGCATGGAGGTGTATAGCAAAGGTGTCAGACATGGAAATTAAGCGTCCACGTCATTTCTAATGCAAGTTCTAACGTCTGAGCAAACTCGGGCTATCAGCATACATGTAGAACTGTGGTATAACATAGCTCTGTAGGGCTGGGATAACGTTTATGATTACAGGCCTATCGTCTGCCATAAGCCTGCCATAAACACCTCTGTTCTTCCAGTGCTGTCCTCAATGCATTGAGTCTGGGGCCGTTAAAAAGTTTTTGTCCAAACTCATGGATATCTTAGCTAAGTGAAACCACAGGTAAATCCACATAAAGGTTAAACGAGTTGTAATTTGGGCAAATTTTAGGTCCAACCGCAATGTTTAAATACATACTCCTCACAGCACCGGAGCCATACATGTCATGAAAGATAGCACTGCCTCTACTTGACATGACTGATCTTCTGTGCGACAAATGGGCCCATTTTTAGGATCAGTCTCACAAGTAATGACCTCGAGAGAAGTCAGAAATCAAGTGTTTTTAGCGTTAGTTCGCGCGAGTACCCATTCATGTCTCGCCCAAAGATCGTTAGACGGCTCCAATACCGATTCTGCTTGTTTTTGACCAAAGCAATGGTCAAATATGATCCAAGAATTTTTAAACCGCTGCGACATGCGATCCCCTTGGCTGATCACTGCTGATTGAGGAAAATACAGATTTTAAAGGGTAGGCAGCACCTAAATACGGATAGGGAAATATCCCTCGTTTTTCAAATGGACCTCTGTTAGACGTTGTATCCGTCGAGCATACAACGCTTCATTCATTAGGCCAGAGTGATAGATGTACGATGACAGTAGATAGCGATCCGTTCTGTCAAAAGTTTTAACAAATTTTAGGCCATTTCACACTTAATCATCAGTAGTAATAAAAATAAGAACATTAATGAAATGGCCATGCATCAAAATCATAATGTAATTTAATTCTTGTTATGTCGAGAAAAACAGGAAGTTTACGGTAACTCAACTAACGGTGACAGGATGCACTCACTTTTGACTTGGCGATGGACGATGCGTCCTTCAACTGCTCTTCATCGTCCGAATCATCCTGCCAACTTTTAAAGTTACGTTCAGTTATGGCAGTAGACTGGTGAGGCTTTCGCTTGGTGATCTGGTGCCGGTTTTGTTCAATTCTAGCCTCTCCTGGCTTGGAAGAGACCTTGAGTTGAGAAAGTTGCTGTCGGTATTCCGCGAGTGTGTCCTGCGCCATGTTTGCTGAGCATGTACGACAACTTTGAGCCTGTCGTCGGCAACTTCGACTACGGGTCGTGTGCAAAACGGGTACTTCGAAGCGTGGCGGACTGACACCCGACTATCTGAAAACGACACCCTAAGGCCTGCAAGGTGGAAAGTTCTGTTTTTGACGTGGTATTTCACATTTACCTGCAGTGTTTGCTGTCACTAAAATAGCTGTGGAAGTAAGCTTACATGTATTTGAAAATATTTTTAAAAATATGTATTTTGATTTTAATGATATACCAATAAAATTAAGTCGTAGCCTAATGATAAAAGTTTGTAAATACATGTTTAGGAAATGTTAATGTGTTTTACGCCGTACTCAAGAACGACGGCGGCCAGCATTGTGGAGGGAGGAAAGCGGGCACAGCCCGCGGTAAACCGGCCTGTTGCTTTCAGACTATTGATTATATAAATGCTCAGCCAAATCCCACGCGCATGCATTTAACATACCCTCCATGTGAGCGCAATTAATATATGCCCCATATAGATTTACATCACCACAGTCTCTTTGCACAAAAGCGGGATTGCGGCGGATCAAATTTTATTTATATAAACCGATCTGAACCTGTAGGCTGTAATTTGCCAGGGTTAAAAAAATCATGCCGAGCCTGACCTGGACATGCTTGACTGGACAACGTCCAGCTTAAACTGAACATGAAATCTACCACTATAAATACATGGAAAGGAGGAAGTAAGACACAGGTATCACAAAAGTTCATTGAAGTTTTAAAGGGTATCTAAAAAGAAGGAAGTCAGTATTGGAGATGTATCACTCTCTCAATATCTCTAACTTGAACACTTACAATTCTGTAAACTAGACCGTGTGTACCACCCATATACATGCTTTTTCTCACGTAGACCCACACAACTTGTATACTTCAAATATACAAAAGTTGTCTCTGTTCTATTTTGTTATACAGTTAGTGTACCTTGGGCCACTTTTACCAAAGGTCGTACGACATTTTGACGAAAGTGGTCCATGTGGTGCACAATCGTTTTTAGAGAGCACTGTTGCAGCCCTGAACAGGGACTCGCCTTCTTACACAATTATCTGAAAATGGCACAAACAGATCTACAAGATGGAATCTGTGGGTTTTTGGTGCTGTGGTATTTTAATGTATGTGCAGCGTTTGTGCAGCGTAAATCTGTTTTGAACATAACACAAATGTATTAGCTGTACCAAACTTACCAGATGACAAAAGAATTGCGAGTATGCACGCATTGGCATATGGGTTATAAGATATATTGTTACATGCAAACAGGACATGTGTAATTTGTGTCAATCTGGAGTCCAGACCCAGGACATATGAATCAGGTGTGTCACACAGGCCTTTGACATTGTCTGAGTGTTTCGGTGATTAACGACGTTTTCATGCAACACGCAGGCAGTATTTAGGTTACATCACGATGATACCTTCATGTTCATGTGCTTGCATTGCAGGCCGGACCCAATTAATGTCGAGGTATTTATAGTGCTGCTTCATTGGAACGCCATGCCGAAGACACCAGAGACGACACTCCACGCAGTCATAATATACTGACACCAGACCGACCAGTGCTTAGTCTTTTCCACTGAGCCATAATCGAGGTAGAGTGTAGTTCCAAAATGACCAATGTTAATGTCTAAGGTATGACTCGATTCGGGACTGAACCCCGAATCTAAAGTTAATTCACGAGACAAACACTATATTTAACACGACACATAAGAAATTAGGCACCAGTACCTATGAAAGCCGACAGAGGACTATTCGCTATAACCTGCCATTTGTATTACAAGGTCAGTGAGGCAGCGTGTTGGCGAAGCGAGGCAGCGAGTTGTTCTGAGATCGGTTGGCCATGTTCCCAGCTTAGCTCCAAGTTCATATTTGTGAGGGTTAAGCTGTGAAGAGTGAAGGAAGTCTCAGATATAGCCGGCAAGGTGATCTCGTCATCTCACGATATACATGTACTCTACATCTTCTCTCGCTTCGCTGCCTGATTGCCTCGTTGCATATACCTCGCTTCACTTCCTCACTGCCACGCTTTGTAGTCTCACTGCCTCACTCTACCTTACAGCTTCGTTACCTCCCCTCGCTGCCTCGCTTTGCAGTCTCGCTACCTCGCAATGGACGAGGTAGCATGCAAGATAACAAAAGGCTCCTTTGTCGTCCTCAGTAAAGTTTTCGCCAAAATTGGGAGTAAGAAATCAGTTGATCCTGCTGAATAACTTTCTGTATTCCCTTTTCAACCTATTTAATTCTGGATTAACCATTAGACATTTATTCACGTTACTTACCACATTTATATACAGTGGTGCATTTATGCATACAGTGAATCGGCATTGAAGCATATGGGACATCCTAATGGATTACTGATATCTTAATATTATCACCCCAACCTTGCTACACTATACGAAGTGATAGTTTGTTTCTGATGTGTGGCTAAAATCGCTGATCAGAATGTTTTACTCGCCAACAGCGTTTGACATACTATACAACAGACACCGAATTCGACACGTCTGATTGCCATGAAGCAATAAACCCTTCATCAGTATATCGCCATGGAGCTCCTGATTTGTGATTATGGAGGAAAACAAAGATGGATATCACGTTCAGCATTGGTCTGCAGGGATCAACTTCATTACTACAGGCAATGCAATCCAAACAAAATACAGCTAAAAGCAATTATTTTACTTTCAGAATTTTCGACACCAAAAAAAGAGCTAAAGTGAAAATGAAGCCGTATGTATCTCTGCGGAGTTCATCAGTGTCTAATTTAAATCGTTTTTAACGCCATACTAAAAAAATGCTAAATCAAGGGATAATTTTTACCGCGAAAAGTAGATACCGGTCCATGCTGAAGTTTCCTTGCAACAAATAAAGAAATACTACACCAGTTTGTCCACAGAATGTCATTGGATAGGTAAGAATATACAACTGACTACACAGCTTGGATTCGAGTTATTACAGGCCAGAGAGGTCCCCATTATAAAGGCGACGATAGAAGTAGCTAAAGTTGAGTGCGGTGAGATTTGGCATGCACACTGGTCTGACCCGTCAACGTCATATTCAAAAACCATGTGCTGGGACACGCAGAGAGCACGTGATGTGTGTCTTTCTTTCATTGTTAAATTTCGGGTTAACATCGCTTTCGACAATATTTCGATCACATCACCGCGTTATAGCATGCCAATTCCAATATATTTATAGTGCTGCCTCACTGGATGATGTGCCGAATACACATGACGTGTATAGCGCCCCACCCAGTCACAATACATGGACACCGCGCTTAGCGCAACAAACATGATACCAAGCCCACCGATGTTAAGGTTATATACGCATGGTACGACTGAAGACTGAATAACCGATGTTGTATGGTTATACATGTATACACATGACACGACTGAGGTCTGAATTCTTGATTTACCTCTTACTAATCAAATTCTCTATCAACCATATGCCATCACGAGCCAAATACGTGTACAATTGTTATGTCCATGAGACTGGCTGGAGAATAAAGCGACCGCTGAATCTCTTGTCGGATTATGTGGAAGGCATGAAAGTTGGAAGGAAATACCTTATAGTTTTCCGCTCAGTATTCACGTGAAAATGATTTGGAGCGGGCCGTGAACAAGTGGATGCGACGCTTAATTCTTTTCCAGCTATAAGGACAAGATATGCAAGTTGTGAGCTCAAACCTGGCAATGGAGAGGGGATTTGTAGCCCCCCCCCCCTCCCCGCTCCAGGATCTCATGAACTGTTCGTGGTGCTTTGGAACCAATGGGCGGACAACCCGCGCAATCATTCGTTATTAGAAGACCAATTGACTTACACCAAGGCGCTGTGTATATCTGTACGTCACGCGTGGAAAGGCTCATTAATAACTTGCCAGAGGTGCGTGGTTTACCCCGGACAGGCCGGTTTGTTCCACTCACTATAATCTAGGTGTAGGTGAAAAATTCTCCAGCATGTAGTTGTACAACAATCAAAAAAACAGCTAAACAAATAAATATTTCGAGGTGCAACAAAGTCCAGTTCTGTTCACAGAATGACTGATTAGACCTATTACTTCACGCCACTTCGGCAATATTTCAGTCATAAAGTTAACATAGCCTGTACAGATACAATGCCAACTCAGTTCACTCCTTTCGTGTCTTTGAAACTTTTAATTAAAAAAAACCTTTCCTCGGTCAAATTATACTGATGATTTTGGAAAGTGAACACTGAACTAACTCCGTCATGACATTTGTGTAAAGCCACATGCCTTAGCTTTAATTTGATTTTTCTTTATTCCAGGCCCTTACGCCATATGTCAAAAATATCGCGTGACAAATGTTACATTAATAAATCCGGTGTAGATTTACGCTTTTCATTTTAAAAACAGACAGTAAAAACAGAAGCAAATTTTATCACGCAAGTACATTTATTTAGAACGTTGAAAAAAAGCATACATTAATCATGCGGCAAGCTATATACGGCGAAGACAAAAATAGAAATATTAAGTATAGCGGGCGAGAAGCAATATAGAGAACTTGCATATCAAAATCTTCTAGCTTCCCTCCAAGTACAGATCACAATATCTTCCGCCAGCAATAAGTAGATTACACTGACAGAAAGTTAGTTTGCCGCATTCCCAAATTTTATTTGCTTTCCAAGCAGCTGAAATAACACGGTGCATTCCATTTCTGTTAAGTCAAACTGGTAGTGCCTTGTTGTACTTGGCTGGAGACAAAGTCACTAATTCTAAAGCCTTTCATTGTCTAACTGAGATTTTATGAGACCCCCTTCCAGTTGTTGTTGTGATCTGGACCTTAAGGCCTGTCATTCGTTTCATAATCTTATTCTTCTTCAAAAACGGTGAACAGCTCTCGCTGAACACAAACCGAGAAATTATATTCCTCGCTGGATTCTTCCTCGGAGGAAGAGGAGGACTAGAGCTAACAGCCGTTGTTGTTCTGGCACGAGGAGGAGGCCTGGTCAGCCGATTCTGCCGCCATATCGGTGGGCAACACTTCTTCCGGTCCCTGCAGCTTGTGTAAGATATCTAGCAATGGTGACTGGTCGATACGATGTCCATACTTCACACGGTTCCAGTCGACGTCACGGAATATCCTCTGGCATTGGCCGAAAAGCCCACCCTTTCGGTAGCAGTAGGTCTCAGCTGAGATGTCACGAAATTCTGAGCAGTAGAGGATAACATAGATACATCTGGTGTGAGAACCAGTGAGGCTCTCAGCTCTGTCTCACCTCGGTTCTTACCCTGCCAGGGGCTTCGATCCGTGATGACTTCATAAAATATGCAAGCGACTGACCACAGGTCCCAAAGTTTCACCGGTGAGAAAGACGAATAGACTTCCGGACATGCGTAAGTAGATGTGATCTTTTGATACCCGTTAAATTTCCTCACATTTCCTAAACTAACTGCGCAACCGAAATCGCCCAAGTCGAGGTATCCCTTGTCACCGATGAGTATATTACCTGGGTAAATATCCAGGTGAAAATGGACTGACTGTGGAGAAAGTCGAGGCTAGCCAAAATGTAGGCACAAATCCAAACTGCCCCATGCTCACTGAAGTATATCCGAGAGCAATCTTTTTTCATCAAATGAGCTCGGTCTCTGTTTTTGTAATATACCATACAGACATATCGTTTATCACCAAGAACAAAACTAGCGCACATTTTCACCACAAAGGGGCTTTGACAATCTATGAGGAGGACCGATTCTGTTAAGCTGGTTTCAGAGTTCAGAGTTTTCATGGAAATGCTTCCTGGCGCTGTTGTAATGTGATGATATTCACTTCTCTTCTACATTGTCTTGAGATATTCCTTTGTACTGTCCAAGCGTAAGGCCGTGTTCTGTACCAGAACTCGCCACAGGCGAATGCCACTCTGAGCTCTGGAGGGGATGCAACTCATGGTGAAACTATTTCGGACAGATCTCGAGTTAAGACAGGGTTCTGATTAAGTCTGCCTGCTATATTCGTGAAAGGAAGAACCATGGAGTCTGAATCACAATCAATTCCTTCAATTGCATTCAAGACAACAGAGCTAACATTTCCAGAAAGTGAGAGCGGAGTTGTCATGTTGATAGTTGGTTCGTACTTAGGTTTGTTCGAAACTTCCATCCTTGCTGTATCTGATCGGTACATAACCTTTGGGTACGGAATCGTGAAGCTGCTTATAAAGAGTCACTGGGAAAGGCCTAAAAGGGAGAGGAGAACTTACAGAGTCTTGTGAACCAATGCTTTCATTAAGAGATTTCTTCTTGGCACTGCATGGATCCTCAGAACTCCCTGTATTGACTTGTCCACCCACTATTGGCACATATCAACCCGGTGTCTTCCGCCGTCGTGGAAAGCAGTTTGACTTCCCGAAGTTCTCTTGGCTAACATAAACACATGCACTTTCTGCTTGTTCTATGCTTCTCTCAAAACACCACACATCATCTCGATGCCTCATCAAGCTAGAGTCCTGTACCAGAGGGTTGCAGCAGGTCCCCACGAGGTTACTCACACGAACTGAGTGTGGTCTCATGACCGTGGTTCCTGATATCACCGCTTCTAGCGGCACTATGTCTTTACGGGTCTCTTCCCAATCCCTCCGCAGCAAAAACATGTTTTCCAAATTCTTCTTGTCACTTCCACTAGTTGTTGACGTAAACGGTTAAATCTTTTAAAGCGTCGACAACTCTTTTCACATAGTCTTGTCCAAGGGTTTCCTTAAGACACGACGAAGTGAGGCATGCACGTTGTCGTCAGACGGCGGCGCATGCACAGTGACAATCCGTTGTCCGTGGCAACGTCATCCGGGTATTAAAACGTGTTTGTGACGTCGAGGGATTGGCGAACTAGTGGCGGACGTCCCCGAAATCAAATACCAGCCGCCCAGAAGGGAAAGGAAATGAGCAGTAACTTTGTCACAAGTTCACAGACAGGAAAAATAATTGCAAAACCAATGTCAGGGAATAAAACAAATCATTTTGATACAATAAAATGATCAAGTGGGGCTTTATTTGGCGTCTAGTACCTTAGTTAAAGACTTTGTTACATGTAAAACCAGTACACAAATGTCTTAATGAAAAGCAAATTCCACACATCGGACATCCGGGCATTATCAGTTTTACTCACGCAAATGTTTACTCGCACCGACTTGTTGGTGAAAACATTGTCTAAATAACATGTAAGTTAATAGTTAACCCTGTTTCACAGCCCTGTAAGTCCAAAATTAGGCTTTGTTGATGTTCACAATTTATATATGCTATTCAGGTTGTTCTGTTGTAAAGCATGCTGTAATATCTGGTTATTTTCAGTCGCATAGTTCTCCAGAATATTGTCCAGTGTTGTTCATTTTCCTGTTCCTTCCCATCTTATCTTTCACCTCGTCGCCTGCATGAACGGATGAAGTGCCCGGATATCCATGGTCTCAAATACGAAAGTATGGGACCTTTTCTTTGATTGTAAGGACACGATTCAGGTACAGCATTTCATTTTCCTAATTTTCAACTGTTATGATCCGGTAGCCTCCAACCAATGCGGTCATTGTGAATTCAGTCCCAGTTGATGCTGGCCTGCTTTTGATCCGGTCCCAAGTGGGAAGGTTTTCCGACGATTTGGATACTGAATGCATTCATCCACTTAGAATATTCATTGCGTCGTTCCTTCCTCATTGAAAATTGTCATTGTCATTGCTGACTGTACTGTCGTTTGGAAGTTATCGTGTGATTACTGAACCGGAACGCTGACTTCGGCCGACGAATGTCGGTTTGGACACCTGGATTCCAGCCGGTTCCTGCCGATGGTCGTAGGTTTCCCTCAAGCTCTGACCGGCTTTCTCCCACCATAATGCTGGCCATGGTCGTACTTGTGAATGAAATGTTCTTGAATATGACGTGAAACAGCAATCAAATAAATAAATACAGTCTAATCACTTTTTCGGATAAAAGGCTTATTTATCTCTTATTTTTACTTTTATTTATCTCCATCCACTCACAGTTATTAAACTGCAAAGATATTTCCAGTATAGAAAATGTTACATGTAACATTGGTCTCTTTATATCTGTACGTACATTTACGGGGTCTTTAAGTGGTTGAATTAAATGACCAATAATATCGGTGTGGGAATGAAGATACCATTGGATCTGTAGTTCTCTTAAGAGAGTTGTCACGAGCACCGCCAGTTTCGGTGGTATAACCTGATCGCTCTTACAACAAAGAAATATTCTCAAATCTGGTGTAACCAACAATCAAACGAATAAAATATAGTAAATATATCGTACAATAATCAGATCAATCGTTATAGCTTAACGAAATATAACAGAAATTCCTTGTGGTATAAATAAACAAATTATGTATCAATGTTGGGTAAATTGGTTTCAGAGGGATTTGTGTTTCACGTTGTATTCAAAATATTTTGTCAGCGTATTGACAAATTTACCACTCAAGATGACAGCGAATGAAATCTGAACATCCAGTCTATGTGTTTCATGGGACTTTCTGAACTGGGACTTTCTGAACTGCGATAGGAACTCACAAGAACAAGTTGACAGAGATGGAATGACAAAGCGTCTTTATTTATCTATTGAGGACAGAACGGCCTGAGGCGAAAATACCATAATTTGCACTACTAAAGTATGACTGCAAGAACTGCACCTTGCACTTGCTGATGTTTGGGTTATTAGAGAGAGGTCGAGAGATGAGTTAACCACGCCCATCGGCCAGAAAATGACATCCACACAAAACAAGGGAGATAATTGTCGTTAGCTGCATTGTAGTTGCCATGATGTACCTCTCGCTCTTTCATGCGGCGTGTAAGCGACGCGAGAATTACAATGTGTTTCGCGTTGTAAAATGTCGCCCATCCGATTGTGGACTTTTATCGGTAAATATCTTCACAAATAAGCCACGCAGCCATCCAAAAGTTGCAGAGAATAACCCTAACATACACACGGACTTACCGACAGCATAAAATCCCACTGGCCGACTCCTTTCTCGGCATATCTTACATAGGTAGCAGCAGAGGCCAGGTCAAGTGACTTAAGCTCTCCGGTTCCTGTCGTGAGAGGTCAACAGCGCACACATGTCGGCCAAAACGTAAGAGCTGTCCATCTTGTGGACAACTTTTCCCTAACAGACCGGGCGGATAGAAAAGATTTTCCTTGGATAGCATTGTTTTGAAGGCAAAAGAGTGAGAGAGTTGACAACATAAAATTGTAAATTGTCGTCCAAATATCAGACAAACGAGGGGCCTAAGGTCACGACCTTGATCGAGATCAACTTCAACTGTCGCGCATGTCCCGAGACCCGTTTAGGACGTTGTGGAGTGAAATATATTTTTTAAAAAAAAGTGCTGGTCAATGGGATGTTTTGCCGCCGGTAAGTCCTAGGGATATTCTGGGCAACTTTTGGATGGTTGCGTGGTTTATTTTTGAAGATATTTACCGATGAAAGTCCTCACTCAGAAGGGCGACATTTTAGAACACGAAATATTGTAACTCTCGCGGCGCTTACCCGAAAAAGCGAGAGGTACATTATTGCAACTAACTGCATTGCTGTCCATATTTACCAGAACTAAACCACACAGTACTTCTCCCTCGAGTGACGATAGCCGTTAAATTGGTTTATACGCCAAATTAGCATCCGATATCATTCATGTTTTCGCCAAAGTGCAAGGAAGCCACTAGCCTGAACATAATCAAAACAAATGGTGTCCATTCACAGCACACAATTTAGCTACTTCGGCGAAGTCGTCATTTTCTCTCGGTTCTAAATTGTATTATTTTTTCAAAATCTGCTTTGTTTAATTTTCTTTACATAATTTTGTTGCTTTATTTCTATGTGTGCCAGTCAGTTAGGCTTTTGCTCTGAAGTTTATTAAGTGAGTTTATCGACATCTAGACTAATGTAGAAATAATATTTAAGTACGTATCCTATCCCACCCACCCTTAACCTAACTAAATTACCCTGACATATTCATATTTACACCAATTGACACAAATCGGAGATGACTCACAGATTGATTATAATTGCATCTATCCACACTTCTGTCCTGTTTCATAAGACTAGGACAAATGCTACCCCACGGACTAATCAGGCCGAATATACACTTGCTACATACACCTGTGTAGCGGACAAGTGATCTCATAGACTACATACACCTCTGCGATAACACAGACGGCATTCGGGTTAAGATATAACGAAACGCAATTATAACTCCTTCATTTATTGACGGATATGCAAGAATTTGATGTGGAGATTTTCAGGAAATTCTCGAAAGTTTTATTAATACATTATTTATTTCAATATCTTGACTTTTGGAGATATTAGCAATTTTCCCCGTTTTGATTGATTACTGTCTGCCATAACACTGATTGTGTAGTATTGCCTGACGGATCCATCAACACCACCCTGCCCTGACTGAGGAATTTTTATCGCACTTTTTTATTGCCTAATGATAAACTGGGAGGCGTAGCCGTCGATTGGTTAATTGGATACCTATTCCCGCCCAATGGCGATTCGGTCCAAAGGTAATCAGCCTATTGTTGTCTTGCGCTACACTAGTAATACGTTATCAGTTTGAGCATAAAACGTCATTGTAAATGCAGTGATGAAGAATATACTAAACGGCTTGGACCCGAATTCCTTTTTGCGGGAAAGGTTCCTCATTCCCCTCAAGGGCCTGGTGTAAAGTCATTTGGTTTCACTGCAAAATGGCGAGGTGTCTTCCTCCTGCGATATCACATTCTCAGTGGTGTGGAGAGCCGTATGCTGATGTAAGATATCCAGAATGCTGGGCCGAACCTTGCCTTGTTCATGAGCTGTGTTCCCGAAGACATCATGTTTGTCCATTCGGGCACCATGGTGGAGCATGTAAATGACAGCTTTTGGTAGATCGCAGCCAACAGCCTAAAACATTAGAGGATCGATCGAATTATACCCAAGATTACCCTAATGATAAATGTTAACTGTAGCAGTTAGAAACGAATCAAAAAATTAGTAGGTTCAAAGAGAAAAGACAGCAAGATAATATAACATTTGTTTTTCTGGAAAAGAGGTGAGAGCAGACCTAAAAGTCATTTTTTTTTTCTGGAGTGCAGAGTTACTCCATGAGTCAACAATGAAACTGGAATTCACAACCTGAAACACCATTTTTCGTGACTGTTACCTCATGGAAGTCGACAGAGGACTTTTCACAACCTCGCAACATCATTCTGACGCATTCTGATCAATATTTAGCCACTTTAGTGAAGAGCTGAAAATGTCTTGTAGAGGTAGAGATGGTTTTGTTAGGTGCTCTCTCAGCGAAAGGAATTGGCCATGGCACCCAGTCCATTATACTGATGTCGGGATGACCAGTCATTGTTATTTCCCCACAATGGTGAGTGAGGAAGAAGCAACTTCCTCGTTCTTTGGTCTTAGGTGCGACCTAGTTCAAGACTAAACCTGGGTTTTTTAGATTTGTGCTTGGGACGTATGAACACAGCAGTATCACTCACACACATGGTGGACTCGTGACATTGTATTTGGTTTTATTTTGCTGTTGTGGTTACATTTGTTTTAAATTTTAATAAAATTTGTATTCTGGAACAGATGAAAATAAATTTGAATCTCTTCACTGGGGAAACTTCAACAAACTGCTAAATCAAAATGAATCTTTCACTCTAATGTGTAACACGGCAAATGCAGGAAGAAGCATTTCATTATGAGTACATACTTATCTCTTACATGTCGCATAGCTTTAAAAGAAATCAGCACACTGAATTCCCCTGACTTTTACAGAACATCAAGGTTAATTTTTCTTTTAACAGCAATTTGGTTGGATGATTCTCAACCACGTTTCAAGATATTTCCTAATTGTTCCATGCTGACATCAGTTAGACCTCTATGCAATGATACGGAACTTGAATCAAAATCTTTATCAAATATACTTCAAGAAAAAATACTACTATATTCTCAAGAAGAAATGTACAACCAGTGTGTCTCATTTATTAATACTTCAGGTGGGAAAAATAAAATTGAAAAACAATGGCTAACATTAGGTATCCTTCTGAATTCTTCATTCACATACAAACGTGTCGCAAAAATAAAATCTCACACTTACATGTTTCAAAAGAAAATATTCTCAAGGTAACTGTTAAAATGTAATATCAGTTTAGAGCCGGGTCTTCTGTGGATGGTGCAGACATCTGGCTGGTCGTTAAATTGCCCTATATTAGAATGATCTTGTATCAACTTCCATAGTCTTGTTTACTCTTGAACTGCGCTTATGCAACATCTCAAAAATAAAAAAATGTAGGCTGTTCGTTTTAAACGTTTGGTGTGATACTTTATGGAAGTACATATACATCTAGGGTAGCGTTGGCTTGCCCATATGCAGTGTTCCTAAACACTTTTGGGTACCGTATATTTAATGTACCTTGTCTTAAAAATATTTCGCAATCAGGGCGTGTAAATGACCTGTTCAGGGCCTGGGGTGTTTTATTACGTTATATCGATGGCAGAGGTTGCTGCTGGTTTATGAAAACACAAAAAGTAAAGGACATAAAGGCATATTATTACATCACTGTATGTTCTGACTTAAGACTAGTTCAGTGCAATCACGTGATTAGTGCACAGACAGTGATAGAGAACTCCGTTTCTGTTATAATACAACTTTTCTTTCACCTTGTTGCGCCCCCGCTTCACTTAAGGCTTCCAGTCATACAACGTCCTCCACTGATACAGCGCCGCCAACCAGAGAAGTCATTTGGTCCTTTATTTGATTAGGCGTTTACGTCGTACTAAAAGGATGCTTCGTTTTCTTCGTCTTCTTCCGAGAAGAAACGCACGTCCGACATTTTGTCCTGTTTTCAGAATGAAGCGAAACCATGTATACTTCCCCTAAATCGCTTATACATATTTTTTTTAGGAGAAAGTATCAATTGTAAGAGGTGGGTATGGCTGTTCAAATTGCATTACAAGAGTTTCTCAGTCCATCGGTCCTTCAAAGGGCAATAACTCCCAAAGTGGAACGTTACTCTTTCCAGTGCCATGTTATTGCACACAAACGGCGTTCAACAATGTTGGTTCATACTTGGTCCATTATCTAAGGTTGTTGCTGTTTGTTAATTAGATTCGGTTTCTCACCCGACTGAGCCGCAGGAGTTGGTGGTATTGGACCTCCGCAACAAGGACGATCAGGAATTGCCCCTGTTTGCTGTTGGCATTAAGCAAGCCGTGTGATGGTGGTGACACGACACCCAAAGTGTCAGACAATATCAGTTACAGAGTTACACCCCTTGAAGTATATCCCGGGGCCCTTCCACTTTGGAGGGTCGTAAGTCTAGGAGTTGTTTCGTGTGAGTTAAATGTTTACTTACTATTGTGAACACTGAAAGTTTGTATGACACAATCCTTTTTAAATGAGATTTTAGAATGAGAATGCTCGCTTTTCGCCCAAAACCGTTCTTGCAGGTGCAAAATCCATAGTTTTGCTCCACTGAGGTTGTGCTTGTTGTGAATATACCGATAGGCTATATTATGGACGGCATTTCTACATGACATTACTTCATGCGGAATCATTACGCTACACTTTACCATGATTTTTATAGAAAAGGAAATTGGTTACTTTGATGACAGCGAACTTTTTCGGACTTCAGTTTTCTTTTCCTTTTCAGTATCTTACAGCGATCTAGCGCAGCTATAGCTAGTCGCCCGCTATACACATACTCATGCGTTGTACAGAGTATCTGTTGGGTAAGATAAAATTTTCGCGGTCCATCGCCTTCGAGATGTTTGAATTCAAGACATGGCGGTTGTTGACTCGAAAATTTACCAACGCCGGCTTTTCTATTTTCACAAACCGGTTGACTCAAGGAATCGGCTGATACCAAATGTAAGGAAGGGTTCGAGCTGTTATTTATAGAGAAATTTTCACTGTGGGCTTCTAAAGGACCGGTGCTGGGCGCGACGGTAACGTGCGCAGGTGACCAGCTAGCTGGAAATCTTTCAGCTAGAGCCCTAGCCATTCAGCCTTTCGTTCCCTGTCGGACATCCCTGCAGAAATTCAAAAATAGACAAAACATTTTAGAGCATTAGCGTACATGTCATGATTATTACACTTGCGATACGATTGTAATCTAGTCCACCTGTGCGTTGCTTGTTGAGCTAGACACATGGAACAAAAAGATGAGCACTACAATAACCAGACAACGTCACACAGTAAAATACCTCAGCCTGTGGGCAGGTTCGTTTAGCCGGCTTAGATATGTTACGCATTCTACTGCTAAAAACATTTCATTTCTGTATTCTAATCTTTATTTCTGTATTCTAATCTAGCACAGCCGAATACAAGGATGTGGTGTGTTCATACACACGTGTATTATGATGTGGATCTCGTAAATCTCTTACCCGCCTGTAACAAAGGCTGTACCCAAGGTTATAGACCCTTTTGTTCTTTTCTGGAGTACGTGAGACTTGTTGGTGCATGTGTGCTCATAAAGCGTTTAGGTAGTACACAAATACTGCTGCGTCACGTCAGGAAATGACGCGTTCCGCAGGGACGTGGACCCTTTTGTGTAGCCCGTCAGAGTCTTCCATTACAGACTGGTGTCAATAAACAGTAATGTTTAAAAAGGAACAGAATGAGCTGCGTTCATCGCATGGCCTATGTAGTTACAGGACTTGAACCAGGTCGGTATACGTGCTGTACATGCTTGTGTGAAACTGAGAAGAAATCCGTCCGTATACACGTGAGGTGTACACTTGTATGAAATTGGGCTAAACTGGGTCTGTGCAAGTGAGTTTTTCACTTTTATGAAACAGTACACGGAAGCTTCACGCTTGTATGAAACTGGACAAAACTACGTCAGTACACGAGAGGTTTACTCTTGTGCGAAACTGGCCAAAACTAGGTAGACACACAGAATGTTTACTCTTGTATGAAACCAGGAAAACTGAGTTAGCACATAACAGGTTTACTCTTGTATGAAACTGCATGAACAAAACTAGGTCAATACACGAGAGGTTTACTCATGCTTGTATGAAACTGGGCAAAACTAGGTCAGCTGGCTACACGAGAGGTTTAAGTTTGTATGAAACTGAGAAAAGCTAGGCCAGTACGTGAGATGTTTACATGAGAGTATGAAGCTAGACAAATCTCGGCCTGTAAATGTAAAGTTCACGCTTGTATGAATCTGGGCAGAGCTCTATAAAAACTGTAAATACAATTTCAGAATCAGAGGTGGGGCAGCTTGGGCTGTATTCAAACACGCGCAACACCACCTTTTCTGAAGAACCATCATCGACTTTCTTCGATTATGTAACAATATGTCTTCATATAAAATATGAGACTTACCAGCAGAGTTGCATAACGCACGGCTTTTGTATTTTCGGTCCCGCTTTTACCAACAAACGCATCACTTCCAAATGCTTGCAATGAGTGGCGTCTATCAAGGGAGTTTTGTCCTCGCCATCCTTAGCATGGACAGACGCTCCATTCTCAAGGAAGTATTGAACGACGTTCAGGTGACCCTCAGAGGCGGCTATGTGAAGGCCTGTGCGTTTGTTATAATCCGGGGCAGGTATATCTGTACCCTGAAAATGTAGAAAAGCAAGTAAAATCACGTTGCTAGTAGTAAGTACAAAAATGTGATGTTTAGTGCATGAGAGAACTTTTGATCAGTCTGTGTCTGTTCTGTGACTTCTTTTTCCGTCGAATGTCGGGCGATTGTATTAAGCAGGTAACTTTCGACTGCGACTACTGGTATCTACATAGAAAGGATCAGAATTATTAAGTAGGAGTTTAAATGTGTGTGGCGATTGCTATCAACAGAGAAATGATCAGAGTATATTAAGATGGTGTGTAAGTCAGCGTGGCGACTGATACCTGCAGAAAAGCAACTCGGGGTGTTCGAGATCAGTGTAGTAAGTGGATGTATAAGAGATTTTTGCGGCTGATCTCTACAGAGAGACAACGACGTGTTTACGGGATTAGAGTGTATTAAGCAGCTGTGTGAGTGAGTGTGGAGATTGATATCTAAAGACAATCAACTAAATATGTACAAAAGCAGAGTATAATAATTACCAGTAGTTGTGTGAGTGAGTATAGCAACTGACAATCAACACATTGTGTAGGGGGATCAGGCTGTGTGAAAAGGCAATGGGGACTGGACTATGAAAAGAGGCGTAAAAAGGTGTACAGAGTTACGTTACACCTAAGTTTATTGATATCTGTCAACGAAACTGGGACAAGTTTTTAACCCGTTTTCATCGGCTTTAACTTCGCTACTTTTAATATTTTAAAACATCTAGACAATGGCATATGTACTTATTACTGTGAGGTTTTATAATATATATATGTACCGTTCATTACTTGAACCTTGATATATACTTGCTACTTCTACTTACCTCTATATATATATATATCAAATATGTTGGATGTAATCGTTTAAAGTATACGGGAAACATTTGAGCTGTGAATTTTGTAAGTATTTTACCTACCGTCACTTAAATTCTTCAGCTTAATCATATCAGGGCATTTTATACCTACCTGTATAACCTGTATATGTTCCTAACACGGGGCAATATCTATTAACACATACACCCCCCCTTCCCCCGTCACCGTCGCCTACGTGCCTAACGCTAATAATATGGAGCTAATACTTATATTCTGTTATTGGAAAGAGAAAAAAAAATGAGGCAAACTCAATGGTAGGTAATGTTGTGGTGCGCATCGCACCTTCGGGGCTGAAAACGCCACTTTAAATTTAAATTCCCCCACCCCCGTGCAGAGTGAGACTGGACAAAGAACGAAACTGAATTACAATTAACCTGTCTATAATTACTCACTGAATGTATGGATGAACTGAACCACAGTCATGTAGATCCTTTTTTGCTGGCTTACACGTTTTAATTTAAGTCTTGGTTGATCTTTTAGCAGTCTGTATATGCTAAGGGTAGGCAACGTCGTAGTGTGTTTCAATAACAAATGGCAGTAACTGCGGAACTCTAGGTGCATCCTAAAACCTAAGATTTACGTCATATGCTCATGCTTTCAAATTTTGAATCTCACGATTCCAGCTCCGGCTGATGGTCACATCAGGGGCATGGCTACAGTCCACAATTAATGCTTCTGGGTCAGAAATGTAGCACAGATACATTTTCTTTTGCTCCTTTGCACTGCCCTTTTCCGGTTCTTTTTTATACTTGTATGGCGGCATTGCTGCTTAGGGCGGGCATTCAGTCCAGGTAGATATTTGTGAGTTTTTCAGGAAACTGAGGCGAATGGACATCAGGCAGAAGTAGTGATATATCAGGGTTGACTAGCATCTCAGTGAGCCCCGATCAGCTGTTTGTCAAGAGCATTTCATCGGCCAACCCCTATCAGGATTTTAGTGTTGTCTCAGGGGAAGAGCATTATCAAGTCCGGAGCGTTCGGGGCTCGCAGATATAGGAACAGAGCTGTGAGGCCAAACGTTAACATGTTAGTAGACGGAAAATTACTAGTGGACTGTGGCCAGTACAGTGGCCGCAAATGACATGAGGGGAGGAAACTTGCGCTTTTCAAGAACGTTCCCAACGCCTGTATGCCTGCATAGTGAGCTGCAGCATACATCAATGTTGTGAAAATGGCGTCCCGAACCTTGACCGTTTCCTACGGAATTAAAACGATTTTCTTGAAGTTATGCCGATCACCCCAGATGATACTTTAGGGAAACAGTTCACGTAAATCTCAGATTTCACGAGGCTTTGGCAAACTTGATGAGATATTGACAAAATTGATGATGCCTTGACAGATTTTTCGCGACTCTGACAACCTTGTTGAGATTTTGAGAACCTTGGTGAGCTGTACAAAAGCATAGAGACTCCGAAAAAAGAAGAAATGTAACGCATGGTTGACGTTCTCAATATTTCGACTAAGTTTTACTTGTCATCTTCAGGAGACGACAAGTAAAACTTAGTCGAAATATTGAGAACGTCAACCATGCGTTACATTTCTTCTTTTTTCGGAGTCTCTATGCTTTTGTACTTTACTAAGCTAGTTGGTGGATCAACAAGATTTTGGTGAGCTGTCTTGACCGACTTTATGATGGTTTGGCAAACCCTATAAACTTTGATAAGTTTGATAAGATTGTGACAAACTCGATGCAATTTGGACAAACATGGAGAAAACGTGGTGAAGCATTGAGAAACTTGATGAGTTTTTGACAAACTTGATGAGATTTGCAGGACTTACCTGTGACGTGCTTAAACTCATGGACTTGGCCATGTTTTCAAGCAGCGCAAAGTCTTTCAGGGATACTTCAGTGCGCATGACTTTCATCTCCTCCCTTAGATTCTGCTTCATTTTCTATACAACTAAGCGGCACAGTCGCATAATGGCGGTTTGAGATTCGATTTATCTTTTTTAGTGATACGTCTCATTATTAAACCATTAATGACTGAAATACTATATGAACACTTACAAGGGATACGGGCGCTATGTATATTACAATCTGTCTTCAGCCTAACCTAAGAACATATAGCTTTTCAGCCATGCTGAAACAATGTTTCTGTCGACCCTGTTGTCTTTACTTTCTTCACAACTGCAATTTTGGAGACACTTTCAGTGCTCAAGTACGTATAGGGTAATTTTAGGAATACGTATATAGTTCTCAAATTATTTCTTTTTTCAGCCTGTATTTAAAAAAAATGGCTGTATTAAATGTACAATTCTTATTCAAATTCCGTGTATAAATGGGTTATGTTTTTTGGGGGGGGGGCAACTAGAATAACATGTAGCACACTGTTGTTGTTTGTATGTCACATGTGGAGAAGTTTGTTAGTAACTTGCCGAAGGTCGGGTGGTTTACGCTGGGCACTCCGGATAAAGTCGCATCCGGTGTATAGGCCTATACGAAAATGGCAAAATTAAAGCGCATAAGGGAGAGATGAAAGTAGGAAAGTGCGAAGGGAAAGAACGAGGTTTTGCCACCTCGCCATTTCGTACTTTCTCCTTGCTTTTCCATACTTTTATTTCGTCCTTGCGTACTTTCTGTGTTTCCAAAGTATAAAAATACCAATTAAGTAATTACCAAGAAAGGGCGAGATTTCACCGCACCTCGCATTTTCGTACCCTACCTTTTCGCCTTTAACACATAGCTCGACAGACCCAAAGAGGAAAGGTCGAAATGATCAGATTGCGTCAAATCTCACACTTTCGTACTCAGCCCATAGCTGAGAGAATCGTCAGAACGCTATTTATACAGTCTCGTCCAAGTATGTAGCAAGGTACCTAACTTTGCATAACTGGACATAACACACGGAAAGATATTCCATTCTCAAGCAAACGACGTTCGTTCGAAAGCTGACACACCCAGCTTTACGTTGGTGTATGAATCGACACACAAACATGTTTTCTCTTGGCTGCACGAAGCCTGACATCCAAAAGTTTGTAGTTTTTTTGTTTAGTCGGACAAATCCCGGCGACAGGGAGAAGGAATGTCAAGCGACAGTCCTGGTTTGATTTCTCAGCGATGAAAGCTGCTGAGGCCACCATATTTCTACTATCGACCAAGTAAATTGTCCTTCTAATACTTCCTCTTCTCTTCACATAAACGCTTAGCTGTCGGTTCATCTTGAGGCCATGACCCTCAAGCTTCGCTCTGATTGGTCGGACACCATACTTGGCCGTTGTGCGACTAATCAAGGCGAAGCTTTTACCTGTGACGTGATTTCAGTGTTATCGGAATGGTCCGACGAAAGAAAAAAACCTACAAACTTGTGGGTTTTTGGGCTTTGTTCAACCAAGAGATGTTTGTTTGTCGATTCATACATCAGCATAAAGATCAGTGTGTCAACTTTCGAATGAAGATCGTTTGGTTGAGATTAGAATTTTCCGTGTTTTACCTTAAGGCTTATGTCTCAGGCCTTAGAATTATGAACCTTGTTATATATTAGCTATAAATGGCGCGGGGCACAACCCAGGGTTCCCGAAAACAAAGTGTCGAATGTGCGAAATTCCACCAAACCTTGCACTTTTGTGCTTTTTATTCTTGGCTTTAACTCGTAGTGCAACTAGGAACTGGTAAGGGGAAGGCTAAAGTGCAAAAGTGCGAGGCTAGATACAATTTCGTCCTTTCGGTCTGGTTAAAAGCGGCCGACAAAAAAAAAAAAAAAAGGAAAAATATGTAGTTTGGGTCAATCTCGCTCTTTCTTTCTGAGCCCTATGGGGTTTAACTTTCCGGCCACATTGTTAACCAGTATTGAATAATGTACATGTAAACTTTATTGCTGCTGAATACATCTGAAGCTGCATCTGAATGTGAAACTTGGTCTCGATAATTTCGTTCCTTCCCCGTGGCATATGCAGTCCCATGAGTATGCATGAGTACCCTCCGGGCCGTGGCCTCAGCAAACAGTTGGATAAGATCCTGTCTTGCGCGAGGAGCATTTCCAGTCTCGTAAGTCTGCAGCACGACGACCTGCATGGGAGGTTCCATGAACGCACGCACGTGTCAATTATCGATAAGGGGGTCTCCGTGGCTCAGTCGGTTAGCGCATTAGCGCAGCGCAATAACCCGAAGCCTCTCGCCAATGCTGTGAGTTCGTCCAGCTCATGCTGACTTCCTCTCCGGTCGTACATTGGAAGGCCTGCCAGCAACCTGCGGATGGTCGTGGGTTTCCCCCGGGCTCTGCCCGGTTTCCTTCCACCATAATGCTGGCGGCCGTGGTATAATTGAAAGAATCTTGAGTACAGGTAAAACACCAATCAAAGAAATAAAGTAGATAAATAAATTATCGATAAAGCTGTCAAGCTCGCGATCTTTCTGTATAGACAATTTGTGTCAAACAATCATACTTGATCAGTTTCTAAGAAATATTAGAATGATATCTGATGTGACCTTGGAATGATAAATAATGTTCAAGTTATATAAAATGTATGATTATATAAGAAAAAATTTAAAATACAAATGAAGACAATATATCTTTAAAATTAGTTTAGGACGAAATAAAGAAAAACCTTAATTTTTGTTTAATAGTCACTACGGAAACCAAGAAAAACAAGTTGCCTCTTGCGTGACATCAGCCCAACATTGTGGCCTTTATGATCAGTTTGTTCAGGAGCATAACATCCCAGAAAACGTGAAATGGCTGACGACTTGGGACCAGAATGATATAAAACTATATTTATGTATAGCAGGTGATTCCGAGGGTAGGGCCCAAAGAGCAGTTCCAACATCTAGTTATATTTATTTATCCATCTGATTGATGTATTAGGCCGTACTCAAGAATATTTCACTTTTACGATGGCAGCTGCAGTATTATGGCTGGGCTTGAACTCACATCGACCACATTGTTGAGAGGCACCTGGGGCATTACCTCGCGCTGGCACGCACACCCCTTCAGCCACGGAGGCCCCCTAGTTATAGTTATACACAGATACAACAGAGGAATTTCCCAGAAAATGTACACTCACACATGATATGCGAATATACACACCATCCGTTCGGAAATACTTGGGATGAGGCGAAACACCCCTACATCCTGGCGCATGTTAGCATGGATTCCGAACTTTTTTACACCTCCATTTCTGAACACTGCAGACCAGTCCACTGAGGATATAATCATACAATGCATGTAACTGATCGATTGATTAATTGGCGTCTAACACCAGATATTTAAGACTCTTTCACTAGAGCTGTGACATTCGTCCATAAAGAGAAACAAGAGAGCCAGGAGTAAACTGAACTGACCTTTGGCAAATAACTTACAAATTTTTCTTCATACTTCATCATAAATCTACGATTGGCACACCTTTAACAAAAACTCCATATTCGGTAATCAAATCAAATTTTCTATATTTACAAGGAATAACTCAAATTATTGTGCCTCGGAAGATATCAGATTTGTATTTGTACTACTTATAATGGTAAAATGATTCTAAAAAATGATTTCTTTGAAAAGAAAACTCTATGAAGCCA
The DNA here is from genome assembly GCA_016165875.1 of Acanthopleura granulata. Lineage (NCBI taxonomy): Eukaryota > Metazoa > Mollusca > Polyplacophora > Chitonida > Chitonidae > Acanthopleura > Acanthopleura granulata. The sequence continues at coordinate 7,467,441 of JABBOT010000002.1, forward strand.
CCCCCAGTTTGGCTTTTATGAACTTTAAAACCGGCTATGAAAAGAAGGGGCTAATATTTTGAGACGGGTAATTATTTAGGTTAAGTAATAACATAAATTCGATTGAATAGGCACCGGTCAATGTTTTTGGCAAAAATCTCGATTACACCGTTTCTTTAAACTAACCAGGTGACTTCTTAAACGTCGACTATTGGAGTAGTACAGTACATGTATGTGGGATGTCGGAGCGAAGGTATCAAATTAAACCATTGCAAATTATGAGGTCTCTAAACAGAGTTTTACGGGCATCATCATTACCTGACGTTAATTAACCAGAAGCAGGAGTTTATATTTCTAGGATTATAGTTCATCGTGAAATTGAAATCGGACTGTGTAAGTAAAATCTTCGACTATATATATATATTACAGTGTAACAGCTGTTGGAAATTACGTGTTATCCTTCTAGATTGCTCCCAGCAGCGCTAAATTCAGCCATGACAAGAAGCATGGAGTTATGTTAGATGGGCTGTATGGACAACTGTATAGTATCCATCAGCCACTTTTTCCGTCATGTTAAGCCATAAATAAGATATGGCATGATAAGCTGACACCCTTGTTACTATGTAGGCATGCTACACCTTTTAATTTTATATACGGAATATTAATGTCATATACTGAATAACATTGTTTTTTCTGCAGATATTTTCTTCCTGATTTTTATGATTACTTTTTTTTGTGTCATCGTTTTTGTTAGAAATGAGATCATGGATCTGTCCATCTCTTAAAACATTATTTTCTTGTACAAACAAATCTTCCTTATGAGGGAATACTAGTTGTGAAGCAATGCATTCAAACGATTTCACTGGAAGACTAGCAATGCATTCAAAAAATTTCACTAGAAGACTAGCAATGCATTCAAACGATTTCACTGGTAGACTACCAATGCATTCAAATAATTCCATTGGAAGACTAGCAATGCATTCAAACGATTTCCCTGGGAGACAACCAGTACATTCAATCATTTTCACTGGTAGCCTAGCAATGCATTCCAATGATTTCACAGGTAGACTAGCAATGCATTCAAACGATTTCACTGTAAGACTTGCAATATATTCAAACGATTTCACTGGTAGACTATCAGTGCATTCAAACGATTTCAGGAAGAGGAAAAATGCATTCAAGGGTGTCTCTGCAATACTAGCAATGCATTCAAACGATTTAAATGGTAGACTAGCAATGCATTCAAACGATTTCAATGGTAGACTAGCAATACATTCAAACGATTTCATAGGAAGACTAGAGATGCATTCAAACGATTTCGTTGGAGGACTAGAGATCCATTTAAACCATTTCACTGGCAGACTAGCAATACATTCAAACGATTTCCCTGGAAGACTAGCAATGCATTCAAACGATTTCATAGGAAGACTAGCAATGCATTCAAATGATTTCACTGGTAGACTACCAATGTATTCAGATAATTCCATTGGAAGACTAGCAATGCATTCAAACGATACCCTGGGAGACCACCAATACATTCAAACATCTTCACTGGTAGACTAGCAATGCATTCCAATGATTTCACAGGTAGACTAACAATGCATTCAAGCGATTTCACTGTAAAACTTGCAATATATTCAAACTATTTCACTGGTAGACTATCAGTCCATTCAAACGATTTCACTGGAAAACGAAAAATGCATTCAAGGGGTTTCTCTGCAAGACTAGCAATCCATCCAAACCATTTCAATGGTAGACTAGCAAAGCATTCAAACGATTTCACTAGTAGACTAGCAATGCATTCATATGATTTTACTGGTAGACTAGCAAAGCATTCAAACAATTTCATTGGCAGATTAGCCATGCATTCAAACGATTTCACTGGTAGACTAGAAATGCATTTAAATGATCCCATTGGAAGACTACCAATACATTCAAACATTTTTGCCAGTAGACTAGGAATACATTCAAACAATTTTATTGGTAGACTAGCAATGCATTCAAGTGATTTTACTGGAAGACTAGCAATGCATTCAAGCGATTTTACTGGAAGACTAGAAATGCATTCAAACGATTTCACTGGAAAACTTTCCACCATAATAAAAAGGGAAATTTCTTGGCTATGGCGTTAAGCTAGAATCAAATATGTATAATAATCAGTCAATGAAGACTGGCGTGGTCATTTTCTTGTCAAGCGGTCACACCACGAGTCGACATAGGAGATCCATTATTATTTATATATCAGACTCGTAGCCACTCTGGTTCGGAAGAAGATTTCTTTAAATGAGAAAGTGTACTAGGTAACTGGCAAAGAACCGTGGTTTATTTCTACAGAGCAGTCCGGTTTCTTCCAACCGTAAACATAACCACTGCCGCAGAAGTCGAAACGTCTTGAGCATACGACGTTAAATATAAAGGACTGTGGCATACAGAGTAAACCGGGAGCAACGACGACAGTGTGAAGTTTGGCAAATGATCACACGTAACCGTTGAAATTCGGCATCATTTTTACTTCACTTGATGGGGTTTTATTAGAACTGTTCAGGTAAATGGTTAAATAGTATAACGACATAGACGCCATAGAGGCGCCATGGCTTAAGCAGAATTAGGGAAAACAATATTAGGCAATTATGTTAACTGCAATTGATTAGATGTCCCTGGTCTATAGAATCCTTCAAAATACTGTGTTGTCATCATATTGAACAAACATGCAATCACATGAGAGCAATGCAAAACACCTATTGAAGTAAATAAATACAAAGACACCTAATCTTCCCTAAAGATATACATCCTTTGTTGGTGACAAGAAATTCATGCATGGCCTTCTCTTTTACTGTAATGAAATGTAATGTCGGAAAAGATGAAATTCTCTGTTATATTGTATGCCTCCTGCTCAGAATGCAGAAAATGTGCTCCTGTTAGAATGACAAATAAAGGAGACAGCAGAGGCGGTGTAAGCCATTGTGTCTGTGCCATGAAGAGCGATAAAGCCACCGTACTTGTCATAAGACTCCTACAACAACAACGACAAATTAAAGAACAACCGAATAGGCTTAGAGCCTATTTATAATTCATCATTCAATGAAAAATATGGTCACGGCATTAAAGAAATCGACCGCAGAAAACAAAGGAAGAAATGTCATAGTTGTATGACTAACTTGAAAATCTTATTTAATTAGATCCTACACCCGTATCTCAAGCAGGCCTATATGGATGAGCACACGTATTATAGGCCAGCCTACAGACGTGTATTTACTCGTAGAGCTGTGCCATCAGTATCGTGCGCGTTTGCGTAACCTACACGTTTATATCGAAGTTAATTACATGTATGTTTTTATCGAAGTTATGCGCGGTTGTCTATCTTACATGCGTAGGCCTATCTCTCGCTGATATCATTTACTTCTAGCGGTACTGGTACAATATTTTACTTGCGTGCCTGTATATATCTCGCACCTGTAGATCTCACATGCTTGTATCTGCAACTTACACGTTGGCCTACCCGCATATCTTTCACCGGTAGTTATCACTTGCGTGTTTGTCTACGCGTATGTCTTTATCAGGTGTAAACCTCATAACAGGTTTGTTGACTTAATACATGTATCCCTATTACCTGTATTCCTCGCTCAATAAATTGTGTGTCTCTCATATCTGTTCGTCTAACTTACACGTGTATCTAATACCTACATGTATGTCATTGGCCACTCTCTCTCAATCCTTCATTGTCATATTGCCGAAATCTTGTAACGGTTCATATTCCCATAGCTGGCAAAGGATAACCTTTCCTTCCTGTGTCCGACTGGGCGTAATGATAAAAATATATACATAAACAGAAACCACATTCCCAGACTCAGGAACCAGCCACGAATTGGAATCAGCAGAACATTGAAACACATCGGCTTGCACGCAGTCTGATTATTATGGGGGTATTACAACTAGATATTACAACAGACAAGCAGACAGACAGAGAAACAATTTACTTGCAGCAAAATTGTGACCGACAGACAGACTATCTAGATTTTACCGCAGATATAGACAAAAAATTACAAGTAGAATACTGAGACAGTCCACTTACCATCGGAGTATTGCAACATACAAGCAGACAGACAAACACACAGACAAACAAACGGAGAGACAAATTAGTATCGGAATATTGCCACAGAAAGACAGACATGCAGACAGTCAAACAAAAAGAGAGACTCGTCGTCATATGACTGAAACACTGTTAAGTGCGACGTTAAATCTCAAGCACTCACTCACTCACTCACTCAAAAAGAGAGACTGATTAGTAGCAGGACACTGGAACAGAAAGAAAGACAGACAGACCAATAGAGAGACAAAGGTAGACCAGTCCCCCTTCCCCCTTCCGCACACACCCTCACTGTGGAGCACTTTATACACTTTTACGGGAGGTAGAGAGATAAGGATAGCCCCCCCCCCCCTCCACAAACGCTTATGGGACACCGTGAGAGGCAATGCGCGACAGCCATCGGTTGTGTAGCGGTTCAGTAGTCTCAGCATCTATCAGTTTACATGATCTGTTTTGTGGCTCATCATGCCAGTTTCGTGTGCAGTTGTGAAGTGCTGTAAACGTGCAGACAATGATAGGAAGAGGTTCTTCAGATTCCGGCTATAATTTGTCACAGTGATGTTTACTTGTGGAAAGTAACTCAGACAGAGACTCAGACTGTTTAGGGCTGGATGCAGTTAACCCAGAGGACCTGGTCAACAAAATAAATATGAAAGATAGAGGGTAAAGCCATTGCAGCGACAATAGTGTGATAGTGGGCAAATGATCACACATTACAGGTGAAACCCGTCCTCTTGTCAGTTTGCATGAGTTAGGGTTTTATTCTGGCTGTTTCTATCAGTGTCTAAGAAATAACAACTTACACGCCCCCTACCACCATGGCTTTAGCAGAATTTGCTAAAAAACAAAACTGCAGTGATGTTAAATGTAGTTTGTTGGACGTCAGTGGTCAAGAATTACTCAAATGTAGTTTATTAGACGTCAGTGATCAAGAATTACTCAAATGTAGTTTATTAGACGTCAGTGGTCAAGAATTACTCAAATGTAATTTATTAGACGTCAGTGGTCAAGAATTACTCAGAACGCTGTGTTGTCATCACATTCAGTAATACGCGTACTCAGTAACATGGAAACAATGCAAAGGGACCAGGCTTCAGGGGTGCTTAGAGCATCAGCAGAATCCCAGTTTTTGTGGGAATACAATATTAAAGACGAAAGCCTAGTACCTGGGCGTGGAAACCGTCAGTCGTGCACTAGCGGTGAACCAAAATTGGCGTTGCGGGTCAATAATCGCAAGACCGGTTTCAGAAAACTGCAAATACTGAAAAACAAAGAACTGAGAAGGTGGATAAAATGAAAACATTGGGGTGCATTTCAATGATGAGGAAAAGATGCAATGAACCTTCTAGATGGATGTATGAAATCACTACCCATATCGTGTACCATTATTGCCGGTATGTATGGTGTCATTAACAAAATATGTATCCCAGTTGCGCTTTGATTGCAACTGCTCATTTATCCAACGTGGCGATCACACTCAACACGAAGAACACACAGTCGCTAGCCCCAGGCTAAGCGGAATTAGCTACAATTAAGAAGCAGAGCCCCAGAGATGTTAGACACTCCGTCCGTATTTATTGATGCGTACAATGCGTGCTTGTAGTGATCATTTTGTTAGCGGTGACTTATATACTTTCACGGTGGTGCACTTGAAAATTTGCATTATTTATTAGTTGAAAATTTGTTAAAATTGAAAAAGTTGGTACGTGGGATGAAGATATCCCCGGTGAGCAAGAAGTTTGAAGGGAGATAACTCCAACCGAACTATTCCAACTATAAATTACATTGTATTTTGTGGCTTCAAGCACCAACAATAATAAATTTAGGCGTGTTAGAAACTATTCTGTAAGGCTTAATGCCACGAAGTGTCTTCCACACACTTGCTGTAATTTATTCTCTATGTTTTATTATAAACATTTCTTTAATGAAGCTGGGACTTCCGTGGAAGAGGTGATTAGCGCGCTAACGTTAAGCTCTTGCTGGCGCCCTCTCCGCTGAACGTTGGAAGGCCTGCCACCAAACCCGTGGAGCTTCCCCCATCATACTAGCAGCCGGTCGTATAAGTTAAATATTCTTGAGCACGTCGTAAAACACAAGTAAAATAATTTTTTATTCTAGCTATCATTATTATGTTTTCATTTGTGTGTATTCATTTTATCAGGCCATAATTAGGTAAGAAGCGTAACCTGGGGCTAAGGGCCGCATGTTAATCGTGTTGGGTATTTGATCCCCTCGTTGGATGTGTGACATGTATGAACAGCTGCAATTAATTAGAAACGTAACTGATATATATATATATATATATATATTTGATTAACGACACCTTTTATTCATCAGCCTAGAACATTCATTTCGTCTTTCCATCATCAATGAAAACTGCTGATTGTTTACCTTTGCACGAATACGTCCTAAGTTTTGTTTTATTTTACATACTGTCATAGTTATTTGGTGGTTTATGCTGTTATAAAGTGGTCTTGCGATTATTCCGGAAAGCCCATTTTGTTTGACGGTTGGTATAGGAATGGTCAGTTTCGACTTTCATTCATTTGTGCATTCATTTGTTAAGAAAAATTATTTCTTTTACCTTTATCTCTGTCGATGACTTGTAATCTCATCACTCTTCAGAGTACTATACTTTCTTGGTACTTTGTTTTTGCGGAATGCAAAGAGGCAACATCACTGTGGGACTTGAGGGCTAATGAAGGGGATGACCAAGCTCCTGAGCCTGAAGAATGTGTTGCTCTGGAAATAACACTGTCTGACAGTGTCAGTATCAAACGCACATTCTCAGGACAGAAAATCTAAGATTGAATTAGGGAACTCTTTAAGTTAATTAAGAATGTCACGTTATTCATAAAGTGAAATTTGGTTCGGTATTAAACCGGTATACCTTCAACAACATCTCTACATGCTTTGTATAAACTTGTGTCATACGGAATTTCTCAGTCCTCAGATTCCTCACTGACAAAATTTCAAGAGCATTTTTATTAAACTTAATCCAAGCGACTGAAGTTACCCACTCTTAACTGACTTAAGCTACTGATTTGGTGTTAGCAAATCTACTATTTCTAGGGCATTTAATGAGGTTATGCGTGTTTTGTACATCAATATAATAAATTTGTATTTTGGTCTGAAAGAGAGGCTTTATGGGAAACCATGTCAATGGTAACTCGGAGGTATCTTGGACACACAGTGTTATTTTCTTTGATACACATTCAAATCTGTTAGCTCGAACCCAAACATGGTTACCATAGAAGCAAAATATCTTATTGGTATTATACTACATAAAATCCTTTTAGTAATAATTGTAAAGTGGGTGTGGGTGTGGATGTGGGGTGGGGGGCGTGCAAGTGATGAATGGTTAATAAATAACTTCGATTTTACAAATAATCTTCTTCATGTAGAAATTGTATAAGCAGACCGAGGTTTTGATATTCAAGAAATTGTTGGTTATGTAGGGTCAGAATTCAGGATAGCAGCTTTTACCAGAGGCGCATATAAGCGACAGTTAATTGGCATACATGTTGAGGAAACCAGGAGATGTGAGAATTCATGTTGAAAGGGTTATAAGCAATCTAAGACAAAAGCATGTAATTCTTGGTAGTACTCTTCCAACTGATAACCTAATTGTACGGAAAGCTGTCAGTGATGATCAACTGAATGTTTAAAAATTGTTTATGTCTGCTGCGTACGTACAAATATATGTGTACTTCAGTTGCTCGATTTCTGTGAACTGTTAAAAGTACATGGGCATGATAGTGTGTGACCGAAGTCCTACAGAACTTTGATATGGGAGGAGAGTAACAGCTATCCTCATATGGCAGAGAAAACCATGCATCAACTAGTGTGGTCAACTAGTAACAAGTAACAGAAAACGTGTTTAAGTCGTATTTCACCAAGTTTTTATTCTTTTCTTTGCTATTAGGACGTTATACCACGGTATAATTAATTACACGTAGTTATGTAATCACTACATTTGTGAGTGGATCTGTTATGCAGAAATAAATGCAAAAATTATCATAACAAAGGTGTTTCATGACATTTGTGGGTAATTTATTATTTGTATGTAGTGATGTACTACGGACATATTCCATGCGGGCCTCATGTCAGGAAAGACTCCAAATAAAAATAAAACGGTTGAGCAGAACTAAGTTCTTCGGTTTTTTTTAAATATATTTTTGAAGAAAGTAAGTGCAATTTTAGACTCACCTTTAAAGCTAATAACATTTCCATCATCATTGAACTGCTGTTGACTGCTTGTCTTTGTATGAATCCGTCCTAATATTTTTATCTCGTTTCATATACTTTCTTAGTTCTTTGTTAGTTCGTGTTAAGCGTCGTTTTGGAAACTGGTCTCAGGATTATTGACCCGAAACTCCCATTTCAGTTGCCGGCTGGTTTTTAAATGTTTCGATGTTTCGAAGCTTAGGTTTCCACCCAGTGTGGATTTGTTGTTTTCAAGAGACAATTTCTCTTACCCAACCACAAACAAAATTGTCAATTACTTTCAAACTTCGGCAGTTTTTCATTTCTAATAAGCTGCAAAACGGACTGGGGTTGAACGCTATGTAATTTACGATACCAACGTAGCTTGTTGCTGGCAAGTTCTTATAGTCCAACGTCCGCCTCGACTTGAGTATTCTATACGGATCTTTACCTATTACGGCTATCTTCTCCGAGTATCACCTCTGTGCTACTTAATCCGAAGAATTTACATAATCTTAATTCCATGACGGAAAGATCAGATGACGTTCAAAACGAGCTGAATTTAACAGGATGTTTTGTGTTAACGACGCTGCATCGTTAACTAAGGGAAGGGAATACAACCAAGATGGCGGCGCACGAGGCATCAGGAGGTAACTCTGAAACCCTCTATTACGGGAGCTTGGGTGGGTGAGGGGGAGAGCATTTTCAACAATTATGAGAGATAAGGAGAGGAGGAGGTAGAGACAGAAGCGTCCCACTACCCCCTGCCCCTCTAACACTTAAGGAAGATATAAACAGGAGGACGAGAGCACATCCAAAAGTTACAGGAGACAGAGAGATTAGGAGGGCAGCTCCAATACCTACGGAGAAAGGAAGAGGAGGAGAGCCCCTCCAACACTTACGGAAGGTACAGTGAGGAGGATATCAAACCCTTAAGGGAGACAGAGAGAGGAGGAGGGCACCTCTAATACTTAAGGGAGACAGGGAGAGGAGAATAGCACCTCTAACACTTACGAAAGATAGAGAGAGGAGAATAGCACCTCCAAAACTTACGACAGATTTCGGGCAGAGCCCGGGGGAAACCCACGACCATATGCAAGACCTTCCCACGTACGGCTGGAGAGGAAGCCAGTATGAGCTGGACTTGAGCTCAAAGTGATCACATTGGCGAGAGGCACGGGGTCATAACAACGTGCTAGCGCCCTCGGCCAAGGAGGTCCCTTTACGAAAGATAGAGAGAAGAGAATAGCACCTCCAGCACTTACTGGAGATAGAGGGAGTAGGAGAGCACCTGCAATTAAGTTTTAAGGGAGATAGAGAGAGGAGAACAGTACATCCAACACTTACGGGAGACACAGTGAGGAGGACAGCAACTCCAACACTTGAGGGAAATAGAGACAGGAGGATAGCGCAAACTACACTCACGGAAGACACAGTGAGGAGGACAGTTCCTCCACCTCGTCCAGAGTTATCCTGTGCTGTACAGCATATCGTCGATCATGAAACAAGGGGCTCCGGCTCATACCCTGTACGGAACAGACAAAGGATAGATTATAATACTCATTTTTTGTGGGTTTTTTTTGACCATTTCATCTAATTATTATATCACTTAAAGGTAAATGTAAACGGACATTATTAATATGAAGTACATGTATGATACTGACACTACCCTAAAACATCCCAATTTGGTCTCATATAACCACCATACAAAAATATTTTCAAATACCCTTTTCTCCTGAAAAAAAATATTAATGACCATATTTGCAAATAAGTTTTGATTTTCTTTCATCTGATTTTGGCATCAGAATATGGTAAAGATGTGAAGACGCGAAAATTGGGTTGAAATCTGATCAACACTCGCTGAAATATAACCGCTTAAACTTTGTTGAGTTTCATTCTTTGCACAGTATACATTTATTAATTAGTGCAGATCACCGTGCTTAATGTTGTGAAACGTGACAGCTTCATGGATGAAAGTAACCACAGCAGAGCGTGCACAAGATGTATATGTACACGCCATGCCAAAGAGGGGCAAGTCTTCTGCTATCTTGGAGACCACTGCTCATCGCCAAGGGAAATAGCTCCAAGTGAATCACAGCACAGAGCGTGATTTGACTTTGAAAGTGAACCGAAGTTCCGGTGAGTGTCGAAATGCGAATTTTGCACGCACTCTCCCAGTAATCAGGCGGACGCGGTATAACAAGGATTAACGTGCAAGTGCACAGTTTCGCTAATGGACATGCGCAAACTGAAAGTCGGTCGATTTTGAAAATTTCATGAAAGGAGACAACCAGATTTTTCAACGGCAATTCTCTATTTTATCACAGAATTCGATCATTTTCACTCAATAACCAGTAATTATCAATATCATGTGTAGCCGCCACGAAATTGTATCACATTGCGACAACGCGCTCGCATTGTGTTGATGAGGCGTGGGATCCGACGTTGCGGGATGGCTAACCACTCTTCCTGAAGGAGGCGTCTCACATAGTCAAGAGTGGACTCCATCCCAACTCGACGATAGACTGATTATTTCAACTGATCCAAAAGATGTTCCATGGGGTTGAGATCCGGAGAACACGCGGGCCACTGGATCCGGTGAATGCCTTCAGTTTGGAAGAAGTCATTCACAATCCCTGCAAGATGTGGACGCGCATTATCGTCCATGAAGACAAGTCCATCTCCAACGGCGGCTGCATAGGACAAAACATGCGGTCTGAGAACATGAGCAACGTAGCCAGCAGCTTCAAGTTTCCCTCATTAGGAACGAGATCGGTCTTGCCTGTCAATCTGATGCCTGCCCAGACCATTACGCTGCCACCACCAAAGACCGTTATTGGCTGCACGCAGCACTCTACATGCTGTTCACTCTGCCGACGCCACACACGTCTCCTAGAGTTAACGTGACGAAGACACACGCGTTTCGTCCGTGAAAAGAACGTTGCCCCATTGCCATGTAGTCTATCGAACGTGATTTGTCGCGCACTGCAGACGCGCTATCTTATGACGGCGGAGCAACAAGGCTTTCTTCACCAGCCGCCTGAGACGTACTCCCAGCATCTGCTCTAAGTTGACCTCAGACCTCTGGTGCTGAAATTCAGAATGGATGTTAAGTGACTGGAATCCGCGCTAGAGTCGAAAATGGCATTGGCTTTTCTTTCTTCTTTTTTTCTGGCACACTCAGACCCTTATACCTGATGTTCTGTTCCTAAGTGCGACGTTAACGATTCGCCGATCTTGTCAGTGTGTGTGTGTTTTTTTTTTGGCAATTTTTTTCTCCATGCTTTTTGTCTGTGTTTCACGTTAGATTGGCAGTAGTTCGTAAAACAAACTTGTCTCTTCTAGTCTTCAGCAAACACAAACTTCATCCAGATTTACCTTTGTTTTACAGCTTAGATTTACTCCTGTGAGTAACATCCTCGTGTCATGCAAATGTAAGCAGGCTACATTTCACAGAGAGCCAATAAGAACGTAACAACATTTCAGCTCTCAAGCCCGTCCAAGATAATGTAACAATATATAAATATTTCGAGTGTTACAAGTAGCGTGTAGTAGTGTTATATTCAAACAGAGGACATGTGGCGCCTTCGAATTATTTTGTGTTTACAAAGCTGCAATTGGAGTTACTTGTCTAATATTTATGGACATTAATGACGTCTTCGTCATCAAGGACGAGTCAAACTCGATTGATGCCACATATCACTAGAGTATGCTATGGTGATATGGATGCTATTCAATTCCTGAAAATGAAGTGATCAGGTTCAGAGACCCCAGAGTTGGTAAATGACTAAATGACCCGTCAGCTTGTCATGTTTCGAAATTATCCTCAACAGGAAGAGCCGTGAAAATAACTCTCGATTTTGGAAGTTGTTTTGGAAACTTTAGGCGGTGGAGATTGGAGTAATTAGGGGAGTTGTTACAAATAAATATCATAACCATCAACAAAAAAACAAGAAGTTTTCAATTTCCCCATATAGCAACAAAATGGTTGAAATACTGTCAAAGTGGTGTAAACCATGACAGTTGTTCATTCTTTCAATTTCCTGTAGACATTATGATTCACGAGTTTATGTTTACACTCAGAAACGATGTGTAAGTTTCAAGGCCAAGGTATGTAGTAACAGGACGATCTTTTTTGTAGATGATTTATTTATTTTATTGTAGTTTTAGTCAAGAATTTTTCAGTTAAAATACGACGGCCTTCAGTTCTGTGTTTTCGTGAAACACAAAAAGTCTGCGAACCTGTTACGCATTTTGTCACAACTGATTACCTAGTGCCCTAGGACCTACGGGCACATAGCGCCATTCATCATGAAAAATACAGCTTAAGTTTTTATATGGTGGACAAATTTGGCTATGGTCCTTTTTTTTCTTAAATGGAAAGATCATTTATAAGTGTGGTGATCTCCAGGAAAAAGACCATTGAAAACAATCTCGAAAAATACAATTACTTATCTTTAAGATTTTTTCTACTGAATTAAATGCAGTGAAGTGTTTGAATTGTATATGGTGAGTTTTATGAACCATACTGCTAAAGTCGTTTACCAGTGACGTCACAAAGCTTTGTGTACATCTGCATGGTCAGTTCTGAATAAAGTTGCCGTGAATTGCACACCTGAAATGTGTGCCTGTGTAAGGAAAAGCCAATAGGACGTTAAAGTTCTACTTTAGGACCAGAAGTTCCTGAACCACAGGATTAATATTATTAATAAAACCTACCATGCAATAAAAACATTCAACTGCAGTTAATTTAGTGGAAAAAAAAATGTACAAAAATCAGTGAACGTATTTCCACATACAATTTTTTATGTTCTGCTTACTCACCATAACTTCATTTTTGCATTTTCTGTCACTTTATGGAAGCGCAACAATGACGATGACTTGAGCTTTAGTGCTCTTTGGTCAACGATAGCAGAGGTGATGGATTTGTGCGTTTAGCCGTGAAGGAGGCCGGCGCTCTCACAGTGCCTTAATTTTAGGTTAACACAGTAACTATATGACCAAGCAATGTAATGAAATAAGCTGCGGTCACTGTAGCTCCGAGACAATGAAGCAACCCGACCGTCTTGTAATTTACTATACTAATTTATGTTTTACAAAACTGTTCCACTGAAACAAATCATACATCGTATTATCTTAAAATTGCCGGGGCCTCCGTGGCCGTGGCGCAACACGATTCAGGAACCGCTCACCAGTGTGGTCGCTGTGAGTTCAAGTCCGTCTTGCCGGCCATACGTGGGAAGGTCTCCCAGCAACCTGCGGATGGTCGTGGGTTTCCTTCTGGCTCTATCCGGCTTTCTTCCACCATAACGCCAGCCGTCGTCATATAAATGAAATATTCTTGAGTACGGTGTAAAACAGACAAATAAATAAACTTGGCATGGCAGTCATTCAACAAAGAAGGTCGAACTGATACGGTTTTCTTTATTATCAAGAATTGTATTCAATGCCAGTAATATGTTTTTCTCTGTTGTTTTAATGTGAGAAATGTCACACCAATTGTTGACGTGTCACCATCATGACCCAAATTAGCGAGTTTTCCACAGAGGCTTCCAAGATTGAATCAAAGGACACGTGTACGAGGGTGCTTCAGATGACACAGGTGTATGCAGATGAACAAAACAGAGCGGGTAGGGGACAGACAGGTGTACACTGTGCATGTTTCAGGCGACACAGAATGATTCAGATGGAACAAATGTATTAGAGGGCTTCAAACAGCACTGGTATATACGAGGGTGACTAAGACTGAGTGAGTGAGTGACTGGGGCTTAACGTTGCACTTAACGTTTCAGTCACGTGAACAAAACAGGTGTATTTGATAGCAAAACAACATTTGAGCGCTCCAGATGCCAGGGGTGAAGTGTAAGTATTCACAAAATCCGGGTGTATTAAAGCGCTTCTGACGTTAGGTGTGTAGTGTGAGGATTCACACGACACAGGTATATTAGAGCGCTTCAGACGTCAGGGGTGTAGTATGAGGATTCACACAGATTTCATAGGTGTATTAGGGCCATTCTGGCAGTCAGGGGTGAAGTATGATGATTTACACAGGCTAGATGTATTAGAGCGCTTCAGCCGTCAGGTTTGTAATGTGAGGATTCACACAGCCCAGGTGTGTTAGAGCGCTTCAAACGTCAGGGATGTAGTATGAGGACTCACACAGATCTGATGTATTATAGCCACTCTGGCAGTCATAGGTGGAGTATGATGACTTACACAGGTTAGATGCATTAGAGAGCTTCTGACGTCACGGGTGTAGTTTGAGTATTCAGACAGTGAAGTTTACACGCGCGTGATTCTGACATAGTGAGAGCACAGGGGGTAGGACGGTGATTCAATCGACACCTCTCTAGACAGGAGTAGGCGCGTGGAAGAACTTGGCTATCACGGTCTGGGCCACTCTGTAGGGTTCTGTCAGGATGGGAGTTTGAGTACGAACGTCCTGTAGGACAGATCCCACGGCTGAAACAAATGTAGTGCTGGAACATTACAGCCACGTAAACATTTAATCGCGTAACACTCAGCAAAGGCTTGCCTAACTCCAAATTTAGGATACCCTCTCTTCAGAAAACAGATCTGGAATATGCAGGATTAATGTTATGGAGTTTCTCATTAAATAAACTTTTCCATTATTGCATCGATAAAAAAGTAGGGCATTTGGCATTTCCGTTTCCCCAAAAGGATTCCGGGCTCTGGCTCCAGTTTCTCAAAACTTCGTAAATTTTCATGACTTTTTTCGTCGTCGCCTTAGGCCACTATATCCTATACAATGTCAATTACAAAGTAGATTTAGGAAGTTTTATGAAGGTGGCTCACACTGAGATTTCTTGGATTATAGCTTTACGTAAAAAGTTCAATGGAATCTATGACGTGAATGTTCTAGCAAGTGGGTTAACCCCCACTATAGAGCCACCACTATCCCTCCAAATTTCTGGCCTCACATCACAAACAACGTCGTCTCTATCTTTAAATTTGTTGCACACATTATATTTAAACATCAAGGTATTGACCTCTGTATAATTATTCGAATAACACTAAAATCGTACAGCGTGAAATAATAATAACATTAAAATTCTCCGAAAATCTTCTGATAAAAACAGGAGGCTTTATGGATGTTTTTTAGTTTGTTCTCGCTCACCGGGTCGAAGATAGTAAGCGTTGAGACTGGTTACGGCCCACTGGCACACGGACTGTATGAACCCGTCGGTAGTCGCTGTCGACACTGAGGTATTGTAGGAGGCGAAGAGCGGTCTGGCCAGAAGACTGAACTGTGGCAGATTTAAGGTATCACTATGCAGCTTGTGGAAACAGTGAAGTGTTTATCTTGAGGTGAGTTCTTGGACGGGGCCCATTTCACAAAGGAACGTAGCGTTACGTAAGCGTTGATACTACATCGATGTACTGGTCGTCAAAACCAATACCTTCAGGTAACGCTACGTCAGATTTGCAAAGCGGGACACAGGTTATGATACAAATACTGACTAAACTGTAATAGTGTTTTATGGTCACCTTTCATCTATTCTCGCTCTCTTTCTCCGAAAATGCCGTTTAAAATGTTGTTTCATGTCGTCTTTTACGAAGGTCGCCACGTCGCAATTGTGTATTTGACACGTCAATCTTTGAAGATTTCTTGTGCAGCAGGACAAGGTTGATAAGTTCCCATGATCACAACTAGGTGCCTTTTCAAGTTCAAAGGCGAGTTTAAATCATTATTCACTTCAGTATGACACAAATACTACGTCACCAGTTAGTCCAAAAATCGTGTTCGCAAAGGCAAGAATGATAATACAGACTACACAGCGCTGGCCCGAGTTGCTTTAGGCGGGAAAGGTTCTCCATTGGTGAATTTAGGAAAGAGTTCAAAAGTCAGACCACTTTTTTCCGAACTAACTAAGCGTGCCTGAAACAAATGCAGCTGTGGGACATTGTTATGCGACATTCTAGGAGGGATATGACTACAAATGACTATGAAATACCTTGCAGCACATGTATTTAAATGAATAAATGCTTATTGTTTAACGCCCTACTCAAGAATACATGTATTTGAACGGCACACCATCGAGGGATAAGCGAGATAGCTTTTCGAGCACGCATACCTGGAAGTGCTTACCAGTTAAAAGTTTAACGTCGAAAATTTAGAAATATATGTATACACCTATAAGGCAAGAACTCAGCTGAACCTCGGGCTGTTGACAAAATCTTCAATGATGTAGCATGGGCATATAAATCGCCATAAGCGTTTGTGTGTCCCTCGTATAATCGTTCTGCGCTTGTGTACCGATGCAACACACGAAACGAGAGTATGGGTTTTAAGCATACCCAGGAGGGCCATATAAGCAAGAAGGATACCATCCAGAACTTCCAGTTGTGATAAATCCTAGATCTGATGTAATTGTCGAGCATTGTGTCCAGCAAGCACGGACATTTGTCCACGCGCTGAATTCCCATGGCAGGCAAACAGGCCTGGCGTTCTCTGTAACAAAATGTTGACTGAATCACACACTGATGAAAGAGAAGGTTTCTTAACGTATTTCCTTTATTGGGCAGAACGTAGAACACGTTCGATAACCACAAAATTTACAGACAAACGAACTTTCGTTCAGAAGAAATGTTTTCTGATCACAAAGCGGACAAATGAATGGTGTGTGGGGTAAACTCACTGGATCTCGCTGGATAATCTTTCGATCTGTTCACGCAGGGAGGCTATCTCCTCATCGCGATGCTGGCTTTCAGCTACCAGCCGGCGACAGTGTTCCGAGACTGAAAGGAGAATGTGCTTCAACATTACAATATGTTCGGGGAAATTATCACGACAAATCCGTATAAAATTCCAAATGCGAAGAGAAAGACCATAACTTTATTTTTGTGTGGTCTTTCCCTTTGCAGGAACTTTGTAATGAACATTACCCTTGCAAGTCGTAAAAGCTGCCATATTTTCGTTATCCAAGAGCAAAACTTTCACGCCATTGCTGGTTTGTGGAAAGCATTAAATAGTTTGTCCATCTAGGTAGTTTTGCAAAAGCAGCAATATTCAGGGCTCTGGTCAAAGAGTATGACGTACCGAGTGAACCACTACTCTCTTGAAACTTCTCACAGTGCTAGTTTGTGAATATGGCTAAAAAAAAAAAAGAACGAGGTCGCAGGCCGAGTTCTCAAACAGTCGACCCAGGCGTCTTTCTTGCACATATCTATGGTATTTTCGCAAAAATATCAAACTTTTTTATTTCTAGTACCATCACGCGTTTTCCTAATGCGTCATACCATTCTAAGCAACAGAGGGGCCACAGGCGATCACAAAAGAAATCTCAGATTTTATGAATGCTTATTGTTTAACGCCCTACTCAAGAATATTTCACTTATACGAAGGCGGTGTCTCCTTGGTGCAGGACGGATTTCCACCATATCTTTTATCTGGTGCTGCCTCACCGAGACGACTTGCCGAAGACACCCAACAAGCCCCCTCACCCAGTCACATTATACTGACACCGGGCCGACCAGTCCACCCTCTATCCTCTTATTGCTGAGCGCCTAGCGAGGAAGCAGAATGTACGATTTTTTAAAGTCCTTGGTATGACCCGACCCAGGTTTGAACCTAGATCTCCCCGTCCGAAAGCGGACGCCCAACCACAGATTTTATGAAGTCCTACCTGAAAGCATGAAAACTTATCCCTTTTCTCTCAACGTTATACAATGGATACGTCCGAAGAGGTCAAGTAATACTGTTTTTTTCGTTGTCTGTGTGAGCTTTGGCATTAGTCTTGATATGTTGTTTAACAGCTACCTGTTCAACCTTTATTCCGACCAGACTAAGTGTCCCGTGGAAGACTGTCGGTTATTGCCTACAAGAAAACTGGCATGCTTCGTTCGTTTTGGGCGAAACGCTGGTCTATGCTTAATGGGTTAAACATTTTACTGATGTGATAGAATGTAAATTTAAAGACAGACAAACAGTGAAAAAATTTGCTTATCAGATGAAGTAAGTTTAATGTCAAATGTCTACTTCTGAACATTAATTCGTGTGCCTGTCAGTTACAAATCACTAAAAATCCACAGTGGTATTAACATTTGTCCGCACGGAGAAAAAAAGGCTATGATGCTTCCAACACGTCACCGACTTTTCTCGGGCTCTTTGTAAAAAACGTTCTGATTGGCTAATGGTGACATGGTCTCAAACAATGGCTGCGTCGAAAGGGAAGGCTTACTTTCTATACAACGCGTAAATTTAAACGTGTTTTTCTAGCAAGAGACATGACAAAAACATTTGAATTTTATTTCATTAATACGTAAAAGTTTTGAGCTTTCTTCAAATACCACGCATTATTGATTTGTTGCCTCTCTCTTTAAGGAAGTCGGTTTTGGCCTAAATAAAAATCCAGAAAATGTTGGCGGTGATAAAGATCTGGATCCGGATCCAGAAATTCTGTAATTCTTCACCACTAACAGATAAGACAGAAATGCAGACTACTGTCCTGTGGTCTGCGGGTCGAGAATTTGCGCATTTAAATGCAACTGGAAGTTTTTCGCTCTTCGATGGCTTCATATGTAGTTGAGGAGGAAATCTTGCTGAGAATGATGGAATCTGATCAACAACCTTACAAACAAACACACAACTGAATTAAGGAAATGTTAAGATGTTATTAAATTCTAGGTTCTTACTTTTGAAAAGCTTTGCTGACTTGCTGTCTTGGCACACAGGGTGGTCGTTGATGTCCGGAACCAACCTCTCTAATTCATCGAGAGCTCGCTGCAAAAAGGGGCCCAACACAGACTTAAAAGTTTGTACAATATAGGAACTGCATTCATACCTCGGCCTGCCAGAAGTAAAATGTTTATGATCCGGTACAACAATCAAATACACTACCAAAAGAAACATGAGTGCAAAATGCACCCGCGGACATTTTCAACACCAGTAGTATAATCGGAAATGTAAGGAACGACTAAAAAGACATCTCAGGTAATTTGAACCCCAAAAGTGTGTGTATGTAAGTTTTGAAGAAAAAAATGAAAGTAACAAACAGGGTTACTTATTTCATCGAATATTTACATTTCAAAATCGTTAACTACCAACAACAACATTCTGTATAATACCATTCTGGCATAATAACAACGGCCTCACTCTCACAATTCCGTGTTGTTTATGGTTTTACCTGAGACAACGCTTTGGCACGCGCAGTAATAGCCTATTACCTGATTGCAAAATAGCACGAAGAGTGTTAGCTTTTTGGCATGAGGAACTCGCAAAACGTGGTAATAAACTTGCGATCAGTGTAGAATTTAAACCTAAAACTCCTGCTGTTGTCAAGTCGTTAGGGTGTCAGTACTATACCTGAATTTTTCCGCGGCGTCTCAGTTCAGCTCTGACATGAGGCAATCTCTTATGTCGGGGGACGGGGTTACAGGGGCGTCCCTTACGACTCTCTTTGGCCCGTGGGGTTTTCTTTCCACTCTCGCTCGCTTGCTGTGCTAAGGGGAAATGTAATGTGTGACCCCACACTTCGGGAGGAACAAGGTCGTAACTCTTGTCGCGATGATATCCCTGTCACAACAGAAAATTTTCTATAGACGTACGTATTTTTGTATGGCATGGTGAAATTTACAACGATCTCTGAGTTCAATGTCAGATTACACCTCAGTTGGGTAACATATTCAGGACACCCGTTATGACAACCAATAGTGTAGCTATATGATGTACACGGTATCCCTTAGCCTTTTATATTGTGAGAGGCAAACCGGAGATGGGGAAACCTCGAGGAAGTGAGGCGGCCACAACATATAGGATATAGGCCACATAGGGCAGCCACATATGATCAATTTCCCCTGAACTTCCTAATGAGCCTGTATCTTGGTAGGCTATGTATAAATCGTGTTAATATCTTCATATCCGATATCTAGTTTTAGCTTAAGCTATATTTCAAGTCATAAAAATCAAAATTGTGCACAAACAAAGCGCAGCCGTTACACGATTATGCACATGAAGACCTATGCCCGTTGCAATTCAACTCAAGCACTGCGTGCGTCAAGTTACCACTGCAGTCAGTGCAGGAGCCTTAAGTCCAGCCTGGGAATTGCCCATATTCATAAATAAAACAAAAACAAGCATATTTAAAGCTGTTATCCACGCTGTTACGTCATCACCATTTCTGGTAGTCTGATGTAAACTTCATGGCAATAAAATGAAAAGCACGAAGTGATAAAATTGAAAGGAATACGCTGAATTTTAACCCTGGACTGCTACGTATTGCATACAATGGGCCTAGTATGCAGACGGCAAACAAGGCAGCTTTGATCTCTTGCTCATAGCAGATAACAAGAAACAGAACGGTTACATTGTTGCAAGGTTTACACCTGTTTCTCGGTAAACTGCGTTGATTGGTTTCATACGTCAACCCCTATTAATAAATATAGATGTCGGAGACAGCATTCCCGGGGTTCGGCCATGTACCCTGTGAATACTCAAACTACAGTAGTAATAACAAAAGCATGGAAGGCGGAGAAAAAAAGCATGACAAAATTGAAAATATATGAACTGGATTTAAAATTTAAACTGCCAAGTATAACATACATGATCTCAAGTATTTACATCAGCACACACAAAATGCAGCTGTGATCTTCGGCTTACAGCCCATAGCGAAAGACAGAAAGAATACATTGTCCTAAGGTTTAGTGGTGCTTTCATGACAGCGCGGGAGTGATTCAGGCTTCAAAGGATTTCCGCGGGCTAATAGATACAGGAGATATTGAGGGCTTTCTCTACATGCCATTGACTTAACCCAGGTAAAAATTTCATGTTGCAGGAAGCTCCATTGTTATTCAAATGATGCTAACAACAAGGAGCACTGGATAATATGCTTCGTTAATCATTTTGAGGAGTATTTAGAGGTTATGTAATTTTCACGTAACTTCCGAGGTCAGTTACAGCCTAATTTGCATATCAGATTTAACGTGTAAAGAAAACTGAGCAGGGCCATCCACCCAGAAACAGCAAACAGAATTTCCTCCCGACAGCTTTGCCTGTTTCTCAAGCTTAACAATGAAATTCAAAATGGCCGCTAAATCACGTGAATGGCCAATGGACTCTAAAGCCAAAAGTTGCTCTATGTTGATTATAAAGACTGCAAAGTTGGAATTCTCTACCTTCTGTACCTAGTTTTGGAGATATTGCAATTTTACTAGCCCCACTCTAGCCCCTCTGCCATAGTTGCACCTCAGCCAACCTGATTGGCTCTTGTTTTGCTTTGTCAAATTCCTCAACAATAACCCTTAATCTTGCACTGGTCTGCGCTAACATATCATAATCTTTTCTTTCCGTTGGATGTTTCACACTCGGCACGTGCGGGTGCACTTTGCAAACCGTGATCACAATAAACGTATATCCCATTACGCCATTGCGAGGTGAGCTGAATCTTCGAAATGCACGTGTATTGCAGAGGTGCACGCTTTAATACTGATATTCTTCCTTAAACTTCATTCAGCACAAACAAGGACTCAAAAGCGATAATCAGAAGACGTATCAACGAAAAGCCACTCACCAATTTTAAATGATGCCATGTTTTACTCTCTAGGGAGGCTGTTTATTAACTTTTAAAACACACAGTCCAATGTTATTGTCATTGCAAGGTACAAGGTAGATGTAGCTCATGACATAGCTCTTGAATTGTGACTGTCCATATAATAGCGTATCTATATAACTAAACAAATAAAAAATATAAACGAAATAGTTTAGGTACATTTACTAACTCTTATATATAAATCCAGGCGGATGCAGGGAAAGAAAAGAAATTTACCAAAAAATGTGTTTGAAACTAAAAGCGTTAGAACATTTTTAGAAGAAAAATTTCCAAATTTTTTTTTAGGTTTTGAATTTTAGTTTTATTTGAGTTTGGTTGTCATGATTTAAGGCTTATTTACCTGGGATGAGAGGAAGGTTTCTCTGTCAATGACCGCGACTGGTTGTTCGTCTAGAGCGTAGTACAGGAATTCGGCAGGGAATCCTTCGTCGCTTACCATGGCTACTCTTACCACGTGCAGTCCACAAGTTAACTTCACTTAACATCCATATATAGGAAACGCAATATTTCCAGGAAATATTTAAACTTACACCAAATTAAGGCGCAAGGTCATCATTACTCCTTTGTTCAAATGGTTTAGTCCTCAACGCGTCAGGACGAAAAAAGAAATCATAATACAATGTTGACTTGATGCAGGTCAGATTTTATTTTACCTATTTATATGTATCTCATATAGGTGGGATTATCTCCCTCGGATCAGTCTTACACTATATGTAATCGGGTGTTGCACGAGTGTAAGGTGAAGTGTAGCCAAACATTACCAGATAGTGTAACAACACAAATAATCTGACACAGTTTCTTGTACAACTCCGCTCAGACCCATATATTGCTGTGTATATTTGAAAAATGTATGTCCATGCTAAACACCGCGTATATACACGCATGTATATAATCCGGAAATACGTGTAGCAAAAGCAGTATGTAAGAAAAATGACAAAGCTTTAACTTGTAGTGAGTAGGTAGATTCATGTTTAAACTAAATCATTCTATACATTTACGTGTACCCTATATTGGAACTCATTCTCCGTTAGAAAGCTTTTGTTAATTATCTCGTGTATATATATGCTGTGTCACTTAAAAATGATCTCCCCCTGTCCTCAATTGATCAACAGCCATGACGCAGGCCTACACGTTTGTACGTCACACCTGGGAAAGTTCATCAGACATATGCCAAAGGTTGGTAGTTCACCCTGGGCAACCTGGTTCTCTCCAACCACCAATCGTAAAAGTGAAAAATTTTTGAGTATGTATGGCGTGAAACAACAATCAAGCAATCAACCAATCAAAACTGTTCTCATATATTCCGCCTTCTAAAGAATCTGAATCATAAGTGCCGAGGAAAAATGTTAGTGACTAATAAACTAGATACAGCTATTTACACTGGTACATGAGTAGAACAGGTCAAAAGTGGGGAAAATTTCTTTCTTTATTTATTTATTTCATTGGTGTTTTACGCCGTACTCAAGAACATTTCACTTATACGACGGCGGCCAGCATTACGGTGGGAGGAAGCCTGGCAGAGCCCGGAGAAGCCCACGACCATCCGCAGGTTGCTAGCGGACATTCCCACGTACCGTGGGATAAATAAAAGCACGTGATCATTTGTGCCTATATTATCAACATGCTTGTTTCGAACTTCTGGCGGTAAAGGATTCATGATCAAGAGTACTGGCGACTAATTGCTCACCGTCTCATGTCAGAGTGTCCGCTTTGAATTTCTGACGGCGAAGGGCCCAATCCATAGTACTGCATGCAAGTAACTGACTGTAATAGTTACACGGCGGCGTTTTGATTTTGGTTTCAAAAGAGTTACACGCCATTCAGGGCAACAAATTGTAATTTCTGAAGGATCCAATTTAGAGTACTGGCAGATAATCGCTCATCCTAAATTTATACCCCACAGAATCGATGTGTTACCTCTAAAGGTGAAGGATTTATTCAAGAGTATTGGTGAGTAATTGCTCGCCACAGTCATGTGTATAGCTTCCATAACGGGGATCTAAGGAACAGTATACTGCTTAGCATTTGTTCAGGGGGAAGGATAGACGTGAGATAGAGAATCGGTTTCTGGTTTGTGATTTGCGACTTGTGTCGGTGAAGGATCTAATGAACATTATTGCTTATAGTATCAGTTTGTCCACCACGAAGGATATACATGCACTAGAGAATCCTGATTTGTGATTTGTGACGGTGAGGGATCTAACCACAAGTACTGGTAAATAGTTTGCTCACCGCAAATGTCAACATTGTTCAAGATTATACCAAGTATTAATTTCATACACCCCCCGAAAAAATCTTCCTTTATATCCGTTATTTAAGGGATGACGGGTTGGATTTCCGTATTTCGGTACGGATTTATCCGTTCATGATTACGTATCATTTCGTTATCAGGAACGGATTAATTCGTTACCTTAAACGGATTATTCCACTGGATCGACAAAAATGCAGACGGCCATCCAATCCAATAAAGGGTTTAACGAAAGATTGCTTTGAGGGCAGCAAAGCGGTATTATAGTTCATTCATGTGGTAAGAATATAGGGTTTCAGAAAAGAGGCGCATGAGAAAATATTCACATTTGCTGAAGTTCAAAGAGCTCGTTGCACAGTCATGTGTAAAATATATGTATAAACAATACAAGGTCAATACAAGTCGCCCAATACAGCCTTGCTCTGGGGATCTGTATTGCCAGACCGCCTTGGTTGTGCTCTGGTAATAACATATACAGTCAATTAATAAAATAATGTTATCACTATTCCTGTAGAAGTCTCTTGCCAACAGCTTTTCTGTTCTGTGCAAAACTATCAAGTTAAGAACGAGTCAGAATTGTCCAGTATTGTAATAAAAACTGATTTAAAAAAGTGAAAGACTAAATTCATTGTGTTTTTCTGAGAGGATATATAGAGAGCCTGATTTTCAGCTTCCTGCTCAAGACTCGCACTTGTGAGTTCTTTGAATTGCTCTTTTTAACATCCAGAAGTCGTCCACATATTAAACCGCGTGTTCGGACGTATATATCTTGTCCTGTGTAAAAAAGGTTTCTGCTATATAGGTTAAACATGTACATGAAGAAGACCTTTAGACCCAGGTGGTTAGGAGTCAAGGTTATACAAGCATTTTCTCACTCAATAAATATGGACACTCTTAGAGAAAAAAAAAAGACGTTATCTTGGAGCACGTGACAATCTTTGGTTTTTGTGGCTTATTTTTGATTTCGATGTCATGGCCTGCATTTTAAGAGGTAATCTAATGTGCTATACGTTGTCTCTCAAGATCAGAGAAAGGAAACGATAAAATATTCCAGCTTTGAAATCACACAAAACTTTCAGCCTTTTGGCAGGAAAACATTGCGTATAGAAGTCTTTTGAAGAAAAGAATCCAACAATTTTTACCTAATGTTGAAACTGTTGTTACTACAATTTTAAAAGTATCCCATCTTCTGTCCAATACAGTTTCTCCAGAACGTTGACCAAGTGCAAATCGCTGGAAGATATAGTTCATTTTTAAGTACCGAGCCTCACTGGGGCATTACAGACTGCATTTTGGTCATATTTCCGGAGTGAGGAATGCGCGTGGAGAGCACTCAGCAGGGAGATAGTGCGAGAAATAGCAATATTGAAACAATCGGTAATGTTAGATATAACAGTAGAAAAGCATATCGGTGTTATAAGATATAACAATAGAAAACGATCGGTGGTGGGAGATATAACAGCAGAAAGCTATTTGTGGTGTAAGACATAGCACTGAATAGACAACTATCCGCAATGTAAGATATAACAATAGAAAACGATCGATGGTGGGAGATACAACCACAGAAAACTATGGTGGGAAATATAAGAGGGATTTATTTATTCATTTTATCGGTGTTTTACGTCGTACTCGAGAATATTTCATTTATACGACTGCGGCAAATAAATATTAGAAGGAGGAGTACGGTATGCGTAAAATGTATAAATTTAACTACCACAGGAAAGTTGCCTGACTGTCATCAGCTAATAAATTATCCCATCTTCTAGTCACCAGACGGAGTAAAACAGAACAATACAGAAAGTTACAATACATCTCTCCCTATAGCGTCAGTGTGTATTTTTATGTGTTCCACCTCCTCTTTACCTGTTCCTTGTCGTGTGAGGCGTGACCTTCGACAAAGTCGTCTTGCCTTAAAGTGGAGTGCATATTTCACTGACAACAACCTCAATGTACACACGTCCAGTAACAAGAGCTTATGGGTATAAATCATACAAAAAGTTTACTGACATGTATTGCTGACCTATATGTGTGAACACGTGTACTTTTCATTAAAAATAGTCCTCTACTTTTCCGGTGATATATAATACATGTGTACCAGTGAAAAGGGCATCCACATTCCCCACTACATCCTACATGTATACTGTAATATTAGAGGAAAACACTGACCAGCGATGGCCAGCGATGTAGGCCTATTCCATACTTACGAGTATGTGTACGAACGAGCCAGAATTAGTAAGTCTGACAATGAACATAAATAGGATAGAGGCATGTATCAGGAGCATGTAGAAGCATCATGTTAATGTGACAGGTGAAATGAAGTATGTAAGCGAGACAATATCCTGTTTCAATTACCTACAGGTATAACACACTATTTCCGGGTAAAGACCCGGAAAAGCGATATATTATAGGCCTATATCGCTGGAAAACGCGTTAATGTTTTAGCCAGACATTTTGCTTGGAATGTCCCTGTATAACGCTTCTGTATGACACAGGCATTAAGCTTGTAAACACTTAAATGGGCCTACAAGGACGTGTCAACTCCACTAACATCCAATGCAGGCGAGGCCTTGTTGTAGACCTGTCAGTGGACGTCAGACACTTGTGCGTGCAAAATGTATACCCACGAACAAGAAGAAGCTATATTGGCCTACATGTCAAACTCGTTGTAATTAGGTATATAAGCTACTTCGTGCGGAATTACATGATGCTATTCCCCCAATAATAAACACATTTATCCAAGGATTATGAATTCTGTTTGTTTTCTAAATTATGTTTTAACATGACAGTTTCAATTTGGATGCTCCTGTGCAAATGTAGGGTGATACATAACGGATCACATATGTATCATATGTATATTTGGGCTGTATATCATGAGCAATATGCAAATTGAGTATTTCGCAGGCGTAGCTTCAGGTTAATACGTTAAAGATGTAGAATAATTCTCAACGAATATGTTGCTTTTTCGACAGAGCATATGTAATAAGCAACGTGTTTATAGAGCTATAGTCAAGCTACCTAAATAATATGTAGACCACAGCGCGGTCCAATACAGGCTATATATATATATATATATATATATATGTGTGCACCCTATAATATCATGAGCAACATGTAAAGTGGATCGATTTTGATCACAAAATGGCTTTATAATGTTTTCAAGTCTAAAAAACTCGACAACAGATTATGAAATATATCGCTGTTTGATATTTGATGCATATCACATAAGCAATGATGCCACATAGTTCTGGACCCTGGTCGACAAGATGAAAAATGAAACACTGTTCAATCAATCGAATAATACAAGCTAATAATGTATAGAACGTAAATATGTTGTTAATTGACGTACAGGGGTTGTTATTTTGCGATGGCCCCTTTTAAAAAGGGATCGTTTTCTTCACGGATGCATCACTCATGCTGCCGTTTTTGTATACGTGCGGAATACAGTAATCAGCCCTGACTTCGCCGTTTCATATTACATGTGTATTTGCCCAAGTGAATGGCGACCAGGTTTTGTATATGTATAAACAACAGCCGTAAGAGGTAACATTTATGTCCTATACGGCATTACATGCAGTACAGTGGTATCATACCTTTAAAGACAAATAGGTGTGGTACAGACCAGTTTATACCTTATATATACAGGTCTACTGGTAGATGAAACAAGGACACACACTATATAAACATGATCTCATGTGTCTCTCATGTGGGAAAGTATCCGTCTACAATAAATGTAGTTTCATCACAGTTGCTTCACCGGTTGTCGTCACGTGCAGTTTACAGCGTTCACTCATGAAACAGACATTTTGAAAAGATAAGTTGTGACTATCCATAAGATTGTGTTGGGACACTGATGTCTTTGGATACATATTAACCACAATACATATAAGCTATATAAATGCTGTTCATCTACCGTGTATTTACTTCATTCCTATGTCAGCCTTTTGTGCAGCTTTACATTTGTGTATCACCTGGCAAAGGTTTGGATTGGAAATTTCTCAGTTTTGACTATAATTTTTACTTGTTTGATATAGGTGTATTATAGGCCTGCAAGTGTGCAATTCGATATAGTGTATAGGCTGACTTATACATGGTATTTTATTCAGGTAAAAAACAAATTTTGGCCCCTTTTTAACATTCAAACTAAAATTATAACTACTTGAATTTATGCCATAGTCAAATAGTCAGATTTTAATTGTGAGAGATATTGGGTACTATAGCGGCACAAAAGGTGATTTTGTCGGGACCAGTTTGAGTGAGATGAGACGGTTTAAATGCCATTTTTGTGTGGATTTGTTACCGAGTGTTATGTGCTGAACATCTGGCTGTATAACCATGGTTGTGGTGAGTATTTTGCAGTTATAGCTTCAGGTAAAAACATCAATGGTTCACAATAATTAATTATGACCGAAATATGTTGCTGTGTCGACAGAGCATATATATCAGTACAGTGATGTCTCATACAAGTACTACATGTAATATTTATTTATATGTTTATTGTTGTTCAGCGCCGTTCTCAGGCTATCTTAATATTATGTACAATGCATATATAGCAAGGTCCATACAATAAAGGAGGTTGGGTGTTCGAATCCAGGTACGACTGACTTTTCTTATTCCATATATAATCCTGACCGCTGTCGTGTACATAAAGCTGAAAATTCTAATTAAAAAAAGAAAAAAGCATTATATCGTGACACATTTTACACGAATAGATCATCAGTAAGACTGATTTATTTATTTATTTGATTGGTGTTTTACGCCGTACTCAAGAATACTTCACTTATACGACGGTAGCAAGCAATATGGTGAGAGGAAATCGGATAGACCGGGCGAAACCCATGACCATCCGCAGGTTGTTTGCGGATCTTCCCACGTATGGCAGGAGAGAAAGCCAGCGTGAGCTGGACTTGAACTCACAGCGACAGCATTGGTGAGAGGCACGGGTCATAGCGCCTCGCTGTCGCGCTAAACCCCTCGGCCACGGGGGCCCTTCATCAGCAAGATAAACGCCTGTCTATAAAAGCTTTGCATTCCCTAAACAGATCTTATTTCAAAGCGATCTGTGTTTATTGGCCGATGGGTTGGTGTGAACTCGCGCACTCACTATAGTCATCAGATAGACACAACACAAACCATTACATTAATCTGCCATTACAAGATCGTCTATCGATTTATTTCATTTACATGATAAAAAAGTTTTTTAAATTCTGCGATGGATACCTCGTATGAGTCGTCCGGTTGGAGACTCACTTGATCCATGCAGCATTTTCACTGGTTTTGAAAAAGTGGAGCCGTTCTGAAAAATTAATCTACACCATTAAATTTTCTGATGATTGCGATGATTGCAGTTATACACTGAAACTTTTTACCACACTTTCACAGCTTTTGCGTTCCTAATTTCTGATATATACATGGCTGTATAATATATGTACCGATAGGCACATACATGTGTTAATGTGTGGCAATGTAGTTTTGATACATCGTTTTATTTAGAGGCCTGACCGTGGCTCAATTTTTTAGGGCACCAGCGGAGGGTAATGACCCAGAAACCTCTCACCAATGCGGTCGCTGTCAGTTCAAGACCAGCTCATGCTGGCTTTCTCTTCGGCCTGGGAAGATCCGCCAACAACCTGCGGTTGGTCGTGGATTTCTCCCGGGACCTGCTCGGATTCCTCCCACCATAATGCTGACCGCTGTCGTATAAGAGAAATATTCTTGAGTACGGCGTAAAACACCAATCCAAAAAAATAAATAAATAAATAAATAAATATTTAGAAGCCTGAGCTGAATGTTACGAACTTTCGCAATGAATTTTTTCCCTGTGCTGATGGGTCATATCAGATTTACAAACGAGGCTTTACAAAATTTCAAACCAAAAAAATACACAACTATCCTACAAACCTGAATATAAAATCTTTTTGAACACATACTGTATAATTTTCAGTGACTTCACTGGAATACCTGTACGTTGGTATTAAAATTGGTAAAACTATAAAACAAAAGCAAAAGTTTGTATTGAATTTGGCATCCACATATTGTCAGATATACATGTTGGCCTATACCTATTTCATTACTGTTCTTCAACGAATGTTAGACTATGCAGACGTGTAGGTATATGTACATGTATGTATGTTTAATGAAAACAATTCAGATGAGAAACAAAGAAAATAATTCTATTTTTACCAATGTCCCAGGGAAATAGAAAATTGGAGAACAAATTCATTCTACTATTTTGTGATTTTTTTTATCATGTGCATTCGTCTACGTAATAAGCGTCTTGCAGCTATCTATGTAAATGTATCTGAAGATCTTCTATGTATATAGATGTTATATTTCAAAATTCCATTTCAATAACCTCTGCGTCGCACTGAGTTCACATATACGTATTTATATATTTATTTATTTATCTATTCAGTTGATTGTTGTTTCACGCGATACCCTGGATTTTTTTGTTTGCTTTGGTCCAAAGATGGCGGAAAAATTACAAAAAAATGCCAAATGCAGGCATTTTTCATATCCTTAACGGTTGCTCGGTTAATTTACAGGACCAAAAACAGCCCAATTTAGAAGAGTGAAAAAGTTTTCAAATGTACTTATTGTTATTAATTTGAATAGATGTTAAAAATGTATGATTTAATATAACTTCTTACTCAGTGAATGTTCTTGTTATTAAAGTGAAAGACAGCGCCTGGTCAAAGATAAGTTTTTCTGAGACTGTAGTAAGATGCTAGGTCTGTGCTTGAAACTCTCACGTATATGTAAATTTATGACATGAAATCATTAAGAAACTTACTTCCGCCACTGTACAGTGGTCTGGAAATACTTTGTAGTCTTGTTCACACAACGTCACAGCTTATAATCAGCTGATATCTCTTAGCTCTCGGATTGGTCAGTCCCTCATAAATTGAGAAGCATGGTCGCCTTCAGATCCCCAGTACACCACATTTCAGACGAAGATAATTCAGCAATGAATTCATAGAAATTCAAACAATAAATTTTGAAATTTAAGTTTGTTATATTTTTTTTATGCTCTTTCCTTTCTCATCATTTTAAGGGATGGGCATGGCAACGCGAGCAAACTTACTGCACGTAAGGAGAACAGGTTACTTAACAGTCTTATTACTTAAGGAATTAAGGGATGGTTGTTTTGCGCTAATAAAGTATAACGTTGTTAAGACGTATGCACGTTTGTCATGTTGCTGTATGGAACACGCTTGTACAGACGCACAAAGGCTGTTTTATTATGAAGTTTTTGTAGCCTTGGCACTACTTTGTTTCATTGATCTTAGTCACTTGAAACATGCTTAGTGAATTATCTACGCACTTGCGAGATTTCAGACAGATGCACGCATGTTAGTAGAGGGTGTTACACAGCCAGGTAGTGCGAGACTTTGCGAGAGTATAAAGGTCCTTCGCTCTTAGGTTGTCAGCAGTCACGCGCATTTTAAAATATCACGTGCAGTAAACGTACAGATACATGATAGATTATTGGGGTGCTGGATTTCAGTGGTCCATTAAAGCAAAAAAAGATTCCCATGGATTGAACATTAAGTTCAAACCTACCATACTCCCATTTGTGCACACTTTATGGTGTTTTTAACCGACAGAAGAGTGAGTCACTGTATTTGCAGAAACCTTTCATGGTACTAGCTCGCTTGCACTATGTAAACCACGTGTAACGGACAGTCATATTTTTCAGCATATTTCCACATCAATACTGTTAGCGATCGCAATCGATTTAGGTGTAAAATATACATAAGCCTATATGGTTAAAACGAAATCCATGAAAACTATAAAACTATAGAATGGCCCAAATAATTACCTTTCACAATATATCCGCCTCGCTGTGCAGTTCTTGCCGTTCAAAATCAGTTATGAAATTGGTAAAATTTTTCATGCAGGTCGCTTTATAACTTCTTTAAACTTTAAATCGCTCTTCATTTTCCGAAAGGCTATAACATGGAGTAATCATGGTGAGTAGAGAAAATTTGATTTGATTAGTGAACATGGGCTTGGCCGAGAGATCCGCGTTGTCAAATACGACAGTATTGCCATCGGCCTTATTCCACTCCTCAAACCTACCCCACGCAGGCATAAGTTACACCAGCAAATAATAACAATTAACCTCTCAAAAACCTGAATTATGTAGATGACATTTTTATGATCACGTACACATGGATATATGTAGGTCCTCTATCCTCTAATCATGAATATATATATATATAGGAGTACTGTTCACGTGTATTAACGATATTAGAATCCTTCACGGGTGAAATTTGGTCATTTTTTTAATATATATTTCACATTCTTATTCTCTATTTTCCTATCTTTCCTCTCACTTAATTATGTAGATGACATTTTTATGATCACGTACACATGGATATATGTAGGTCCTCTATCCTCTAATCATGAATATATATATATATAGGAGTACTGTTCACGTGTATTAACGATATTAGAATCCTTCACGGGTGAAATTTGGTCATTTTTTTTAATATATATTTCACATTCTTATTCTCTATTTTCCTATCTTTCCTCTCACTTAAAGGTGAAAACCAAATTCTGATTGTAAAGCTCTTAAATCTGACAAAAAGTATAACATGTGAAACAAGGCATTAATGTTTTCATAGATCCCCTGATTAGGGGGATTAGATCACTGAGAGGGGTTACCTACTGTGAATAAACATGCCTCTGGTAAATGTGTATTGCATCCTGCTATAAACTGTACAAGGCTGCTTGTTCAGACTACTTAAGCAGACTTATTAACTAAAACAACCCCTATACTCAGGCCACCTGGGTGCCATCGGAGGAGGTTGTTATGAACACATTCTAGCAGGTTTTTCTCAGAAATGACAAGATAAAACATCAATTAACGCTTTCATGGAGCATGATAAGTTTTAAAATTTAACATCAGTAGGTTGATGTGTTCATATTTTAATTGGGAGGCAGGATAATTCTTGATTAAAAGTAATTGGCAAAGGAATTAATGACGAATTTTGTCACACATGCATAATGCTCCTCCAGACATTGTGGTTCTTTTCTCCGTTCCTGTTTTTGAGATGGTTATGCGGTGAAATACTTTCATTTCTCTCTTATTTTTCAACATAATGCTATTAAACTTAGCACACATGTAACTAAATAATTACGCTTAAAAACAGTTCCACAAATTTTTGAAATCTGTTCTAGTTTTAAATATATTTGTAAAAGAACATCAAAGATTCAAAATTTTAAAAATTTTTAAAAAAGTTTTAACTTCAAATGATCACTCAGAACAATCTAAGATGAATATTAAAACTCTGTGGGCTGTTTCTTAGTTTAAAAAGCAAATTATTCACTTGAGAAAAAAAATTGAAAAATTTTGAAGATTGGCGACAAATAGCATTCTGAAAACCAGCTCTGTTTCTTTTTTTTTTCTTTTCAAACGTTCTCTTTATTTTGATTAATATTAAAGCTAGGTGAATTTTAAAAGCTTTTTCGAGATCAGCAGTCATTTAGCTTTCAAAATATGTACACATGGCCATATTTGATCAATATTTTGGGTTACAGAAGGCAGAATGTAAAATTCTGCTTACTTGGGGTTCTAGTATACTTAAGGCGTTAAAAACCCTGTTATGTGTGTACGTACACTTGGGATCAACGCCGTACTCCCGTGTTAAGAAAGATGAAATCAAACGAAAAAGCTTTCAACACTTTTTAATATGGAGTCGCTGCAGACCAGTGGCGCTTTTCCCATTCAGGACACGCATTCAGGAAGGTTACATAAAAGGAGTTGTATACATAGCAATGAGAACACATCTATATTTAATCTGTATAGCTCTCTGCTTTAAAGCAATTAATTTAAATTAAAAATATAGCAATTATTTTAAACAAAATTAACGTGCTTATTGGAAAACAAAATATTTCCCATAGTCTGGTTATATGTATATATAGACATGCAACGGATCAGTATGAAGATGCTCCACCGACTCATTAATGCATGCATGCACGTGGCTAACGGTTATAACACGTCTACCCATGTAGTGTATACAAGAGAAATCTTTTCAGGAACAAGCATACTGCAGGGAAAATCCAGGGTAACCTCCCATTTTAAAATGAAGCCGGGAAAACAGCGCAATTCCAAAACAGAGCAAAAACGATCTTTTATTTTGTCAAAAAATAAAGGGATGAAACTGGCCCAAAACTGAAACCGACAATAAACAGATTTTAAAATTGTCCCCAACACTGTTAAAAGTTCAAATTTGGACAAAACCAGCTGTAATGTTGTCCAAATTGGATGTCGGAGTTCAACTTGATCTGTGACTTGTTATGGGGAAGCCGTGTAAATGTACTAAGTTTCAAATCAATGGGATGAACCTTCCTGAAAGAAGTCCGGAAAACTGTTTAAATTTAAAACTAATTAGGCAGTGCGGACATACAGGTAGATATTAGACGAGGACAAAGGACTTGATTTTGTGCACACGAAAGAAAAAATATCTGGGTCTATCTGGCTGTGAAAAAACTTTTTAATAGAGGGATTTCTTCCATTCACTTGCATCAGTTCTAATTTAAGACTGAATTCGCCGGTTCGTAGACGTCAGACACGGAAACTTGAACATCGGGAAAACAATTTTATATGGTTTTACACAAATGGTTGACATATATGCGTTACATGCCCGAGACCAAACTGTACCCATGTAACCTAAGCAGAGCCGTTGTACGATAAGATCTACATACCTGTCTTTAAACCTTTTGGCTATATTCATTAATATATAGAGATTTCTAACTGTTTTATACTGAATTTATAATTCAGTTCAGATGTGCATGAACATTCGACTTCAAATTCTGTTGTACAAATGTGTATCACTAAATCTCTAGTCGATCGTCATACATTCCACTGACCCTCGCGCATAGACGGTTTAGGTGACTTGGCAGCCATATTGGATAAATCCTCTTTTATAACTGCCCGTTTTAACATTGGTCTATAATGTGGTTAACAAGCTATTGTTCTGCAAGGGTGAACCAAGCTTCTGTGTATAAAACAGATAATATCGGATATAAGAATCGTTAATAAAGTGTAAATCTCGGGAAATTATTTTGACAAGTTTAAAAATCCTTGATGAGCGAAATTTGAAGAGGGTGCTGGTGAACGCATTGTATTGGAAAAGTTCACTTTATCCTGCCCTCCATTGACGTGAAGGAAAGGTCAAATGTGAATCGTGACCCAGATAAGGCTGGACCCCAGGGCTTGATTTGACTAGTTGAAAAACCATACTTTTAATTTCTGAAACTCCAGCTCCAGTTGTTTTTTTGGAATACTCATTACTCCTTTATTTATTAATAGGGGAGTTTCGAGTTCGAACTCTTTTGTGGTAGACGTTAAAAAGAGTTCAACTGTGTTATGTGACTTGTCAAAAATTTCAGGCAATTTTGTTGATTTTAATTTACCGATCACCTATCTTGCCGTGTTAGGGAAGTACAAACGACCTTTCCTTCAATCAGGAGCGACTTAAATTAAAAAACTTCCAGCGCCTCAATTTTCCCTAACATACGACTAGTCTAAGTAACGTTTTTTTAAACTTTTCTTAGACGCCCGTGTTATAGTAAATGTAATTAGAAATAGTTGCATAACATTTTTGAAAGGTCACATGATACAATAGGGCTTTTCTTACATTTAGCGATAAAAGAGTTCGATCTCGAAACTCCCCTATTGTTAATTAAATCACACTAAATTTTAAATTCTCGCCGTTCCCTGAAACATCGTCATCATGCTAGACACACATGTAAGCATATATTTTGATGGGGTTTTTTTTCATTAGGTTAGTAATGCGAGTCGGTCACATGGTGACAGCCATATTATCAGGACAACCGCTATGTGACCATGTCTGTATAGGCCTTATCTGAGGGTGTACTTATCTTATCTCAATGCGACGTCCTGACATGACGTTGCGGATCTAGTGTTCTTTGTACAAAACGGGTATGAGTGGAGCGCGGCTTGTTCAAATTTCCCCACCGAAAGATTCGAATCAGTGACGTCATCATGTCACATTTATGAGGGTTACCAGAATATTTCACCGAATTCCATGCAGACAGAATCGTCA
This sequence comes from Acanthopleura granulata, assembly GCA_016165875.1. Taxonomy (NCBI): domain Eukaryota; kingdom Metazoa; phylum Mollusca; class Polyplacophora; order Chitonida; family Chitonidae; genus Acanthopleura; species Acanthopleura granulata. The sequence continues at coordinate 7,503,603 of JABBOT010000002.1, forward strand.
CGATATTGCTGAAACTTTGCCACAATCATTCAATCATTAATTTAGACAGAAATAAAACGTATATTTGTTGTATACATGCACATCTGTGCGTCTACTGTATACATGCATTCATTTATACTGTACACTGTTATACCGGTATTTTCAAGTCCATAAGTCGGCCCATAGTCAGTATAGTCTGACTGGGTAGGGTATCATAAAAGGGGTGGGGGGAGGGGGGTGTCAAACAAATATACTATATATGGGCAGATATTTAGAAACATTCAGAACAGGGTCAAGAAGCTATACACAATGATTTCAGTATAGTGTTGTTCACATATGTATGGAATATACTTGCTTTCATGCATGTATATCAATATCTCCAAGTGCTCTTAATCTAAACCCCTATATTGACCCTGTGCGTCTCTTTGGTTTGACCCTGTATGCCTACTTTATTATTAGCCCCTTTCAGAGAAATATAAAAGCAATTTATTTATTCGCAGTTAAAGTAACCCGTATGCTATGCATGAGTGTTTTCTGATTGCTTAACGTCGCTTCCAGAATTTATTCCCGTTATGTTAAGATAATGTTGATGACAAACTGTAGCCTTTATGTTTGACTTTAAACCGCATTATGTGGATGAACATCCCAGTTCATTAGTAAATGTACAAATGAGCTGGGATGAGATAGCATTCTACGCCAACAGAGCTAAAGGAACGAGAGAAAAAAAAAGTTTTTAAATACTGTATTTCTTTAATGAATGCTACATTGTGATATCTTGCCTTTAATTCAGAATATATAACCAAAGTTTATGGCACTACATACGCATTCTTTCGATTCGGATGTATGTATACTGGCTGTATTCAATATGGCACCAATTATTTGTGGTAAAAGTATGAAAGTCATTAACGGTGCCAATAGCTGCGTAATTGAATACTTCCAACATACAAATTTACAAACGTATATTTTGAAAATATATATGCAAATGGTGAAGAACGTCGTTAAATTGATTCTTTTACCATACAGAGGTACTTTTCTAGGCTTACTCGGAGGATCTACGTTAACAGTATAAAGCTGAGATATTATAGTACGGTTAACAAGTGGTTGTAAATATATAATTCAGTTAAATTAACATGTCGTTTAGCCTACAGCTTTTCGTACATAGCGGTTTACTTTCAGTTGGAAACACACAGTGGACCAGTGGGCCAAGAGAGATATGGCAAGATATAAATTATCTCCAAGGCTGCCTGACAAACAACTCTTAACCTTTGCCGACGTTTACAAATCATAAATCATCTCTTTATATGTCGATCCTTATATTGATTGCTGTGTGTAAGAACTGTCGTACTTTGAAGCTTGCGAGTGTTCATATGTACAGCACTATAGAAAGAAATAGACGGGGGTTTATTTAAAGCCCTTGCATATCTGGGCAAAGAATGGTTGTATAAAAAACATATACAAGATGTGAATATGTATATACTTGCAAATTTGAGGTGTAAAAAGTGTCATTCAGTGCACAATAAACAGACATATAAATGTTCGTAAAAAATTCACACGCTGTAGTCTGAATTTTACGCCTTATTTATATATTACTGAGAAGCTGTACTGCACAATTCAAAGTTCGTCATAGTTCGTTAACATCACATGTAACTGTGGTGCAAATATATGGTGCGTTTGGTTAATTTTGAGACTGACATGTTAATAAGAGGTATTTTAAACCTGTTTATTTTTAATCAATGTAAGAGACATGCATGCATATATATATTTAACATATATATGATATATAGTGTGTATAAACAATGTATCACACACAAGTTCAATGGACAATACTTGTGCAGAACCTATATCAGCATGCTTGTGGCGTAGGTAATCGTTATAAAAATGTAATGGGCTCTAACTCCTGGGAACGTAATCAGCATGTTGTACATGCAGTGACAATGTAAACGTAATGTTCAGTTCAGTTCAGTTCAGTATATCAAGGTTATACATACATAGGACTGAATGCATAGAATAGAAGAATATACACATTGGTTGAGACTATTCTGAGAATTCTTATTCCTCTCTTCCCACAGTACAGGGAAATTGATATGTCTGTAAGCACGTGTAACTAACTATTCATTGCATAACCATATGCATGACAACATTATCCCATAGTGTAGGGTTATTCTTTGGTATTGGAGTGCAAGTGGAAAAGAAATCGTTTGTTGGATGTCAACAACCACTTGTGATCTGAATAACAATTAAGTCCAACATGCGAGAAGCCAGTCGTTGCCGAGAGGTTAAGGCGCTTGTCCTTCATTCTCCAGGACACACGAAATGAAGGGTCAATCCAAGTCTTGGACATAGAATTTATATAGTCTGTTCTCTCACTTGATAGGGCTTTGATAACAAGAATCGAAGAAACGTTTTGTTAGATAATCTGAATAACAGTGAAGTCTAACATGTGATTACCCAGTCGTGACCGAGGGATTAAGGCTCTTGTCTCTCATTTGCCGTGTAGGATACACGAGATGCAGGTTCAAACCCATTTTCGGACAGGATACTTATAGATTCTTTTCTCTCACTGCATTTTCTTGGTAATAATAACCGACCCAAGGCGCATGAGAGGTCATTTGCCCAGTTAAACGTTCGTTGAAGACGACTTGCGTTCCACCACTATGTGCATTTCTGTACCGTCACGCAAGAGAAAAATCAACAGTAATTTACCAAAGGCACAAAAAGTAAAATAATTGCCCATGTATAGCTGTCGCGGTCAATCTGTGCTTCCAGAGATTACGACCACTGACGCAAAATGTAAACCAAAATGAGGAATCGTGAATTTTATTTTATTTTCTCTGTTTTCTATATATATATATATATATATATATATATATATATATATTCTGAGCAAGCCGCAACTGCCACAACTGTCCATGCAATGCTGCTTTTAGTTCTTGCAGATTTTGTCCAAGAGTCTCCTCAGTGCCTGCTACGATGGCTGCGAGACTCGGAAGAGGCAGAGGCAGCAAATAATGAACATTATTACCACACGTCATAAAAGCTGCTCTAGGTTCGTTATCCATGTGCAGAAGTTTCAGTTTCTATTTTGTGGAAAACATTCAATAATTTGTGCGTCTAGCTGGCCATATTCAGGACAATGGTCAATGGGTCTGATGTACCCAGAAAGCCACTAGGCTTTTCAAACCTCTAACAGCGATATTTTTGGGGAAATTCCTTAGATATACGTGCATGTATATGCAAGGAAAACGGACAGGCCGACTGTTTGAGGATGAGACCGCAGGTCGAGTTCTCAAACAGTCGGCCTGGCCGATTTTCTTGCATATATTTATGGTATTTTCGCAAAAATAACAACTTTTATTTCTTTTCAAACACGTCACAAATTTAGGGGGAAAAGTTAATATATAGATATTTTTTCCCTTTCTTGGAGGGGAAAATAACGGAACTGTAACCCCCTCAACTTTATCATGTTGTACCAGTCCAGCGTTCCGGGTTATAACTATTATAAGCAAAACATTCAGATACAGGCGATCACAAAAAAATAAGATTGTATGAACAGTCACATATCCGAAAACTTGAAACTTTATCCCTTTCTTATTAACCTTCTACACTGGATATGTCCCAAGAGGTCACGTAATATTGGTTTTCTTTGTTGTTGTTATTGTGAACTTTGGCATTAAACTTGTTATTCAATGATGGAATCCATTTGACAACCTCGTTTGTGTTTTCAGTTTGATAGAGACAGAGGATATGTTTGAGAATACCTGTTCAACCTTTGCTTGGACAAGTGTAAATGTCACTTAAAACGTTGTCTACTAAGGTTATTGCCTGCAAGAGAAACTTGCATGTATCGTTCGTTTTGGGCCAGACGCTGGCCTATGCATCCAGGGTTGAAGATTTCACTGATGTAATAGAATGTTATCTTAAAGACAGGCAAAAAAGTGAAAAAATGAAAACTTTACTATTAGTCATATGGAATATTTTGAATGTCAAAAGTCTACTCCTGAGTATTAATTTGTGTGCCTGTCGTTAGTAAGAAATCAGTGAAAATCCATCATGGTGTCAGCATTTGTTCCCATTGAAAAATAAGGCTATGATTCAAAGGGTACGCCATGGACCTATGCACGGCCATATGCAAGAAACATGTTGATTGGCTAATGGTGGCATGGCCTCCAAAATATGGCTGCTTCGAATCGAAAATCGCGTTTTCTATGTAACTCATAAGTCTAAACGTGTTTCTCTACCAACAGACATGACAGAAATATTTGTATTTTTTATCATTAATATGCACAAGTCTCGAGCTTTCTTTTAATACTGAGTATTATTGCTTTGCTGCCTCTTCCTTAAAAACTCATGAGCAAACCCATGACGCCCAACTGAAGTGATGAGACACATGCAGGCGTAGAGGCTGCTATATATCTGGACAGATAGAGGTTATATACCAGAGAGCTTAACCCTTACCCGCCGAATGTGTTTCAGTGTCTTAACCCCAAAATATACACGTATATATATATAGCCTTTTGAATTCAGTCCTGCCATACTTACAACGTACATTTTAGTGTGTTCAAACTATTCTTATACGATTGCGTGTCCAAATCCAGATAAAATAATAAAATGTAATAACATTTGCGGTGGTTTCTTACTTTCAGAGGGTTGCCCTTATACATCACATTCAGTTCTCCGAGATCAGGTCAATAAACCAAAAACTCCAATCGTATGCAGTTTGACATTGGAGAATTTCACGAGGATGTTAAACTTTCTAAAATTGCACATTATAATGCACACTATCAACAGCTATAATTTTTAATAAAAAACAAAACGTTTATTTTCTCAGGGGCCTCTGTGGCTCAGTCGGTTAGCGCACTATTGCAGCACAATGACCCGAAGCCTCCCATTAATGCGGTCGCTGTGAGTTCAAGACCAGCTCATGCTGGCTTCCTCTCCGGCCGTACGTGGGGCGGTCTGCCAGCAACCTGCGGATGGTCGTGGGTTTCCCCCGGGCCCAGCCCGGTTCCCTCCCACCGTCATGCCGGCCGCTGTGGTATAAGTGAAATATTCTTGAGTACGGCGCAAAACACTAACCAGATAAATAAATAAATAAGTTTATTTTCTCTTTATAAAAAAATACGAAACCGTTATAATAATATTCCGAAAATATATATTGTCACATATTCTTGTTAAGATACCTCCTGTATATTTCTTATTTATAACATTTAGATAGATCTTTTGGTTTAGATCATGTCTTCTTGACTTTTCTTTAGTTTAAAGAAGACCATTCATTAATTTATTCCATATTCATGTAGCCTGAAAGATTTTCTTGAAACCCTGAAAATGATGTTTCAATTGATGTTGAAATAATTCTGCAAAAAATTCTCTTGAAAATCATTTCTTAATACTTTAACCCTCCTCTTGTTCACTGGTCAGGCCCTCCCCACCGGCTCCCAACTACCAAAAAAAAAAAAAGAACAAAAAAAAAATTGTAAATAAATAAAAAATAAATAAAAGAAGAATGATGTGAAAATCTGCAGTCCTTACTTATAATGAACTTGGTGTTTACCTTTCACACAACCATTACCATGTGGCTGTATGGGTAAGATCGAATCTACCAATGGTCATGCAGTGGATTCTGCCTTCACTCGTGGAGTTTCGTGATAAGTTATCAAGCACCCTCCTTCGACAGTTTAAATAGTCTTATCTTGCGACCAATTCACCGCCATCAGCTGGTCACGGAGTTGCAACAGACCGAGGAACCTGGTCAGTTAAGCATCTGGTGTTTTCCAGCCACACAAATAACGGCCGTCATTTAAGTTTAGTATTTCTTTTTAGTAGGCTAGTAGCAAATCCCTTTATTTGACATTCTCTATATAGTATATATATAGTATTCACTCAGTGATGGTCAGAAGTGATGGCAGGATAAATCCAGACTTTGGCTTAGAAACCGCTGTGTGTTGAACCTTGGTCAACGCCCAAATATGGACCAAGCGAAGCGCTCAGTAGGTAAAAAGTATTACCATGATGATACAAAAAGTAATTTATTTCCCGGAAACACTTTTAAGATAGTATAGCTTCCGGGGCCTATAGGCGGTCCCTGGACCCTCCCTTGTTACGCTGGGATACTCTGACATATTGGGAGGTATAATTTTCATTAGCTAGAAGCTCAAATCACGTTCGAATACTTGGTTCATTAGTTCTAGATGTATTTATTTATTTGATTGGTGTTTTATGCTGTACTCATGAATAGTTCACTTATATGACGGTGGCCAGCAATATGGCTGGAGGAAGCCGGGCAGAGCCCAGGGGAAACCCACGACCATCCGCAGGTTGCTGACATTATTTCTAGACATATTACATGGTATTTGTATTACTCACTTACGAGCGGAGAGAGACATTTATACAATGATCACAACTGTAGAAACTTATCCAGTTGGTACTGGTGTTTCGACAAAATACAATAGATTTGTATAAATGTGAGCAATTAATTATAATGGAGTCTGGCTTAACCCAGTTAAATTGATTGAGGTTCCTTTCGAAATTTTGTTTCAAACTTCATTATCAGTATGCGTATATTGAACGATTAAAACTAGCACGTGTATTATATCGTTTGTCTCATTTTTATTGATGAACTGTTTATCAAATTAAAGATATTGAATATATATCTATGGCTCATTGGCATGCCCAATATATATTTGCTCGCTGGCAAAGGAAATTTTGATATGTCAAGGTTTATCATGGAGAGACGCTATGCTCTATATCATAAGCATGCCTCAGCTTGAAGTCGGTCGGATTTTGAAAATTACAGATTAAACAATATATATATAACAAGTCATATATACATTTCATCGTACACTGAGCATGTTTGCATGGTGTCATCGGCCAAAATAGTTTTCGTGTAACATTTTATGTCGTACTGACAACGAAAGCGGGTATTTGGGATGTGCATATCAGACCTACCTTCATGTATAGTCCATTCAAAATATTAAATGACCTAACACAAATTGTAAAAGAATTCATTTTGGTTGCATACGTCTCAGAAAGGTGTCTAGTAACGCACATGTATTGTCTGCAAAAATTAATTTAATGGAACAGTGTCTAATTTGCATAAATCCAATATATAAACGAAAAAGCCACGTTAATGCTGCTTTACGACACGCAACCACTGACACAAGTCAGTATATATATAATTACATATTTATAATCCGGACAATTAACCCTTATCTCAGCAAAACTGCTGAATTACAAGATGTTTGTGTCTGATTTTTTTCTTGTTTACACAAATGAATATAACCCTAGCTAGCTTTTAAATAACTCGATGAGCACACCTATTAAAAGACGATTATACAATCGTGAGAAACAAAAGAAACATCCAGGACGATCATTGGTTAGTTATTGGTGTTTGTACCATTTATTTTAAATCTGTTTTATCCATTTTAATTTATCACATTAAGAAAGGTTCCATATGAACTGAAATACAGCTGAAAATTGAAATATCAGTAATTTCATGGCTGCCATATTGGGTTTATGCAAATCTGGCCATGTTCCACTACTTAGGCTAGATTTTGGCAGATTTTTATGGTGTCATTCTGGAGGACTTACTGAGACATGTTTGAGCCGATTTTGTTCATCTATGGACTGAACTAGTATTTCAGGAATGAACAATAAACATTTTAAGGTTTTCAAACAGCGCCACCGTGCATGCGCATAATGCACGCTCGTCGTGATAGGACACTGTCGTAATGCACATGGTTATATACTGGCTATGTTAACGATTCCTGTTTGTCGAGACACAAAATGCATATGTTGAATGGGTGATGAAATTATTTCGCAACGAAATATCTTCTGGAATTTAATTTTGTGTTTCTCCCCAATCCAAGTTTGCCTATGCTCACTAGATCACCACTAAGTTGAGCATAATCCTTACTCCACCGAGTGCACTGCAGATTACTTTTATTGCACTGTTTGGAAGATCCTTTCTTATTTTTATTTTATCTATACGTTATACTTTGCACGTCTGTCGGTTCACCGTCAGTATCGACGCCTCACATTTATATTTTTGTGGATATGGAGGCGAGTCAGTCGATGTTGGCATATAGATGACCGAAGTGACAATGTGTAATGATTCGAATTTGTCCATTTTAAACGTTGCTGTGGTCAGTTTTTCCATGTGTTATATGAATAGACGTACTCGTGCGATTTAAAGAACAAACATAAAAAATATCCGATCTACAATTCCCAATGCTTTTATCTAGACTGTTTTAGATTTGAGTCTGGGCATACACAGAGGTGATGGTTGCTAAGGTAAATATATTAAAAGTACCCACCATACCTGTCAACACCTGTCCCCTACCGGTTTGAGTAGTCAAAATAGGTGTCAAAATTCACAACAACAAAAAAATTGGCCACTACAGACTGCACTACTATAATTATTCATGTCGAAGCTATACATGAAGTTTCAATTAAACATAATGAACCATTCTGAAGAAAGAAAAAAAAAACATCTGGAAAAAGTGTTAAAATTCCAAAACGGCGAAAGTTTTGTCGAATTTTGACGTAGCCTCCGAAACTTAATCCACACATAATTTGTTATGATGCAAGGGGCCATGTAACAAGTCTCAATTGAATATAATGAATTGTTTTCAAAGAAGTCCTGAAAATAGTTGGATAAGTCCTTATTTGGATAAAAACGGGCATAATTTTGTCCACAATGGTCACAGAAGTCCAATTAAAACTTAAACCGGAGCGGTAATGTAAAATGAGGGTAAAGCCATTTACCTTGTTCAAATTCAATGCAATGAACCCTTACCATCTTGAAAAAAATCTGAAAAACTGGTCCAAAACAGCTATAAATTCGTCCAAACTGCACGCGTGGGTTCGAAACACGAACTTGATCTGTAGCTTTCATGGTTGTGTCAAGTATATGTACCACAGATCTTTTTTCAGAGGTAGTCCGGAAAACCAGTGAGATGGCTGGACTAACAGGTGGAATACACCCCTTCCCATTAACACACAACATGCTTCCTCCACGGTACCTTCAATGGAGTAATATAAATACATTTGTTCGGGCTATGATTGGGTTCTCCAAAACTCTTTGTTTATATGTGTAATAGTACACTCCGAGTTGATTAAGACGGGTATAGAATCCATTGAGGTATAGAATATATATATCTCAGTCACACCATGTTAACACCCTTGCCATTAAGCTTAAATCCAAATCTGGTTAACTTTCCGGCTGTTCATTATTTATGGTGATATTGATAGTGTGATATCCTGCTTTGACATGTATCACGGGTTGATCAGTTCCGAAAGCCCGTATCACGGCACTTTAATGACGTCCAGTCGACAAAATAAAATGTAGGTGCGGTCACCCTCATCCACCCCCCCCCCCCACCAACATATTCAGAACGAGACGTTTTTAATCAGAATTTGCAGCTTTTGTCATTATTTGGATCGGATTCCGATCTGATTTACTCTACAGCTGCTGCCTTGATCCCAATAATGTAATCTTTAATTTGAGTGAAGCAGGTGGATGAAGGCCTACAGAATTGCAAGGCTTGTTTACATTGACACTCATGTTACATCACGTCGTAAACAATTTCACGTTTAAATATGTGTACACCTCACAGACGATCCGGGCCTATTCTGCTAATAGTGAGTGTAAATGTTCGGAGGCGAACATAGAATGATATAGGGCCTAAAGATGGCTAGTAGCCGTGTGAAGCCTGCAGATCTCAGGGTCGAACTGGAAGTCTAGAAGTTTCCGAATATGGATCTATTGGCATATGCTTACACCTGTTGATAAATGGACTGTACTTCGGAACATGCTGGGTCCAAAGGCCCTTTACAGTTATATGTATTAATTATTTCACGGGCTGTGGGTCCTTTTATAGGCTTGTACATTAGGCATATCTGAATGAACATTTGTGGAAATTACAGGTCTTACGAGGTGTATCTGTATAAACATTTGCAGAACTTACTCGTCTTTAGTTAATATGAACAGCTTACCATAATAAATAAGCAAGTTAACCCCGAATAAGTTCATTTTGACACTCAGTATTTCACCTGGTCAAAGGCGGCTATCATGGTCAAAATATAGAGATCGTCAACGTGAGTTTTTTCGGAGTTACTTTCAAAGATTTTGGATTTCTGACAATAGCATGGTGTGATATGAGACACGCAGAGATTTATTTATTTACTATCTGTGGCAATTAGGCCCCGTTACATGCACCATCCGGTCCCATTAGAAGAGACGCAAGTGGCACCTGTTAACAAATGGGCGCCAGATTTGTCAAATCACCTCATTGTTCCAGGAGTGTTTGGTATACCTGTCATAACACTTCAACTCATCAGTTTGTATGGGCGGCTGGCCCGTAGTCTGGGTCATTTCACTATTCGATATAATCATAAAATTTTCTCTGACAACAGAACATTTTTCTTATTTATTTCAACCAGTCCATGAAAATAAATCTTCGACATACGCCTGATTACTACTCCCTAATGTAAGACTAGCTTTCAGATTATGGGATGGCGCCTCCTGAATACAGGGTTAAAAACTTCCGTAGGTCCTAGCCTTTAACCTCGGGTTTCAAAATAGCGTGATTCGGCAGAATAGCATGTGTACAAACTCCCCACAGTGCAGAAACACTCCCGCAAGCAAGATGGGTGACGTCACAAATACTTCCACGCTTTTTTCCAGAAAACTACAAATGAATCGCCCATTTAACATTAACTATTCTATTTCTAAGTTATTATCCAGCTTACTACCAATTTTTGAGTTCCTTACCTATGCCACATCAACTACATCAATGTTTGCACTTTGGGCCCTAGTCAAGTTGCGCGGTGCATTGTGGGAGCACCTATATAAACCACATGTTGACCATCTCCCGCAAAGAAAGCGAAATATGCGGGGGGACGAGTTTCCAACAGATTTGCTTTTCTTAGCTTTAGATGAACAGAATTTTTTTGGGACGGATGAAAACGGTTTGACAGGGGTGCAGGTAAGGTGACTGATATATTCCAAAAGAAGCCATAATAGTAGTTTTCTGATTTTAGGCAGTTTCTCACATTTTTTCATTTGACTGTTCTTGGGGAGTCCAGCCTTCAGCATATGCCTTTTAATTCCTTCTGAAGTATACTTCTCGTTCTTTTCCCATATTCTCAGACTAGCAAGTTTGAACGTGCCACGTTCTGTGTGGTATTCCAGAAGTATACCCTCGTGGTTAGCGCCATCTGAACCAGAACGCACAGCGTTGTTGTTACTCGATCACTCTCCTGCGGTTGTAGAAATCGACAAGAAAGTTGTGCAGGGTTGAGAGCGCTTAAATAGTCTTTCGGCTGTTCGAGCGCACGTGATATCTATGAACCAATGAAATGATTAGACGCGCAGGGCGTCAATTGATCTCCGCCAATCGCGAACGACCGCATGATTTCTAGATTGGAATGCGTGGTGGCCACGTGATACGTTATTAAAAAGGTGGAGGACAACCGTTACCGCAAGAGCTAAATATAGCAGCTCAAAACTGGAACGAACTGGCCTGAGCTAGACCTTTCGGCAAGCAACAGAAACTCTAGGTTAGGAGGATACAGAAACATGCGTTTTCTTATTAATTTCATCAAGCGAAGGTACAAATCTTTGCAAGAAGAATTAGTAAATATATGTACTTATTACTGTATGTACCTCTTACACAACTGCAACATCGTGCGGCCTCGCCTCAAAACAAGGAACAACCATTTTAGCGCCGTTATCACTGGGTACACGCGGTGAAAGAAGCCATTATTTCTTAATTTTATGCGCATCAGGCACCTGCTCCATGGTCGGATCTCGCTGGAAATAGAATATAGAATGATAAACATTATTTGGTGTGTCACAGTTTGAAACTTGGAAATATAACAGTGCCATAATATTAACAAATCTAATGACTTGAAACAGATGCCATTGAAAAAGTGATACTGCAGGCCTATTAGTTGCCTGGGAATATTTTTACTAGTACGCACACCAGCTTCTTTCTGCCAAATGTTCCCCTCTCTTGGGCATAGGCCTATATTACGTAATTATAGTTACGGTACCAGTCTCTCCTCTTCATTAGCTCAGTATGTTGCGCAACTTCATGAATATTTATCACCTACTGGTACCATTTCCACGCCTCGGGTCAACTGGCCAACAGCACCCAGCTGTTCAGTGCAGTAAATGTAAATGGATTTGTCAGTATTTAATCTTTATTTACTTCAGTTTTGAAATTCCAGCTCCTGCTGGGCTTCTCTGGTCAGTAAAACTGAAAGATTGTTTCAGATTTTATTAATGTCACCACATACCAAAATCTACATGCATGTCCATTTTGAAATTTCTTGCCTCATCAAATCATATAAAGATAAATTTACCAAAAAATAGTACCTTTTAACATGAAGGTTTTTGTCCCATTAAGCTTCACTACTACAAAATTGACTACAGTATGAAAAGACTTCTAGATGAGAGCATGAAATAACTGATACTACATTGTAAATGTGTAAACTTGTCAATTTTTTTACTACCAAGCATTATTTTACTGCATTTGAATTGATGCGGTTTGCATGTTTTGATCCTCTTTAAGTATCAACTAGAGGAATCAGTAGCAGAAGGGGATATAACTTTGTGCGGTTTTGGCAAAGCTCTCAGTGCTATTCCATAAGTTGTCTTAGTATGACATGACATATTGTTCATGATTGATGAAAAAAGGTTAAGTAATTTGGCAGTGAGCAATTTAGTAAGCAACTTACAGAACATGAGTTTTAATCCAGGCATAAGTGGGGAGGGTTGGCATATATAAATGTAATTAACTGGTCTCTCGCGTCTGTTCATGCATAATCATGACAAGTGTATAAATTGTCAGTGCGAGCAACTGGAGATACTAGAAATTCCTAGTTCAACACACCGGAAGTTTTCAGAAAGCTTTATCTAAATCTTGCCTCATGGCTCGACCAGTAAATTGGAGGCCTGCGTGGCTCAGTTGGTTAGCATGTTAGCACAGCGTAATGACCCAGACGCCTCCCACCTATGCTGTCGCTGTGAGTTCATGTTGGCTTCCTCTCCGGTTGTATCTGGGAAGGTCTGCCAGCAACCAGCGGATGGTCATGGGTTTCTCCTGGGCTCTACTCAGTTTCCTCCCAGAATAATGCTGGTCGACATTATATAAGTGAAAACCTCTTGAGCACGGCATAAAACACCAATCAAATAAATAAATAAATCGATCAGTAAATTAAAAGTCACCACACCTGTATAGGGTTTATCTGTGAATTTCAAACTAACATAATGAATGTTCATGTAACATTCTTTAGCATAAAGTAAAAGCATTCTTGAAATCATTTGATTTATCATATATTTATGTATTACACTTACAGGTGTCTTCAGATGTTATCTTTTAAACTAATTTCACATTTGTAATCAAGCCCTAGGTTTGGCATTTCTAAAGGCTGGGGTATTTATCAAAAGATAATTCGGGGCCTCTGTGCCTCAGTCGGTTGGCGTGTTATCGCAGCACAATGACCTGAAGCCCCCAACCAATGTGGTCGCTGTGAGTTCAAGATCTGCTCATGCTGGCTTCCTCTCCGGCCGTACGTGGGAAGGTCTGGCGGCATATCAAAAGATAATTCAAATTAAGATTTATATAATCTAACATCTTTTATATGGAGATTGAAATATTTTTCTTGAACACTTTTAGGCACCATTTTATTGAAATAAACCATCATAATTCATAAAACTGAAAGTCTATTTTGCAGACTGAAATACTTTTTCTTGAACACTTTTAGGCCCCAGGTCACAATGGCTGTTACCAGGCCCCTTACAGTACAAGCTATGATAGTCACAGCTCTAACAGCAGCAGTAAACCGGCCAGCCCTCAGGGAGAGTTGTCCTCGTCTGGAAGTACGTCGCCCCGGGTGCTGGGCAAGAGCGGGCGACCAGTCAACCCTGTGCCCCGACACAAGCGCCACTCTCACATCAGCGCAGAACACAGAAGAAGAAACAAAATACAGGTTTGCCTACAACTTGTCGCTCAGCATTAGCACAAAATGCTGGACAGTGACTATTTTCCTTCAGAAACTGTTTTGGTTGACATACATAAATGTGTGACAATGTTCAGTTCTGTTTTTTGTTGTTTTTTCACTTGTAATACCAGATGTCTTTTGAGTTAGTAATGCCATGAACACACAATATGGATTGCTGGAGCAAGGGAGATAAGCATAGAGCAGGAAGTTGCTGTGGCTTGTGCCATCTGACCAGGAGGTTTTGGACCAGTTCAAGCAGGGGGCTGATTTGAGACCTGGACAGTCGTATTAGTTTTAAGCAGAATCATGATTTAACCGACTGACCTTGTTTTGAGGAGAAGTACGTACATCATCTGATCATGTATAAGAAAGATTAACATTTTTTTTTTCAATGTTATTTTCACTTCTTTTCCGTCTGTAGTTGATTTTGATAAGGTATGAATCAGTCAGTGAAAGTTGCGTGCAAAATTGGTATCATTACTTGGCTATTTCATTCATTTCTAACCCTCTTGGTAACTATTAATTGTTGGAGATTTGACTCAGATGTATTACTCACAAATGAAATATGTTGTGCTATAAGCCTTGACTGGCTAAGAGAGAAGCTGGATAATGGGAGATTATAATCGTGTCGAGTAATGATTTTCATTTTGGTGAACAGCTTTCACTTTAGCTACAGAGGTATTATGTCTTCTTGGCTATTGTATGAATATAATTTAATGATAGAGAGTTCTTTTGTTTTCAGGTTGTGTATTTCTATGCTTGTTACTGTTCAGAAATTGTTATGGAATTTGTTTTAAATTTTCAATAGAGGGGATTTGCAGAGCTCCAGAGTTTGATTCCAGCAGTAAATGACAACCCAGCCTCACGGGACAGCAAGTCTGCAAAACTCTTTAAAAGTAAGTTCTCTCTTTTTAATCCGTTTGTTAGTGTCTTATGGTTAGGTTTTAGGGAATGTTGTTATTTTATATCATGAACTGATGTGCCCAAAATAGTCTTATGTGATAGGTTTAGGGCCAAGCAAAGTCACTTCTTACAACGCAAAAGCACAAAATGAAATTACAAAAAAGTGTCTCAGATGTGTATAATATCACATTGGTGTTTGAAACCAGGAATAGAAACCTAAAAAACTATATCTTGGGATTCAGGATTCAGGATTCAGGGATTAGTTGTCCTGGTATGAGATGTTTGTGTAGCATTTGAGAGGTGACTATGCCTGATAACAGTGGGCGAAGGCCTGCTCAGAGAGCTATAGAGTTGTCTTAGCTTAGGTCCCCTTTAGTCAGGGGGCGCCCTTACCCATGAGTCTGACTCGTCTCCCTCTTGTAGCTGCGGAATACTGTCGTCAGCTCAAAGCTGAATGTAAACGTCAGGAAGATGAGGCTAATGCTCTCCGCGGAGAACTCCAGGCCTTGGGTACCCATATACAGTAAGTTCCAACGTATTCTTTATGTGTGTTCTTGTTACATCACGATACAGTGTACCTAGAGCTCGATCCACGTATAATTATTACTTGTACAACATGGTTGATAGCTTATATGAATGAAATGAGACTACCGTATTACGTATGCGGTCAGTGTATGGTGGGTGTGCCTAGAGGCAACCCAGCAGGATGTGTAAGTGATGTTTTCCCTGTTTTCCCAACCCACTGCTTTCATGCTGTAGGTCAGTGGTAACGATGATCGGGCAAACCACATCATGTGACCAGGCAGCTACCTTTACGCTTAGAGATAAGATGTACATTGGTATTTTATCCATGTGACATGGTTTTGTGCCAGATTGACACAGGATTCATGATGCAAGTCACAGGAAGGCTAACTTTGTCACATCATGTGTGTGCAGTGATGCTGCCGGCAGATAAGCATGATGAATCCATGACAATGAGGCACAAAGTCATGATTTGTTTCAACATAGAACACTAATTTTTTCTCTTTTTACATGCTTTTGTATTTCTGTCTTTCTTTCTTTCTTCCCACAAAGGTTGCCCTGTTTTTAGGCTCTTGATAAATACATGTTAAATCTTTATTGTCAGTTGCTTAAATCATTTATTTGGTGGTGTATGTAAAGAATTTAGTTTTGTTTTTGTTTGTCCACTGGGACTACAACCAGTGTACACAGGGGACCATGATGTTAGTCCTCCTTCTTGTGTACAGAAAGGTGGTCTTGGGACAGTGTCCGTGATAAGTTTTCTCCATAGTGACATGTCACATAAGAATTGGTTAGAATATTGGCAGGTGATACTAAAACACAAACTTGTAACCACGAACTCAAAAAAAAAACCCAGTTGTTGAGAAGATGTTTTGTATAATTGACATGAGATAACTTCATTAAGTAATATGGTGGAAAGTAATATTTGGGAGATAACATAAATATGGTACCGTTATATATTTTTAAAGGGAGGTAATTTGTTAAGCTTTAAGCAACTGCCTTAAGCTTGCGTTCGTTGATAAATTTGTGGTCAGCTTATGTATTCTTGCGTTGGAACTGCCTGTGTACAATAACGCTGTGGTTCGCTTGATCACCGTCACCTATAGGACAAAGGGAGGTAACCAGGGAGTTTCATAAAGTCCAATGTTCTATTTCTTTGTTCTAATTTGGGAATCTACTTTCACAGTGAGTTTGTATTGACCACATTAATACTGTAACCTTATTTACAGATCCATGACAATCTAGTACTGTCTGGTACATTTTTGTTTATTTCAGCAGGTCTACATTAATATATTTACTGTTCATTTTTAGTGTAGTTACCGTTACCTTTAGGCAGTGCCCCCCAATTAAACCCTTTTTTTATCCCTGCTAACTTAGTTTTGATTTTTCAGTGAATAGGGTATGTTTGCATTTTGTATTGAGCGTAGTGATTCATCGTCTGTATCTGCTCATCTTGTAGCCAATTCCAATCCCAGCTTCCAGCGTCCGGCCTGAATAAGGTCCAGAAGCCTAACTGTCACATGGAGAACATGCTAGAAGAGTACATTCGTAACCGGACCTGCCAGCAGTGGAAGTTCTGGATCGTATCCTTTCTCTTGTTAAACACTTCTTAACTTATGCCTTACTTATCACTTAGAACACATGAAAAACAGTTTTCTTCTGCATATATCACAACTACAATGTGCTAGCTTGCCATCTACCTGTAACAATTCCCACCCAATGAAGTGTGGATCTTCAAAATAAACATTTTATCTTAAAATAGGATCAGTCCAACCGTCTTTTGTGAGAAAATCTACCCTAAGATTTTAAATCATCGAGATATTTCCCAAAACAAAGGGAACTGTCATAAGCATTGTCCTGCATATGATTGGTCAGGTCTAGCTGTATTAGTGGCTTATTTTTTCTCCGTCTCACTTACAGTATGCCAAAAATAAACTTTACCATAGAGTAAACTTTAACTGAAAAAAAAAATGTAGGAACAGGTATGAGTACACATGGGTAGGTCTGGCTCTTTGCCCAAGGGGCTTAGCATGTCATCGTGGTGTTCAAGTTCAGCACATGCTGGCTTCCTCTCCGGCCATCCGTGGGAAGGACTGCCAGCATCGTGCGGACGGTCATGGGTTTCCTCCCGCTGTCGTATAAGTGAAATATTTGAGTAAGGTGTAAAACACCAAGCAAACAAGTAAATAAATAAATTTAAATCTTATATAACAAATTCATTTTGTGCATGCTCAGTCATCTGTAAATTATTAAGATTGAATTTGGAAAGTGCAGTCCTTAAACATTTGACAGTTCAGCTTACTGGTGCGTCCACTATTCGCGACCTACAATGCCATGGTGTCAACAAACACAGTGGGAGAGTTTATCAGTTCAGTACGGAGCTGGTTAGAGCAGCACTGTTCCTTGGTGGCTCTCAGACCAGGTATGTTACTCACACACACACCTATGCTACTTTGTAGGGAACATGTGGAAATGTTTGTCAGTTTACCAAATGTTGGTGGTTTATCCTGAACGTTCCAGTTTTCTCCAGCTGGGAACAGGACTGCCATAATATAAGTGACACAGTGTTTTAGTATGGCACCTAACAACGAATCAGATAAACACACTGCGTACTAATCGAGCATTGTCTGGATGTTCAAGCCCAACTCCTCTTATAGCACGTCATGTTCCTCATTTAAAATTGACTGGATCTAGTGCCATCTGATATCATTTTCCCCTTATTAAACCCTTCATTGATAGGACTGCCTTCACTTAGTCCTATTGCTGTAGGCTACGCATTACTCTGAATAAAATAATAATGTTTTTAATTGTAAAATTGCTAGATAATGTATTTTAGGTGGGTGGTTGGTGAAGTTTTGGACGTTCTGAGTATAAACGTAAGGATCATTCATACAGTGATAGGCCTGAGTGCATGGCTTCAGCTTCCTGCCTGACATCACAGCTAATGCGGGGTTGCACTTGTTACAGAACGTGGTGGGTTCGATGCTTTTCAGGAGGCTGTGTTGTGTTTCCTTCACTCGTAAACCTGACAGTCTTCACTGACGTGAAACATCCCTGAGTATGTCAGTGAAGTCAGTACTAACAAACATACCTTTATGATCATCTCCTCTGTCTTGGGTTTCAGCTGTGTTGACAGTGCTTCGTCAAGTGAGTACACAGACGTCCATCATGACTGACCCCAGTCGTATGCCCGACGAGGCAGTCCAGAGGGCGTTAGAGGTCACAGAAAGGTCACTCAGCTCCTAGCCCAGGCCTGTGACTACCCCTGTGTAGGGCTGTACATTCTCCTGCCAGTGTATTATGTGTCAAAACCTGTAAATATTCCTATTTTGTGTTAATACCGTGTTGGGCACTTGACTGAACCAGTCGTCAGCTGTGTAAATAGTTCTGGTACTGTTGTTTTTCATGGTGATTTTTTTTTTGCTGTGCAAAATGCACCATTCAGTCATTCAGCTGATCAAACAATCAATGATTTAATTAAATCTGTGTTTTTAAGCCACTTAGGTTCTCAGTCTTCAGTTTTACATCATCAGACACTATGTTTCTGGTTCAGTTCGGCCATCGATCTCTGTGCAGATCTTTAGAGAGTGTTACCCTTTCTCTCATTCCTCTTCATACACATTGTAAATTGCTGTTGACTTAAAGCAAGTATAGAAAGTTATTTAAGGGGATAACATTGCTGCAGTGGTGTTGTTCAACCCGATTCTGCTGGACCTGTTTCGTACCGAGTTAAATTCCGATAAAGCGCAGCACTGGAGGGATTGGACGATGCACTAAACAAGATTCAGCGGTATTGGGTTACACAACAAATACAAAGACGAAGGTGTTAAAGCCTATTGTTCCCCCCCAAAAAAAGAAAATGTGGAAGAAACAGCATATTTTACTGCCTCAGCAGAGGTCATGATTTTTAGGCCAATCAACGGTAAGCTTAGTCCACTGCAGCTGACGTGGTGTGTATGACGTGGTGACCTGTTGTTTTGTGAATGTAAACGTTTACTACACATGTATTGTGATGTCATACCTCTGAGCTCAGACTGGAATGTCATGAAACATAATGTTTCTCTTTCCGACATGGTTTTAGGGTTTGAAGCAGGAAAAGTATAATCACAGAGGTAATTTGCAGAAATTATGTGAAGTAAAACTTTTCATCACAGAAGAAAATCCTGATAATTATAAATTATGTAAACTATAAAGGCAAATCTACCAAGTATACAAGTTTAAATCATTTTATTTACGGAAATAAACAGCATGGCTGAATATTATTTGGGGAGGTAAACGTACCAATCGGTATGTTACATGAAAAACTTGATGTTGTTTGAAAGGTCATCTCTATTTATTGTGTGTATTTGCACGTGACCTGCAAATTGACAGCCGGGTAAGATTATGTATTTGATGCCACAACCATCGTTATCATGCTCTTGTTTTGTGGTGGATGTCAGTAAGGACGAATTTACAAGTTCATATTAATTTGTACAAGAAATACAAGGATGCACCAGTGTGTCAGTTTCTTGATATACAACCTTGGCATTATGCTTTTTTCACCCATATTTTTTTTTTGCCCCTTTGGAGAAAAAAATGTCAAAATACTGCCAACATGGCATTGAATCACTGATTGCATTCATTCATCCCTTGTCAACAATGTGGTCTTACAATTGCCAGTAAGACAGCCACAATAATTTATGAAATAACAAACCTGTTTATAATGGTCTAGTGAGTTTGCTCCAGTTTTCAGTTTTCTTGCTGATATGACAGGCGGGCTGTTTCCTGTTGTAAATACGGGTATGCTCCCATCAGATTCACAAGAAGCAGTAGAGAGCTTAAGGTCATGAGCAATGAGGCCTGTATACATCAGTATTGAAAGCTCAAGAGTTGTGACGTACACAAGATGTACTACCTAAATAGGACATTCTTAACCCTATGCTGGTACATTTGAAGTGTTGAAACAAATATGTGGGGTTGAAACAGATGTGAGGGGTTGAAACAGATATGTGAGGTTGAAACAAATATGTGGGTTTGAAACAAATGTGTGGGGTTGAAACAGATATTTGGATTTGAAACAAATATTTCTTGTTGAACAGAAAAGAATTCATGGGTACATTTTTAGGCAATTAATTCTGTCAAAATTTTTTCACCAAATTTACAAAGACCATGAAGTCAAGTATGTGTTTTTGTTTTCACAGTTTTATGGTATTCAACAATTGTGATACAATCTTTTGTTACATTTTTTAACTGAGAGCCTGTGCGTGAAAGAAATGTGTGTGTGCAGCTTCGTTGAGGAGTGTCCTTGTAAATATTACTCCATGTAAATAATGTCTGCTCGGAAATCATTAAGTGCTTTTGTATTTTTTGAATTAAACAGTTATTGTTTCCCTTATCCTGGTTTATAGAGATAAACTGAATCAACTGCAAATGCTCTGGTAATATTAACGAAAATAGAGTCTCACAAGACCAGTTTAAACTTTATTTCTAAAACGTACTCTTAATTTATGTACATGTACTTTCTTATTCAAAACGAAAGGAGTAGTTGGACAGAATGCATTACAACTTTGAGTATTCAGAGCATTCAAAAACTGACATCAAAACATTTTGTAACCATAATAGTCCAAATGATGGGGGGAGGGGGAGAGAATACTCAGTGAGGGATTCAAATATGAGGCGATAGCAATTTTGGACAGGACAGCAAATTTTCATTGGATGCATCCTTCATGTCCCAAAGACAATCACTGTTAGCAGTTCAAGAGAGTTGTATTTCTACAAAATGTGACCTGTATTTTTCATTACATTGTTTTGTTAAGGTAAAAAGAAGCATCCTGCCTGGAACATCTGATATTGATGTTATACACCAAATGGTAACGCAAACTATTCAAAAGGCTTTGTGGGAGGAAATTAAGTAATAATTGAAAAAATGATACTGTTTCTGCCATTCACTTTCTGTTTAACTTTCAACTCGTAACATTCAGTGATCTTTTAAAGTTTATATGAGTACATGTAGTAAAAAGTAATCATTCGATAGTACTCATTCTGATATGGAACAAAAAGTTTCCTGTATAAAAACAGATTATAAGGTGGAATGCTACTCCTAAACGCAGCTTTGGGAACGCCTGTACGAAACAGTAAGGAAAGAGAAATTCAGGAAGTCTACGAGAAATCCAGTAAATTATTAGATACCTGCTGTCGACCTGCTCTTCCGTTACCAGTTTCGGAGGAAAAAAATCTTCCTTAAGAATTCCGGAAAAACAAGTAGATCTCATTGTTTGAGAATTAGACTGTGCTATCACAGTTTGAAAATGCTTTGCCAAATGGAAACATTTCTTGGATAACGAAAAGTTTCCATTTCAGTTGCCTGTTACCTAACGTGGGCGATCGATCTCTGTTGTTGCTTGTTTCTCGTGATCATTCTCTTCAGTTGTTTCGTTTTTTATGACCCCATTTCTGATAGAAATGTTCACAATAATAATATTGTGTGCGGAACAGCTTTTGCAGATCTGGTGGCTTTTTGCATAGAATTCTCATTTGTAAATAAAAGTATGTGTAAAGGAATTGATCGTTTGTCGCTATGTGATTTGGTGCATGGACTGGTAGATCGTGTGAAATACATCCTAGTGGTTAAATGGTGGGTCGTCTGTCCATCAGTCGGTCAATGGGTTACGTGTATACGTCACTTCAACTCGCAGAGACTTC
Organism: Acanthopleura granulata; assembly: GCA_016165875.1. NCBI lineage: Eukaryota > Metazoa > Mollusca > Polyplacophora > Chitonida > Chitonidae > Acanthopleura > Acanthopleura granulata. Next base: position 7,525,695 of record JABBOT010000002.1, read on the forward strand.
GTCCAAAACCTGATTGTAACATCTGCACCTTTTGTGTACACATTGCGGACGTTAGAGAGAAAAAAACGTGCATTGGTGGTGTGTACGGTTGTGTTCACTAGTACACAAAAGCCTACATGTTTGTCTACCACATTTTTAGAGAGTAACCTGTGTAGCCACCGTAGTAAAGAATTTGCGGTGTATTATGTGGCTGTTTTCATAGTTCTGACTTGACGTGGTCGAGTGGTTAAGATGTTGGCGTTATAATAATCGGCCTAAGACACGAGGTGTGAGTGCAAACAATATTAAAGCGTTCGACGACGCCCGTTTACGCCGTTTTGTTTTCAATCCACCTATGTAGTATTCATGACTGCGTCAAGTGTGTGAAATTTCGTCGGTAACCTGCCAAATGTTATATCCCGGGCCTGCCGGTTTCCTCCATGTATTTAATTCACTTTTACTGAACATTTCATCAGACTGCTTCACACCATCTGATCTGGCGGAAGCCTGACCACAGATTGTGGTCGCTAGCAGCTTGAATAGAATTTTGACCAAACTGAATGGCATGCGGGTGTTGCGACCTTTAGTGAGAATGCTGTCAGAACTGGTTGTTTTATACATACATGGTTGTTTTCAGCAGTCGGAATAATAACTGGGTCAGTATCTACACCAGAGGAGAAACAGACATAATTTTGTTGGAAATGGACGAAACATCCATACCAAAATTTAGTAATAAAAAATAGGACTAAAACGGCCATAATATGCCGGACATGGACGAAATGACACGAAACTCGAACATGACCTGGAAGTCATTATGGTTATGTTGAAAAAGTTCTGAAAGTAATGCTCTAAGTTTCACTCCAATGTACGACAGCGTTTTGAAAGAAGGTCTGCAAAATTGTTTCAGTTTAGATCTGGATAAAGACAGCCATGATTTTGTCTAAACTGATACGGGGTTCGAAACTTGAACTTATCTGTAATTACCCTGTCTTATAGCTGGGTTTGACACCACCGTCGTGGATATAAAATCTCTATGTACTGTCAGCAATAGCAGAGGAAGACTGACTCGTTCTATTATTACCATTCCATTTACAGTACCGCAACCAAGTTTTGAAAAGACGTCAGGAAAGCCCAACTCACCATGGTAGAGTTGTGTACCAAGGCTAAATTCAATACATTGAACCCTTTTGAAAAAGCGCTAAACCACAGTCATTCATTCATTCGTTCTACAGATATAGTAACGATACATAAACCTCAGAGTGAACACTTACTACTCACCACGAGGCAGAAAGACATGTTAGTGCATGCTCCATACCCTACATGTAAGACATTTTCCCGTCACCGCGTCACTGCTGCACCTTACCTAAATGCGGAATGTACTTTTATAATCCTATCCTCTCGAAGTTCTCTTAATTTCAGAAGTTCCAATGCCCTGTTGCTTTTTAAACGAGTATACTTTCAAAATTTGTCCAACTTTTGTATTTGTGAAAAGAAAAAGAAAATGTGAAAAAAAAAATCATAGGGGTTGTAGTTTAAATGATATTTTCGCTGGTTTTGCACAGTTTTATTGTTCAAGTGTATAGTTTTCTATGTAAGCTAGAAGTCTGTCCCACAAATTTTTAATATTTCTCTTATTTTTCTATGTGCTTATCTAGATAAAGCATGAAAAACTTCGAAAAGCTGTTATTAATATCCCTAAAAGTAGAAAAGATATCAGAAATTTGTGGGGCCATTTGTAGGTCAAGAATTCAGCTACACGAGTGCCAAAATATTACTAGTGAAAAATAAGTGAGAAACCAAGAACCACACGATTGTCTAAAAATGACTAAAATGTCTGAAGGGGCCTCGTGTGACAAAATTCTTCATTAATTTGTTTGCCAATTAATTTTAATCAAGAATTCCCTCCAAGCAAAATGCGAACAGCTCACCCTACATTTACTTACGTGAATCAGTCACCAGGTTGATTAAAACTTTTCCCCGAAGTTATGTTTTTGCTAACATAAGGTACATGTGCAGTTCCCCTATGGGCAGTGGTTTACACGAGCATTGGCTCGTCTAAATATATAGGCAAAATGCAAGCAGGAGCATTAAACATTTGACAGAACTGTGTGCATTTAGAGCAGTTAAGCCCCTCACTTAAGTTATACGATTTGTCAACTGTATGGTACTTATCATTCGAATTTGAGTTTTATCTTCTAACGAGAGGGGAGAAAACGAATAATCAAAATGTGAAGGAAGTCCCTTTTGATACCTTAAAATGGAATACCTTTCATGCACTGCATCAGTGCATAATAGGTACGCCTAGGTCCATACTGACCACTAAGAGGAAGATAAAATGAAGAGCTTTACCATGTTGTAAAATTGGGTTTTGTATACCGTATGTATCGTTAGTTCATTTATATATGCCTGTACAATGTTAGAGTGACCTTTCTCACGCACGCGTTGTTTGTTAGGTGAAGACGTTGATAGAGGGAGCGCTATTCAGAATAGGTTTGCTCTGGAGATTGTGATTCTTGGTCGTAGTCGGATATTATCTTAAGGCTCCTCTGACACACCGCTAAAAATAATCTGATGAAGAGCAAATCAAAGGATGGCTGGATATGAAATATATAATCCGTGTATATTTATGAAGTTTGTCAAGGATATCAGTATTCTAATGTTCCATGGATTATTTAAGTACCTGAAATGAAGTAGTACTATACGTTCAAATACGTACTATAAGTTCAAATATCTTCTAAACAAGCCGCTGATCTAGCGGCTTTGTTTACTACACCTATCTCTAAGTAGATTGTATCTCTCAAGATATGAAATTAAGAAAGATTGTTAGTGAACATGCTTAGATATGAAATGTGTATGAAAGATGAACTTGATTCGTAATAAAACAGACAACTCCATCTGTGTCTCCCGTCCGAGTCGTCTTTGTGTTCCTTCTTAGGGGGTGACTGTATTATTAGTCTCAGAGCAACACTGAGTCGAGCCTGGAGAGTTAAATAGAGTATATGTAAACTCATCCCTGATAAGTCTCTGGAGACAAGCCTACTTCAGTACAAAAGAAAACGGATCCAAAATCTTTATAATGTGTCCCAAATAAATATACAATGTACACTCAAAGGGTTTGTGGAGTACAGTGTCTTGTTAAACCGACAAAATCGAAACACACCCAACCCCACTTAACTTTTTCATACAGCACTAAACCCCATGATCTAACTCCCCACCTCAGCTCCTGGCAGTGTCAACAGACCTCACATTTACAGCCGACATGACGAGTGCGGCTTCTTGTACAAGGCCTCTGTCTGTGTTTCTCTTCGCCCTACACTTTCTAGGCAAGTGACAGATAATGAGTGAGTTTGATGGGGAACTCATTTACAGACATGGCGTAGAAGATATGTTGTAACCTGTAACCTTCTCCATGTCTGTCACGTGATAACAGGTAGCTATAGCCGCGTCTCAATACATCACCTGAAACTAGCATATAGGAAACATATTGAGCAGTGCATGTTAGCGTTGTCAGAACTCCTACGTTCTAGAATTAGTGTGTATTAACGTTGTTATTTGTTTAACAACATACCCACGAATTTTTCACCTAGGCATATATACGATGACGGTCACTTTTCTGTTTTGAATTCAAACCTGTGGCTATTTAATGAACGGAATACTATTGGTTTTCATCACGGAAAACATCAAAATAGTGGAAAAAACACACACACATATATATACAGGCAACTTAAAGCCTAACGTTATGTCTTAATTTATGACGATACTTGTACAATACTTCGAAAGGGTGGGAGGGGCAGGGGGGTATCTCCCCGCCCAATGTTTGCCGTTGAAACGAAATACTTTGGGCAATGACAAAAAATGGATGGAGTTTGCCCAAGCACGACCGTATACATCTCTGAAGCAAAAGCTATTAATGATATCCATTATATGACATCACAATCTAGGCCTAGGGTAAAAGCATATTGTTTCTGTGATAAGACGTGTATTCGAAAAGAGAGTGACCTACATATCCAGGGAAGGTACGATAAATTAGAAGATAGTCGCACTTTACTATGTGTACGCTATATCATTGCTACGGGCCCCTGATTCGTATGCACGCGCCTAGACTACTCGGACACCGAGGAACCGGTTCTTCATTCGTATTACATTTTAAAAGTTACCTTCATAATATTTTCTTTTGGAACACGTAAGTGTATGATTGTATTTTTGTCACACGTTTGCACAGAAAGTATGTGGATGAAGGATTCAGAAGATACCTAAAGTTAGCCACTGTTCTTCAATTTTAATCTTCCCACCTTAAAAATTTTAATGAATGAGAAGCTCTGGTTGTGTATTACTTCTGGAGAATGTAATAGCATTTGGGTCATTTTCTAAAAGTCTATTTGATCAAGATTTTGATTCAAGGCCTGTATCATTGCAAACAGATCTAATTGATGTCAACATTGATCAATCAGGAAATAACTTGAAACGTGGAGGTGAATCATCCTTCCAATATTGCTGTTTAAAAAACTTAATCTTGATGTTCTGTACAAGTCTGATAAAATTCCGTGTGTTGATTTTTTATCACATGTAAGAGATAAGTATATACATGATGAAATGCTTCTTCCTGTCTACATTTGCCATGTTACACATCAGAGTGAAGGATCCATTTTGATTTAGCAGTTTGTTGGAGTTTCCTCAGTGAAAAGATTCAAATTTATTTTCATCTGTTTCAGAGTACAAAGGTTATTAAAGGTTAAAACAAATGTAACTAACAACAGCAAAATAAAACCAAACAGAGAGAGTGAGTGAGGGCTTGGCGCTTAACGTCCTACTTAACAATGTTTCAATTATATGATAACGAGGCGTCCTTCTGGTGTGTGCTTATAGTGTGTCTTCTTGTGACAGGGCGAGTCCATGCAACCAAAGTGCTGCCATCACTGGAACATCATGCCGAAGATACCAGACATGACACCCTACCCAGTCACATTATATTGACACCGAGCGGACCAGTCCTATTTCCTTGCTCTAATCTCTCAATGCTGATCGCCAAGCGAGGCAGCAACATGTGCCATTTTTAAAACCTTTGGTATGACCCGACACGGGCTTAGACCTGGACCTCCCGACCTCGAGGCAGACGTTCTAACCGCCGAGGCGGTAAAAAAAAACAACAAAAAAAACCCACAATGTCAAAAGTGGATTGTGAGTGATATTGCTGTGTTGATAGGTGCGAAGAACAAATCTAAAGACTCCAGGTTTAGTGCTGTTATAGGTCGCACCAAAACAATGTTGCTGCTTCCTCGTTCACCATTATTGGGAATTAACAATGACTGGTTACCCCGGTATCAGTATAATGGGCTGGTTGTCTTGGGCAATTCCTCTCGATGAGGGAGCATTGTTCAAAAGAGCGGCGTAGTATATATACACACACTAATGACCCTTCGTTGTCTTATGACATATGAAATATTGTTGACGTTAAACCACAAGCATCACAGCATCCAGTAGCCTTAAAATCGTGATGATGCTTATCCATTTAAATTACCATGGCGTTTTTTTCTGCATTCTGAGCTCATGTCTGTGATTAAAGTACAAGAATATTGCTGCTCCTATGCACACTATTTATAATGATATTCTCATGACAGAACTGAACATAATCTAGAGATATTCTCAAATTTATTTATTGTATACCGCACATTCACCACAGGTACGAATCAATATTTCAGAATATATATTTGCTAATATCGCATAATGCAGTCAAAATTTTGAAGAGGATTTCACTTCAGTGGCTTAATACAGAATGCATCTCCAGACATCTGGGAGCGCGGGTCTTCCGTGGCTTAAGAGGCCCCTGAACTCTTGACTACAGTTGGCGGTATTAGTTGATCCGCCCCGCCAGGTCACGACAACTTCTGACCGCTATGTACGTATGTGTGGAAGTAGCTACAGCAACACTTAGTGTCAACGAACGTTATATCTTTCTTTATCATCATACTTGTGTGTGTGGAATAAACTACAAGAACGCTCAGCGAAAACGGCCTGAACCTGGGGGAAACCTATGACCATCCGCATGTTGCCGGCAGATCTGCCCAGGTACGGCCGGAGAGGAAGCCAGCGTGGGCAGGACGGGCTCAGCGACAGCATTGGTGTGAGGCACATTACGCCCCCCTAACCTCCTTGGCCGAGAAGGCCCTCAGAAGCATATAGTTTTCGGATACCATATATCATTGTTTTGGATTACCCTATCGATGCAAGTACTATTGATCCTTCTATTGATCGTTCTTCACAATCACATTCTACACAATCACATCATAATATCTATTCTATTCATCTCAAACAGAATCGTTGCCACGATATGGCTGTAATATTTCCGAAATGGCACGAAGCCATCATCATTCATTCATTCAATCTAGGCATTTGACATATTTATATACTCTATGATTACAGGTGTACAATCAGACCAAACATATAACCTCTGCACCAATGACACCTCTTCTACGACTGTCACTATGAACTGTACTCACCCTCCGGGCAGGATTAAGATGTTGTCGCTACTGTATGCATACGTTCAGATCCAGCCTCAGGCTTGTCCAGGATCGGTGCAAGGAGCGAATTGTTCAGAGATAATCAACACGGGCAATCTGTTGAGGGACAACTTTGTTTTTTCTTCGTGTTCAGCCTCAACAGTATGTTCTCCGTTAATGCAAAGCCATGCTTGGAGACTGCAAATGTGTTCATCAAACAGCTACTTTATGGCAAATTATTCATGTGTTCCAGGTAGGCCTGTATACTCCTGCATTAAACGTGACATGTAACGAGCTCTTCCAGATATAGGGCGTTAAAATAGTACCACAGAGTGATGTCCCTTTTGTGAAGTTTAACGTGAGTTGCTATATAATACAGTAGTACAAAATACAAAAACAACAACAATAATCTGCAGAAAGAACTACAACTACTAGTAAGTGATCTTCCTTTAGACTCACCTGTATCACGCAAAGGTGGGATATTCATGCCGACACAGCTGAATCTGTGAGCAAAGTTTAACTATTTTTACCTGTCATTCGGTGATTGTTCATTCCTACCACAAGACATACATATAAATTTGATGTACTTCCTTTCAAATGCAATGGATATCTGAATGTAAGAATGCACTAACTGTTTATTATAGAGACGAAAATAATGAATTTGTGTAGTGACGAAGCTTGGAATATTACATTAGCCACACATCTGGCTTACTTTTATTCAATCTCACACAACCCTGTCCAGAACTGTAGCTGTGTGGTCCAAGGTGGCTCTCATCAGCTCATAGCTATAGATGTGGCAATTCCTTATATCAAATCAAGATGTACAAGTGCATCTATTAGTGTGGATTGGAGTGGAGCCGGTGCAAACATGTCACGGTAAATCACAAATGGATCAACAAATGAATTTCTGACGAAGAACTCTGATATCACCTGAATCCACTACACCAGAAACTGTACCACACTGCCACCGTGTAGCTTAAAGTACAACCAGGTAAATTTTCCAAATCAGATTAAATATCTCAACATTTATATTTCAGCAGCTGGGCAGATGATCGCTTATAATACATGGACTCTGGACTCGTTGCACATTAATTGGTACCACTTTGGCAAATGTTGAATCATTAAATTGGTGAAACACCATGCATTCATTCTTTCTTGAACTGCCCTGTCTCCTGACCGAGTTTATCAGGTTGTTATTTTCAGAAATATCTGGAGACATATATGATTTCAGACTAAAATCGTCTTCCCAGTAGAGATTACATATACACGTTTCTGGTGGCAATTTCGTTATCGAGTCTATTCAACCTGGCATAAGTGATCAGTTATAGTAATATGCAGGCATTGTTGGATAACAGCTTATGGGACATAAGCAGCCAGCGTCGTGGTCTCATTTTCTGGAAACGAACGTTTGAAGGACAATGCGACCTTTGGTTCCTTAGAAGAGGATCTTCGACCCGAAGAGCATTATCCAATCATTGCTTGGCTTGCAGAATGTAAATGACCCCAGTAAATATTGGAAACTAATAAACAAATGTGATCTGTGAGGAAGATGTAGCAGAACAAAACTAATAAAACACTCTTCTAAGGAACCAAAGGTCGCATTGTCCTTCAAACGTTCGTTTCCAGAAAATGAGACCACGACGCTGGCTGCTTATTCCAGCTGTAAGAATAAAGTTACATTGTGGTTGTCCATGAGCGACTCGTCAGATTTACAACTTAAAGAAGTCTGTCAAAGACCAATCACCTATATCACGTACTAAGTACAAACATTAGGGCGAATTCGTGAAAAGATGACATATTTCAGAGATAAACAGAAAAGTACTAAGTGTTTTGATATTATCCACCCAGCCAGCTAACAATACAATTATACCATGCATTCTTCATGTATGTGAGATAGGCCAATACAACACATCAAGAGGCAAGTGCATATACTGTCAGATATTTACCCAAGCACGGTTCTACTCGCTACTGTACCTGCTAATAATGTGTAATAAATACTGTTAAAGTTTACATTCTAGTAGGTTTGTACAAAGGAAAAGAATGGTCTAGAAGTGCCCAAAAGACGTGATATAGGTCTTTGACAGATTTCTTTAAGTTGTAAATCTGACGAGTCGCTCATGGGCAACCACAATGTAACTTTATTCTTACAGCTGGAAGACGTTTTGACAATCCAAAACATTGTTATCACAAGTAATGGCGTACCTTTCTCACACTCGGGACTCAGTCTGGATTGACCAGTCTTCTCCTGTATATAACACAGGACTATTTCGTTACTGGTTTACCAACAGTTGATATGGCAAAGGCAGGAATAATCAAGAATCTACACATACCTTATCCCGTATTTCTTTAAGTGACAAAGGTTCCCTGTTAACTCGTTGACTGAATTGTTTGGAAAACAACCTCTAAATGCGACTAAGAGATAACTTTATATTACATGTACACCGAGAGCAGTGGATGGATATCAGCCAGCCATTTACTGTGGAAGCTCCGTGGCTAATACGCCCGCCCCAACAACCTCAACAGCGGCTAACCCTCACGAGACATCAAGCCCTACCCATGCTGGTCAAAGAAGTCAAGGAATCGACAGCACAGTACCTCTCCAGGGGTCATCATATCCCGTGCCCACTACTAACGTCGCTGGGACCCATCTACTAAAGGAGCCAGTGACGAGTCAACAACTGAATGTATCTCTGGTACAGACTGTCAGGTAGATGACCCTCTAAGGACCAGTTTTAGCCTGGTGCTTGTGGTGAGTTCGTCCTTAAGTATATTAGGCTAGCTTCAATCAATCAAACTGCTGTCTCGAGTTTATCGAGGTATGCCTGCTGTTGTTACCCGCATGTCCTTTATAGACCGAAGGATCGTCTTAAAATTCCACACACGTGTCCAGTTAATGTCCAAGAATACTAAGTAAAGCTCTATACAGTAGTTTGCCTGTGCCGGTCATTTCTTTATATTAAATGCCAGACGATGATGTCAAATTTTCACATTTCCAAAATGTCAATATGCAGTATTCGGAGAATCCGTGATTTGGGTTATGTGAATATTTTGGGGACTTCGATTTTAACCTTACTCCTAAGTAAAAAAGAAAACATAAGAGTATACAGTAATATTATACTGGTTTCAATTTTGGACTCCAGGTGGTGTACAAGTTTAGAACTTTAAAAAATAAATCTTTTTGTAAGATATGATCATATAGGCGACTCTAAAACTTCCTGATGTAAGTTTTACATCTTCCACAGTTTTATGGTTGTGGAAAAGATTAAAACAATAGACTATTAGTATATATTTACTGCAACAAGAAGCTGACATGTTTTAATGTATGAAATCCAAAAAGAAAAAAAATGTCTGCGGTGTCCTAAATTGCTTGCTCTTCTTCAATTTAGAAGAACCCAACCAGTCTGTATAATTCTTACAAATAAGGATGTTTCATAGACAGAAAAGAAAGTAAACAAAATGTCTGTCAAATATTAATTGTTTCGTTCTTTCACTTTAGGATGAAACAAATGACCTGACGTTCATCCCGCACCACCATTCGACGTCCAACCTATCTACCGTCATAACGTCTAATCCACCTCAACAAGAAGCCTCTTACCTAACACCCGTCTTCACTTCTAACCCTCCTCAAGGTGTAGTTTCTAACCCACCTCATGGTGTAGCTCCGCCCCACAATGTGACTTCCAACCAGCCTCACTGTGTGGATTCTAACCCAACTCATGATGTAGCTTCTAACCCACCTGTTGGTGTAGCTTCCAACCCGCCTCACAGTGTGGCCCCCAACCCTCCTCAAAGTGTGGATTCTAACCAGCCTCATGATGTAGCTTCTGGCCCGCCTCATGGCATGGCATCTGGATCATCTCGCTTGCTTTCTAACCCATATGCTAATACAACACCTATCCTCTCCTGTGACTATCTAGATATGACCGGTACTGGCCATGTTATATGTTATAGCATGAGTTTTTATCTAAACTAAATCAATATGGGGCTGAAATGTTTCTTAAAGGAATAAAAGGATGAAAAAAAGTCTCAAAATACCGCTCCATGCATTCAATATCCCTCAACCATAAGCACTCCAAAAATTGCATTGAAAAGGTAACGAACAGGCCCAAGATTGACAAAATAGGACAAGGTTAATGAAAAAAAGAAAACACAGAAAATATTAGAGATCTTCTACATGACAAGTTTCTGTAGAACTAGAACCTGTTAGGTTTAAAGGGGGTGTGGTTATTGCGCAGTGCAACAGCTGGATCATAAAGTATACGATGGGCTTAAAACGGAAGTTTTGTTTATAACTCTGTTTCATGTGGTCATATCTTGGATTTGGATGCTTAAGTGAATTGTACATATGGGAATGTGTTTGCCGACTTCAACACTGGGTTTTCACAAAATATTGCATCTTGAATCAAGCATGCTCGAAGCATTAAACTCGGAGAGCAAGACATGTTTCTTATCGGTTTTAGCTGACAGAATGACCGGGTCAAATCTATACCAGAATAAAAAAGGCAGGTTTTTTTCCCAACTGGGCGAAACAGATCAGAACTTGGTTTCACTAAGAAAAGCTACTGACCATGTATTTAATTTCAATTTAGAGTACAATAAACACGCATATGCATGTGGAATGTCAGGTAAACTGCCCAAGTCAAAAATAGGATCAAAATGTTGGAAATAGAAGAAACAACTCGAAAATTCGTCGGTATCATGAAGGTATTTGATAGCTTAAAAAAATTCAACATGGGCAAATTACGTCAATTTGATTTCACAACCCCGCCCCTTGGAAAAGCAAACCGTTACAAAAATGTGTTGTTTTAAAAGGAGAGATTGTTGACTCTCAGAAATATTCAGCCTGTTGAGACTGAAAAGGATCATTTGGGGACCATTATGTGGCTTAGGCAATATGAAGAAATATAATAATGGATACAGCGTCTGTGTGTTTCACCATCCAAAGAGAATAATAAGACATAGCCTAGGCAGAAAATATGAAATCCCAGGAGCTTTTAATGACCAAATGTTAGTTTTATAGGAACATTTTATCTTCCATTTACTTTTAAGTGAATCAGATTTTAAAATGATAATAAATATTCATAATTCACAATGACCCAGAAGCCCCTCACCAATGTGAACGCTGTAAGTTTAAGTCCAACTCTGGCCCGACGTAGGCCTTTTCCTTTCCAGTCATAAGTAGTGAAGTTTGCCAGTATTACCTGCGACTGACCATGAGTTTCCTCTGTCTGTTTTCTCTCCACAACTTATATAATGCTGGCCTTCGTCCATATTAAGAGAAACATTCCTTAGTACAGTGTATAATATCAATCAGATAATAAGTACTCTTTTTTAAAAGATATTCTTATTCAATTACAATACCAAAAATGTCACCCCTTTTTATCTGAAATGCTCATTTTCTACTTCATTCTGTCTAAAAAACAATACTTTTTACTTCAACCTTCTCAGTTCTACATCAAATTTTTGCGCTGTTCATTTTAAACTGTCAATGAAATGGCTATGTTTATCTAAAAGACACAAACAAACAAACAAAAACAGTAGAAATGTATTTTACTTTGCTTTAACCTTGAACACTCGAAGTTATCCCTGTTTATAGGTCATTCAAACAGTAATTTATGAACAAATTTTTTACCTTGCCATATTCCCAGCTAAATAAACTGTATTTCTAAGTTTCCATCTTACTGAAAATTCTTATCACGCAGCATTTTTTCATTCTTAGGCATATAACAATGTTATTGCTGCACTACTGACTTACCAGCAGGAGAAACATGACGACTACAGGCAGCGCCATCTGTGATGTTACCTTCACATAGCTTAACTTAATTTTAACCATTGCCAGATTGCCTTTTTTTCAACTGAGTGACTCTTATAGCCTGCTGCATGCTACCAAGGGTAGCGGATAGAAGGTAATACATGGCCCCAGTGCGTATGTTTGTTGTCGCTAGGTAATGGAAATTGGACCATGTATAATGCGACGACAAAGATCAATCGGCCGGAAAACATTAATAATTTGTTTTGAAAGGTTCGCTCCACGAATTGAGATTCTCAAGTTTTGATAACAAAGGAAGGATATGCTTCTCGCAGAATTTTCAAGGAGATTCCTAGAGTTTTCATTTTTGTCCAGAAAAGTTCTCAGATTTCGTGAAAAAAGTTTGATTCGGCCCGAATGTTCTCCTGACCGAATCACTGTAAATTCCGACAGATTGTATAAGGGAGCAATCGAGTGCCTGCAAACAACACTCAGATGTTATTGTCTATAAATGATCTCAGCCGTGTATCATCACTTAGTTACGTTGTGCTACGCAGTGACAATGCTGTAATGGTGCTTAGCTGCCCAACCAGAAGAAAAGATTTCAGAGATGCTAAAACACATCGCGGCAATACACTCTAAAAGTGGAACTACTTCGGTAAATCGATGACAATTTTGTTACAATGGGTAACAAAATACTGTATTTTAATAAATTTATAACAATGTATATAGTGCTGAAGATATGAACTGGGAGTTGTATGGCCCTGATGATCAAGTAAATGAAACCTATTCTGTTTTATCTTATTCAGTTCTTCAATGAAAATTGTTTAAGATTTTCAAGAGATATCGTGTCACAAAATATAACTTAAACACCTTTGGTTTTGTGTAAAACTCGCTCATGCTAAAAAAAAACCGAAAAACGGTTATTTGCAAATGTCAGTTGTCTACATGTTGGTGGATATTAACCTGACGACAAGCATTCAAGAAATAGAATGTTACTTGTTATGTGTAATGGAGTCCTGGGCCCGATGACGTTGAAAAAGGAGGTCAACGACAACGAAAACAATAGTGCATTTATACATGACTGTGCAGATGCATTGGCCTACTCCATAAAGCAAATGCGCCATTTTATATCACTCCCAGAGCTAGACAAGTTTGCCTTTTGGAACCCGTGCGAAAACGTAGACTTATTTAGGATTAACTTAACTGGTAATTAATGTCCTTGCCTGGAACTGTATAAATCACAATTTTTCAACAAAATTGCTTCGGGTGTCCGTTGTAATCATGTTGCGCATATTTATATCATCAAGTATTAACCTACATCAAGTATTAACACAAATGATACGCTGAGATAGCGTTTTCATTTTTCTGTCATTACTTCCTTCCTCATCGCTGTGATCACAGTAACACTGGCGTTGTTCAAGATTTCTGTACAAATGTTCCTGGTCCCTGGTGACAGAGATCTTAAGGCTATGGTGCAGATGTATCATAAGTGTGGTGGAGAAATCAAAAAACTGACCTAGTCATCAGTAGAAAGAGCATTAAAAATTGTATCCCAAAATATTTAGGCCTAGGCTTATTTTTTTTCACTGAATTAAATGGAATCATATTCTTGCATTCAAAGGTGGACTTTATGGATGGTATTAATCATGAATGTCGGACATGACGTCACACAAATTTTTCTATACACCTTTTGTTTTTTCATGTTTGAATAAGATTCATGCGAAATGTATTCGTACATGTAAACTTTTATCTTTGCACCAAAAGGCGAAATTAAAAAATGACATGTTTTACACCCAGAGAAAAGTCAGTGTGACGCCATTGGTCAAACAAAGTCCACCTTGCATTCCAGACACTAAACTACATTTAATTTAAATTAAAAAAAATTTTGAAAGAAAAAATGGCGAGAAATGGCCCTTTCAACCCGATTCGGTTTTTATAGTGCATTATGCTTCATTTCATCATTTCTTTGTCTTTCAAGGCTTCGAGGGATATTCTTTTCAAGCCCTATCGTAAAATACAAAAGTACAAAATGTGCTATAAGTTTGGTAAAAATGGCTACGCGTATCGAAGAGACGGTGTGTGCGTGTTTACAAAGATATTGGCATATGGACAGATTGGCTGGCGCCGACCGCCACGACAATGCATGCATGGAATGGCCTATTTTGCATTATTCCAGTTTCCTCTATCCATAAACCTGGCCGCCATCATCTATAAGTCGATGACTCGTAAGCACGGCCCGCTAAGCACCAGTCAGTCGCAGAAACAAATAACTACATCGTCTTGTTCGGTGGCCTCTTTTTGTGTAAAGAATTGGAGATACCAAACCTTAGTAACAATGGTTTTTTCAATTAAACAAGCTCATTTTCTTCCCGAAATATGGATGAAAGAATTTGATCGATTTTTCTTCACTTCCAGTGACCGGCTAGTTTACTTACTGACTAGTAAATTGTTTACATGTGCACATATTGAAGTGGTTGGAATATGATACCTTGAGTACGCCCTATAAAGAGAACAACATCAAATACCCTCCTCCTCTCGATGAGCAACGTGGATAAAAATGTCATGCAACGTTAAAACGCGATATCCTGCTTGTTAGTTGGATATAGATTGCATCGAAATATGAATTCATATGCTCCATGTACGCCACACCAACACACACCCCCTCAGCTGAACGCAGCGCAACAACTGATTGGTAAGAAAACGGCGGCCAGGTACCATGGGTGATGGCGCACTTTTTTGACCGCGAAGCGAGGAGATCGAGGTTTTAGGAAAATCGCGATGAGCGTTTTCCGCGTCCTCCGCGGAGTCTCAAAGGCCACGCTTTTGATAAAACAACGCCCTTCGGGTGGTCGCGGGAGTTGCGGTAAAAAAATAGACGCTACGTGCCACAATATCCAGGACCCCATCCCGCCATCAATCGAGCTTGGGCCAAGTTAATTGATTGTAACTAATATGGTAGGAAATGTTAAAAAGAACTATATTACACGACTGTGTGCACGACATGTAATATAGGTAATAATTACAATGAACATAGCCTCAACATAGTACACATGCATGCAAAATGCACTTAGCCATGAGTAATTTCTTTCCCTACAGATTCACACCACTTTTCCAATCAAAGCGCATGCGCTTTTCAGAATAAATCTACTTTTAACACGCATCGCCGAATTAATGACATGGTGGAATGTATTTCACTTACAGGTATAGCTTAATCCATGGTGCGAAAATATTACAAAGAATTGTTTCTTCAATTCCAGCAAGGAGCTCAAGCTACAACTGTATACACGGTGTACTCTAATCTGATCAGATCATGACTCTCCATTACAATATGGGCCTATATAAAGAGCCCTAAAGACAGGATGCAAACTTTTGAATGTTCATCTCATAGTGCATTAGCCCAACGTCAGGCCAGCACGGCACCATCTGGAATGGAAACCTACATGTCACGTGGACTTGATTGACATCTCAGTTTGTCGTCTGCTTTTTTGAGCATTTTCACCAGAAAATATTAAAGGAATGTAAACGTACAGGTCAGTAAGCCAGTATGTTAATGTTTACAGATCGATTTAGTTTATTTATTTGATCGGTGTTTTACTTTGTACCGGTACTCAGGAAAATGTTTCACCCATGCGGCCAGCATTAGGCATATGGTGGGAGGGAACCGGACTGAGCCCGGGGGATACTCACGACCATGTATCCGCAGGTTTGAATGAATTATGGATTATAATTTATGTTAGAGATTTATATGTAGGGCTTGCAATATATATAGCTCATATTTTAATCACATTCACATCGTACACAAGAAAAAAAATCATGTTTAAAAAGTCATGTCGATATGCATATAGGCCTATAAATGCTATAGGCCCATAAATGCTATAGACCCATATCACATCTTTTAAACAATGAAAATTCGCGCTATAGTAAGACTTTGCTCCAAATAAGTCTATAATGTAGCCTAATATCGGTTCAACATTTTAGTTCGTTGACCTCTCCAAAAAACCTTCAAGCTCCCGGTACGCATGTTTCTCATTCATAGAATAAAGGATTGGAGACTGTATAGGCTTAATTAAGTTTAATTATGTTTAGGCCTAGGCCCTATATATACAATTTACAAGAGGACCTACGTGCGTATAGGGCTACTAGTGCTGGTTAGATCACACACTTGTGCATTTGGTGGTAACAGAGGGCATAACAAAATCCATTTAACATAGCTTTTGGATTACCGGTAAGAACGAAAACCAATATAGGCCAATGAAAGCTGGTAAAAATAACTTTTATATTTTATTTGATTGGTGTTTTACGCAGTTCTCAAGAATATTTCACTTATACGACGGCGGCAAGCATTATGATGGGAGGAAACCGGGCAGAACCCAAGGGAAACCCTTGTCCATCCGCAGGTTGCTGGCAGACCTTTCCATGCACGGCCGGAGAGGAAGCCAGCATGAGCTTGACTTGAACTCACAGCGACCGCACTGGTGGGAGGCTTCTGGTCATTGCGCTGCGCTAGTGCGTTAACGGACTGAGCCACAGAGCCCCCACCCACACCCCCTACAACTTTTACAATGTGCTATGCTAATTTTCTATATAGTTAAACCCTGCTGCGCAAAGAAGTATTACGGTTTACCAAAACTTTTCAGAAAGGAAAATGTAATGGATATGGGTGAGTTCATTGGTGTGTTAGGTACATGTGGCAATATTTTCGCCTTGAGGCCGGAGTGAACACTTTTCAGTTTTTCTTTACATACGTAGTACATGTAGATAACTGAGGACACATCATGCTAATCTCGAGTTGTCCGCCCCTGAGATGCAGACTTCTCTGTACTTCAGTAACTTACGGTGTCAAAGAGTTGAGACTTTGCTGCAAGCTAATGTAGACATTTGCTAAAGTTTTAGTCTTTGTTCAAGAACTGAGCAAACATGTTCCGGGCACTTTACGATAAGCAATATGGCAGGACAGAGCCAGCTAAGTTATTTTCTCTGGCAAAAGGTGAGCAAGGTTACGGCTGTGAACGCATTGAAGTCAATCACCGAAGGTCCAGTTTTCGTTCATCTGTCAAACGCTTCCATTTGTATTTAGTTTACTTTGCCAGCCTTGTGGGACATGTGCTGGGCCGTTATATCTTACCACATTTTAGTGTCAGTAGTGCTGTCATACTTTACATAGGGTGAGAAATAAAGTTTTTATGCAAAACACATATGGTCATCATCATGTAGTCCAAAATTGATGAATAGAATTTGCAGTAGTCCAACTAGATGGACTCAGTCTAAATGTAACTCCATCCACTTGGTGTTTGGGAATTTGTGGTGATTTTTGTGATAAGTTGTATCCCAACTCACCTCTTTTACCCATTTCGGAGTCATTTTTCAGGTTGAATCTTGAGTGCTATCTTCTTAATTCACTACCATTACTGATGAAATTAATTAAGTTGCTGTCTTAATTGTGGTCACATTAACTGTGAGAACTTTAAACATAAACAAACAGCTCACCAGTGACTCTTGGCTCTTGGTTTTGAAATATAACTGAGTTCGAGTTGGCATCAAAAACACCCTGAAAACTTTGATATTCATAACAATAATACATAATACAAGTCCAGCCTATACTGGCTTCCTCTCTGGCTGTACATGTGAAGGTCCTCCAGCATGGCCAGCAACCTGCAGATGGTTGTTGGTTTCCCTTGGGCTCTGGTCAGTTTCCTCCCACCATAATGCACAGGTGTATAAGTGAAATATTCTTGAGTATAGCGTAAAACACCAATCAAATAAATAAATAAATAAATATTCATAATACAACTGAGAAAGACATCATCTATATGCATATTTACCTTTAAATGAATTAAACATTTTCTTCAAACATGTCAGTATATGTGCGTTGATAAGGTTCAGTCCCAACTCAGGACATAAAAACGACATATAAGGCTAAGATTTCAAAATTAGTGTTGGTATTTCAGCCTTTGACACTTATAGTACAGCTGTATGGGGTGGGGGTGGGGGAATGGAGAATTAAAACTGATTAGCTTAAGGCTAGGGTCTGTGTATCATACAGACATCACAATGAAATTTACATGTAAGCATGTTGAATATCTTCTCCAGTTATATCAGTTTTTTTCAATATTAATATCACTTTATATTAATAAAAGAAGTGCAGTTGCCTAAGAATACAAAATTTCAATGTTTGACTGTGCCAGTATAATTTATTGTTGAGAATAATTCCTCACTGTTACTGTTACCTATTATGATAGATCATATAGCAGCATCGTGCAGTGTTATAAGCCATCTAAGGTAAAGAAGACTTACATATTTCATGTTGTGAATCTTATATGTGTAGCTCTTTCAGTGGTAAATCTATTGGTATTCCCATTATCAGTTTCTGTTTTTGCATTGTCATTTTTCATGGTCACAAGTGACATACTTTTGGCTATATTTTTTCTTTTCTCGTTTGCAGGAAATGTCAACTTCATACAAAGACTAAAACTGTACAGAAATCTGGAGGTGCATTCTGGATGTGTAGGTGTATTTGTCCTCACTGCCTGAGAGTGTAGTACACATGCTATTTCTGTTGTTCACAGGAAGCCTCCCAGCAAAAACATTACATTGCCCTTGGAAAGTTCTTCCCGTACATGTATTTGCAGTTTAGTTCAAATTTCCAAATAGAAGCACACGTACAATGTACTTGCCAAGTTGGAATGTCATGTGCTCATTCCAGTCAGGTTGCTTGCTTCGATCTCCATTTGTTTTGGTGATTTCGCATTACCGCATGTGGTTTGTCAGGTACTCATGGCATGGCTCATCCATGTAAATCCATAGAACAGATGAGGTGTGAGTTCAAACCTGGCCATGGAGAGGGTATGTGTTGATTCCCCATGCCCCTCCACCGTGTGTGGAGCCATGCTGACAATAACAGGTCGACTTTGCTCATTTAGCCTCTTGTGCAGTATATCATTCATTGAGGACCGCATGTCTTCTACCATGATAGTGTGCAAATAGATCCGTGCAGTGTACATCGCTTTTGGGATAGTAATTGGCTTGTGACTTGCCAAAGGCTGGATATTTACCCCAGGCTCTACAGTTCCCCTACCCATGAAAATGAATGCCATAGCATAAGTGAAAAAGTCAGGAGTATGATGTTAGGCAACAGTGAAATGAATAAAGCAATAAATGCACACTGTTTTCTTACTGTTTCTCGTAGTGATTGAACATGAGTGTTGTGAAACTGTGATTAAAGCACATATTATATCTGAACTACGTTGTAACAACAAGGTACCGTGTTTTGGTGTAGGTGAATACAATTTGCTGGAGTGACAGTGGTTCCAGCATCCTCTCAGGGGCAGATGATCAGCAACTGGTGATATCGTGTCCATACACTGGGCAGGTAATGTAACCCATATAGATATTCCTAATAAATGTGTAACAAGCAAGCATTTTTATCATCAGTTTTGGACTAATTAGCCACTTGAGTGTGACATCATACCTTTCATACTTTTGGTGTCACAGCCCACTGTTCATTGATGAAGACCATAATTTGCATGTCCAGTGCTGTGCGAGACCGATTCTTAAAAAGAAAGAATGTCCCTGAGGTTCATATAAATTAAACTGATCTCGTCTTTATAACCAAAAGGGTTTTTTTTTTTTTTTCTTTATTTTTTGTTCAATCCACTGGCAGGGTTTGCACAGTACTCGAGAAAGGTGTTTTTGTATGTGTGATGGAGAAGAGATTTATGGATGCTGGATAAACTTAGAAAATCCTATGCTTGGATTCTGCTTGACTGAGATGCAGCTCAATTCTTCACCTCGTCTGAACTCAAATGCAGAGGGTTAGGCTGTTTTTTTTTACTACATGTATTACTTTTTTCTGTTTTTGATGCACTATTTTGTGCAGTTTTGAAATGAACAGTTTTAATAAATATTTTTCATAAATGTGTTTTCTGTTGCAGAAACAGTTGTCTATCCGGTCCGGTCACCGAGCCAATATTTTTAGTGCCAAGTTTCTGCCAAATACAGTGGATAAGCAGGTTTGTATTATGATGCTTAAAGGTTTTGTGATCTTTTACATTATGGAAAGAATTTCACAGTGATTCAGTAGCATTAAATGGCTCCTTGAATATTGTATTGAAAGTGATAATGATTTATTGTAAGAATGTGCATCATATTTGTGCTGAAGAAAGGATCATTTGAGAGTATATTTTGATGGAAATCCCAAGACTTACATGTGACTTAAGCAAAGTGAGTTGGCTCATTTGTTGTAGATAGTGTCTTGTTCTGGTGATGGTAAGATCTATTTCACGGAGGTGGAGAGAGAGGACACATATGGAACTCAGTGTTTTGATTGCCATTATGGAACGACATATGAGGTAAGTAAAGCTGAGTGGCTCGCAACCATCAGCTTATCTCAGTATGGCTTATGAATGTATACTTGCTGATGTTCTGTCACTTATTATACAGTCTTCACTGTTGTCATTGTTCTGTAATTGTACATTTAGAGGATACCTTTTAGCTATCATAAATGAGAAGCCTTTTTTTTATTTTATATGTTTTTTTGGCTATTCACATGAAGTTATGAGTATTGTTTGGGATAGTTAAATACATTTAAGGATTTTCTTTTGGAAAGGGAAGAGAGAATATAATTGCCAGCTCTTGTCAAAATGTGCAAAAGTTGAACATTTATTTCACATAAATTGGGTGGGAGTTTTATGCCATTTTTAAGAAAATCGTCACAAACATATATACATACAGTACATGGCTTTAGAAGCTTACAGTAAGTGGAGTCATCACTGATGTTCTGTATGTTTCTTCCTCCCAACCTCAGGTGATAACCATCCCAGGGGAGGCGTCCACCTTCCTCAGCTGTGGGGAGGATGGCTCGGTCAGGTGGTTTGACCTCCGCATCAAGACCAAGTGCCAAAAAGAGGACTGCAAGGAAGTAGGTGCATCATATATGTAGGCTTCATGTGCATGTGTGTAACAGGGAAATAAAAACAAGCCATTGGATTCCAGATTCAAGGAAAAAAGTTGTGCAAATTGAACACGCAAAACAGTGTCATGATGCAAAATATATGCTGGTCAACACACATAACATGAAAACAACAAATTTATTCTCTGGATAACTTCCAGATTTCAGAATAAAAGTTGCATAAATTGGAATGGCAAAAAAGCAGGAGAAAAACTTGGCGTAGTAGTAAGATGTTCATCACACTGGAAAGAAAAAATGGGAAAAAGATGGATTTGTAATAAAATGGTTATCCATGTAGATGTAAGTATCACAATATATTAAGATTGTTATGAAGACTATCTTGGTTTATGTTTTTCCTTTAAAGGAGTCTTATTAATTTGCTGATTAACATTGCTCTTCAGGACATAATGATAAACTGTAGCCGAGCAGTAACGTCGCTCTCTGTCAACCCCATTCTGCCGTACCAGCTTGGTGTGGCATGCTCTGATAGTGCTGTCAGGATATTTGACAGGAGGATGCTGGGGACACGCCTCATGGGTATGAGATAAGCAGTTAATTCTTGCATAGATTCACACATGTATTCATATGATCGTAGGTATAAAGTTCTGACTGTGAAATGTTGAATCAGGTCTCTTTCCAAAAACGCATGGAAGATTTTTGTCCATTATGATGAGGTTATTTATTTTCTTTGGTGTAGAAAAAGTATCTCAACCATATCTAAACAACAGATCTGTTTATTCACAAATCATCCATTCATAAACAGCATGATATACATCTTGATATTCATTCTCTTTAAAATTTGAAGAATAAGGACAGAAAGGAGATAGTGTGTACATTTTTCAGTAATTATTTTGTGAATGTAAGGTATATATGTGGGTACATAACAAAAAGCATTGCAATTGTACTTGCCCTGTACTTGCTGGGAAGGCTGAAATTTAAACAGAATGAAGCTTTGAATGTTCAACAATTGTCTTACATGTCAGTATTATTTGTTTGCAGGGAATTACTCCGGTCGTATGATCACAGGGCTGGTCAGCCGCTTCAGTGCTAACCTCTCCCAGAACAGATTCTACAGGATTACCTCCCTTCAGTACAGCCCAGATGGCCAGGACCTGCTGGTTAGCTACTCCTCAGAACTACTCTATCTCTTCAGTACCAAGGTCAGTTTGTGTGGACAAACAGTCCACTTCAACAAAACAAGAAAAGGATAATTTGTTTTCTTCTGCCCTCGCACAATACATTTCAGGTGGCGAAAGAGCTTTTTGTTTCTTGTGTTTGTCAGGTGTTTGGTGTCAATTTTAACACCATTCAACAATGTAAGCTTCAACTTAATGTCCCAGTTTGGAGCTTATCTCAAGCCTTATTTTCAAACCCAAGTAAGTATTACTTATTAGGAATTCAAATTTAAATATTCTAACAAAAGCAGAACTGTCAGAAAATAAACTTCTTATTCTGCATTGTTTGGGCAATATATGCCAGATTTCGAAATTCTCAACGAAATTTAAAATTGCAGTTATGTGGGGAAAAAATTGATTTCAGACATCGAGTTGGATGTTCAAAAATTTATTAAAACTTAGGCTTTATTTATTTATTTATTCATTTGATTGATGTTTTACGCCATACTCAAGAATATTTTACTTATGTGAAGCTGTCCAGCATTATGGTGGGAGAAAACTGGGCAGAGCCTGAGAGAAGCCCACCACCATCTGCAGGTTGCTGGCAGACCCTCCCACGTATGGCCAGAGAGGAAGTCATCATGAACTGGGCTTAATCTCACAATGACTGTATTGAGAGGCTCCTAGGTCATTATGCTGCGCTAGCAGACTATTCAACTGTGCCATGGAGACCCCTAATTTAGGCTTTAAGCAATGTTTTAAAACCAATCTCATCCAAATACAAACCAATGGGACATACGTTCAGCCTGGATGGAATCTATTCTTAGTACACTTTTGTACAGCTGGTCCCAGAATATTAGTGTTGAGTCTTCATGAGTGCTGATGCCATTTTTCTGCAGGAAGATAGTAAATCTCAAGAGTTCCAGAAAATTTCAAAACCAGAGGTTAGCCAGTCTAATGAGGACGCATGCACTAAGGATATAGGCAGTATTCCAGACTGTTCAAAAGCAAAGGTAGGTAACAAATAAACTGGGTTATTTACATCTCAAATACTTATTTTTATAAAACTCCTAAAATGTGTGTTTGTGTCCTTGAAATACACTCATCAGCCTGTCTCACTGAACATGCTGAATGACTGCATGACAGCTGCCCAGTCACAGCATACTGGACCAATTTTAAACATGCAGATTTTAGAATATCAGAATCAGGATAGTCTCCTTGGTGTTGAATGTTTTTGTAAAGCAACATTTTACTCATTTTGCTCATTCACACTTTAGAATCAGTATTTTTTTATATGTTGGAATATTTGGCTTGTGTATAAAGATATTTATAGACACCATGCTTTGTCTTACTGTGCTTCAGATGTAAGTAGTCAAAGAATGATCATGTTTAAATATAGAAGATTTTTGTTTCTCATTTGCCCCATGTGCATACAGGTATATCATATGTTTTATCAGTATATTGCTTGTGTAATTGTTTATAATAATGTCAGTGATTAGAGGCATTTTATGCTATCTGTCAAAGCTGAACACTCTCCAGGCAATGGAGTTGAATTTGGATTTCATGTGATGAGACAAGAGAAAGGATCTTTTATTCTTCAAAGTTGGTAAACTGAAACACCTCAAATGACTTACTTTTAACTCCCCAAACAAAAGTCTTTTGGGGTGTTTTCTTAGACAGGTATCATTATGACAGTAAAATACTGTTGTCACAAAAATATGCTAAAAATAATAAAGGGAGCCTATCAGAAGGAGAATGACAGCGTTGATGGTCAGCAGATTTGTGAGTTAAATACTGATCTGTGAAACTATTTTACGTATGTCTTGTTCAATTTATGTTGAGAGAATTTCTCAACTGATGAATCTACGGTGTTTGGTGTGTGTGCTTCAGACTGTTATGCCAATTACACCATTTCTCGCACCAATCAGGCTTCGAGAGGGGGAAGGTTTCCTTTAGCTAGTGCTAAGCAGTGGTACATATGTATCTCTGTTTATGTATGAAATTTAAATCAGACCCATTGCAGCACCGAATGATTAATGGCAGACGACTCCTCGCACATACATATTTGCAGATTGATAAATCAAGAGATTCCTCCAGGGTGGAGAAAGACACAAGTTCTGCAGATAAGTCTGATTCAGGGGAGGCAACTGGAGAAGTTGAACAAGTTCATACGGCAGATGAAGTCCTCCCTGAATCCTCCTCCCCAGAAGGAGCCGTTGGGGGCAGCAATGACACAAACTCACGCCAACCGCCAATAAAACGACTACGCCTGCGAGGCGACTGGTCAGACACAGGGCCCAATGCTCGGCCAGAAAGTGAGAGAGATGATGGTGAGTTGCATTTCATTTGATGGCATTGCCTTATTTTTTGTTTATACATGGGAGAGGCTAACATTTAGTTGAGCAGGTTATACAGTCTCTCAGGAAGTGGTGTTTTCATTCACATGCAACATTTTTATAACATAATACTACTCTTTTCTCTTGTTGTTCAAGTCTTGTGTAATAAGTACACAGTGTACAAGGGTATTTGTGTACGATTGAAATACACACAGTGTATGGTGATTTGAACCCAAGTCAGCTTTGAACTTCAGTGAATAAACATGTAAACAGTACAAACATCTGATTAAACCTTTGATCTACCTTCATGTGATACATGATGCTATGTCTTGATGTAATCGTCTTAATACAGTAAGCAATCACTTCTGGTGACTGTGTTCGTGGATTTTAGTGGAAGAACGCAGTCCTCATGTGACACTGATGCAGAGAATGTCGGACATGCTCACCCGCTGGCTAGATGGTAACATCCGACCTGAGCAGGGGGAGACTGGAGAAGCCCGGGCAGCTGGTGAGGTTGGTGCGCCCGACCCTGAGGGTGGAGATGTGCCCAGGGGTGCCGAGGGAGGGAGCGATACATCAATGGGGCGCAGACATGGGGTCCAGGAACACCAGGGCTTGATCCAGGACTTGGAGAGCATGGAGATCCCTCGTCAGTCACACTGTGATATAACAGACACGTTACGGAGCCTGTCCAAGTACCACCAGCCAGGCGGCTCCAGGCAAGAACCAGTCAAGAAATCCTGCCATAATCCCGAATCCTTCAAGCTGAGCACGTCTCCACGCCCAGAGGATATGGCTGAAGCTGATAAGGAATCATCTATGGCAGACTTTCAGATGTCCCAACATGCATCAAAGTCATCTTCAATGGGCTGTGATCATTCAGTTTCAGGTGCATCGAGTAATGTAGATGGTAAAAGTACTGTTCAGCATCATCCTTCCAAGGAGGCTGGGGTGGAGAGCACAGAGTCCGATCATATGGCATGTGATTCGCCATTGGCCACACAATCGCGACCTTTACGGAAAGGTCAGGATTGGATAGAGCCTGTTATCAGCTTGAACTATAGCACAGAGGGCACGACCTCTAGTACAATCCAGGTGGAATTCACCTCTTTCCCTGCACTGGAGGACCCAGTGTCCAATTTGTCACAGACCAGCAGCTCAGCCCTAGGTGAGCCCTCAGGAAATAGCAGCACAACATGTGCAGCACAAACAAACAGCACTGACGAGTCCAGTGTGCTAGAAAACCAAGGGGAGGGTGGCACAGAGTCTCATGGCACAGAGTCCAGTAGGCTCATTATAAACAAGAATGACTCAGGTTCAGTAGGTACATGTAGCAGTAGTTCACTTATCGCTACCGGGGACACATGTAGTTCAGAGAAAGTTGCCTCTGATAATTCAGAGATGGCCACAGTTGATAGTCCAGAGATTGTGGCTATTGATAGTTCAAAGACATTTGCATTTGGTAGTTCAGAGATATCTACAGTTGATAGTTCAGAAAGAGGTGTAGGTGACAGTTCAGCGACAACTGTAACTGAGACTTCAGCTGAAGCCCTGGGCGATGAATATTTAATGCACTCAGTGGAAGTTATAAAGGCAGATGTGTCCAACATACAGTCTCATGGTAGTGCCCCCGGGGCAGACAGCTCTGAGCAGGATGCAGTGACTGACAGGCAGCAGACAGAGGCAGTGAGCTCCAGGAGAGAAATCACAGCTGAGGAAACTACAGCACATGTTGACACAGCAACAGAGAGTCAAGGGAGACAACCCGAAGTGCAGGATTCAGGTTAGTGCTGCAGGATGTGTAGCGATAAGCCAACAAATTGTATTATGCACAATAGCAGTTTACAGTTATTGATCTATGATCTCTCTATCCGCTTAGCTGAATAACACCTATGTTGGACCTACATGTAGCTCGAATTGCAATCCTATTTAAAGAATCTGGATGAAACTGGGCACTGGTTTCATTGATCAGCAAATTTAATGGGGTTACAATCTGCTCTCTTTAATGACTCCAATTCTGCCTTATATCAGTAACACAGCACAGACACTGAGAACTACCAGTGTTATTTACTTCTGCAATAGTATACATACACACGTGCGTCTGTTACTTTATACTAGCACCAAAAAAAATGTTCTTTGCAGCATAGTTCCATACAAACAATGATTCAAAGGTGAATGATAATGTCTTTTAACAGCGAACAGTTTTTCACCCATATTAAATCTGCCATATCATATTTCATATCCAGGAGCTGTGCCATTTTTTTTTTTTTTTTTTATATTTTTGAAGATCACAGTTTTTGTTTGTCTAGTGGAGGCAACCACAAGTCAGGCTGGATCAAGTACCAGGCAGCGTCGTATTGGTAGGAGTGGTCCGCCCACAGGTGACTTCCAGCTGCACTCTCCTGAAGGCGACAGCGGTGAAGAGGGCCGTGGACATCCCTCGGCACAGGGCAGGCGGCGCCCACAGCGGTAAGCAGAATGAAGACAGCAGACATTTTTGGCATTGCCATTTTACTGGTGCCTATACACGTACATGCTAACTTTTCTCACGCAGACAGCGGTGAAAATATTGCCTAAATAGCAACCACCCAAGTCCAAAACCCTGCTTCCTACACATGCACAATTTACGTATGCCGTGCAGATTTTTCTGTTGTCTGACATACTGTACTTTTTGGTTGTTGTCATGCAATGTTTCCAGAATATGGGTCAGTGTTGTTCAAAACCCTATACTTCCCCATTATATCTTTCACCTCATTGTCTGTTAGTTACATTTGCAGGTAAGTGTTCAGATGTGTGCTGTACTCAAGAATATTCACTTACATGTATATGACGACAGAATGGTGTTTGATTGGGAGGAACGGATATGTCTGGAGTAAACCAGCACTCTTTGCCACATATCTGACAAACATTTTAATGATTTTATGAACCTCATTGGTCAGGCAGATGTAAAAAATTCACAAAGTAAAATATATAGATGAAGAAAAAAATGACTGGTAACCTGGAGGAACTCACTAAATTTGGCATAAAACTGCTACAGGCCACCTCATGATACCCTGTATAATGGTTAGTTACAACCATGAGTGGGAGACATGACAGAACAGTGACAAAATATGACAGATAAAAACAAAAATTTCGAATTGAGTTACTATAAAATTCACTACCTAGGCACACAAAGTCACTCATGTTCAGCCTTGTTAATTTTGTGACAAATTTAAAATAGGTTATGATCCTAGCTTTCAAACCTGAAAATAACTTTCTAAAAGACCCTGTGGCTAATTAGGGGTTCATCCACACAACATACTACTGACCAATTAAGTTGTACGCTGGGATCTAGTTCTCATTGTTTCGGTTGCAGCTTTGTCAAGAGATGTGTCAGGTACATGTACTTGGTAAAGGTCGGTGATTCTTTCCAGTTTTTATCATCAATATACAGGATTGCTGTCATATAAGTCAAAAATTCATTCAACAAATTCAGTGGTACAGACAGTGACATGATTATTTATTCATGCATTCAAAGCCAGTGTTTTCCTCTCTGAGGAGATGCTTGAGGAAATGAGAACACAGTTTGGAATAGCTGAAAGTCTGTCAAACGGCTACTTCTTCTTGCGTTATTCTGATGCATCTTTTGACAAAGCTATTGAATTCTGACAATGCCTATGAATATTCTGTTGTTGGTCTTAAAACCTACATTTATAATGTAGGTTATGATCCTAGCTTTCAAACCTGGAAACACCTGTCTAAAATCTTTACAAGTCTAAGAATCAGGAAAAATTAGGTGTTTAATTATTGATGAAATTTTAAGTTTTTTAGGCTTAATGTATAAACCCTTTTTTCTGTATGTGGACTGCATGTGGCAAAACCATATAGTTCCTTGAAGGCTCTTGAGTATAATGTTACTAACATAAAGAACATAGATTTTTACAGGCCTTACATTTCGAATCAATCCATCCATCATTGCATCTGTTCATTTCCCTGTTAACTTGAACAGTTTGTCCCAAGTTCAGCAAACTTAAACCTCAAGTACATGTACACTATGGCATGATTAAGAACCCTATTTCTCGTGTTCATAAGCAACAATGATGTAAATAAAAAAATACTATTTCATGGGCTACATCACACTTGCACACATGATGTATACATTATTGTGTATTCAACCTTGAAAAAGGCCATTTTCTTTCCAAGGGATGACTCAGATGATTTAGAGCGTAATGTGGCAGCCATTCGCCTTCAGAACTTCTACAGGAAGAAATTTGCAGAGCGGGAAGAGAAGGACTTGGATGCTAGCCTAGTGTATCAGCCCAAGGTCAAGCGGAAGTACAGAGGTCATAGAAATGCCAGAACAATGGTAAGCCCTGTTTTTAGATGCAGAAATGCATAACACTGTAAATGTACAGGTGCGCAGTTGTTATCAACTCATTTTCAGTTGTGTATGATTTCTTCCTAAATAATTGACTGCTATGGTATAAATGTAACATTTTTTATTGTGACCTAAAACCCTGGCATTTGGGTAAGTAGAATGTATTAGTTCTGTTCCCGTACCAAAGCAATCTCCTGACACCTCTTATCTACCTGTCAGTTTGTCAGTCCATCATGAATCAGTTTGCGTAACTTTTTCAAAACAGGTCATTGTACTGAATTGAAGCATGGCACATGGTTTCACCTTGACAAGCTACAGGTCAATTTTGACTTTCAAACCATTTCGTTCATTTTTAAGAAATTGTGCCTTTTTTCACCTGTTTTGGACTGTTTTCTGGACTATTTCCAAAATGGTTAGTTATTGTGAATTGAAACTTCACTGAGGCAAGTTACAGACCAGGTTTGAGTTTGGTAACATTTAATTCAGTTTCAACAAATTGTGGCAGTTTTGTCATATGCTGTATTGTGTAGACATTTTGTTCACTCAGAGTTGTGGTGGACATGTATTGCTTTTGCAGTTCTGTCACAATGCTTGTTTTTCAAGAATCTGTGTCAAACGTAGTGATCATTGCAAAAGTTGTGCATGACTTCAAGTATGCTATGTAATTTCCTGTCGTCACAAATATAGTCTGATATTAAGGACATGTTCTTTCGCAACATGTCTATGATTGAACCATAGCTGCTGTCTTGAAAACATCTGAATTGCTGTACGTAGTCATTTTGTTGACATTTTTTTGAGCCACAATGGAAACATAGCCCCTGCCATCCGATAGTCCCATGTAGTACATTTAGCCAAAACTGAATCTGAACGTGTGTAGCGAAATCTGTGGTCAAAGGGTTTAGTGTGCTGGTGCAATGTAATATCACTTCAGTTCCTTTCACTAGTGTGGTTACTGTGAGTTCAAGTCTAGCCTAGACAAGCTTTTTCTCTGGCCACACAAGGGACAGTCTGCCAGCAACCTGCAGATATTCTTAGGTTTTCCCCTGGCCTCTGCCAGGTTTTCTCCAACCATAATGCTGGCTGCTGTCATACAAGTGAAATATTCTTGAGTGAAGTGTTAAACACCAATCAAATAAATAAATACATAGATGTATGTGAATGCTTCACTTCCAGATCAAAGAGGCCAACTTTTGGGGGAATAAGTTTGTAATGAGCGGCTCAGACTGTGGCCATATCTTCATGTGGGACCGGAACACCACAGAGCTGGTCATGTTACTGGAGGCTGACCGCCACGTGGTCAACTGTCTCCAGCCACACCCTTTTGACCCAGGTCAGTTCTGTATGGTGTTGGACTGTAACGGACTCAATAACATGAATGAACCTTCATACCATTGTGTTTGGGGTGTTCAGATGTAAGACCTAATGGCATCTGAACATCTGAATGGACTTCGTAGTCACACACAGGTATCTGTGATAAGGCATTATCTGATTCATGGTGAAGAAAAGTTTTGACAATCTGTGAACCTCACTAGTGGTCAAAAGAGCGTATGGAGACATCCAGTTAGGCATTAGCAAATGCTTCTGCTGTAACAATGGTATCAAGTTTGAGGCCTTGTTTTAAGTCTGATATTAACCTTCAACTTTATTTTTAAACATGTGCTTGTTATAAACTGACAATAATCATAAGGCAATGCCAGCCTGTGGATTTCATGGAAACGATCATTACCGGCATCATGTCCTTTAATTGTCAGTGGACAGTTGGATGTCATTTCAATATGGTTATTGTGCTAGCAATCACTGCTGGTATCGTTGACCTAGTTTATGGTTTATTCCATGTGCCGAGACCTCTGTGAGCACCGTATGGTTTAGGTCGCACACCACGTAAATATTTAGTGCTCATTTCCAACAACTGATGCCCTGTTGAGCCTCACAGCCTTCCCGCGGAAACTTGAACCACACAGTTTCTGACAGCAACATGTGCTCTGTGGTGTACTGGACCACCAAGGACAGGGAGAAAACGAAAGTTTTCAAGTAACCCTACATGTCCAGATGTTCAGACAGAGGCCTTGGGTGATACTGACACTCATCCATCCACATTATGGATGCACTGCATCTTCTGATGCATGGACAGAGATAAGAGAAAATGACATGATATGTGTTGTTATGAGAAAGCATTTCAATGTCAGATTGTTCATTTTGAGCGTGAAACCATAGTATTATACACTTGTTCTAACCTTAGAACATCATCAGTCTTGAGTAGTCTACTTTTATTTGACTTTTAGCTTTTTCTGCGTAGAAGAAAGTAATGGATTGCTTATCTAATGACCCAGCCAGTATATTTTGCTAACATAAACATGGGGTTTTGTGTGCCAAAAATTAGGCCTTCATATAAAAGAGAAAGGGCTTGTTAGATTAGAAGGTCTGTGGCTCTGAAGTGATAACATAACCTCTGTGTAAGAAGACAAGAAAAGAATTATTCCATTTTTTGTTTACAACACGAGATATTTTTTCTCTCCTCACATACAATACTAAGTAAAACTGTTTATTTAGGATCCAAAATATCTTCATATAGAGCATATACATGTGCATATCTGGACAGATGTAATGTGGGCATTATCCTGTGGCACCAGAGGGTTCCTTGATCCATTCATTGAAACTCCTGTTCCGAATCGAGGTAAACACTGTTTCCCAAGAAGTTCAGACGCAGGACCGATTTTGTGTTTCCCACTGGTTCCCATCAACATAAAGCACGGAACCGAAAAATAGTTTCCGCTTATATGTGAAATCCCCAGACTTGCATTGATGGATCTGAAGAGAAAAAACTAGACAAAGTTAATTAACGTAGCAAATCAACTGTGAATGCTACATACTTTCAGTGTTATGTTTTAGGCTCTATCAAAACTACGTGGCTTATTAGGGGTCCACTCAGACAACATACTGCTGACCAGTTAAGTCGTAGGCTGGAATCTAGTTCTCACTGTTTCGGTGGCAGCTTTGTCAAGAGGTGTGTCAAGTACTTGGCAAAGATCAGTGGTTCATTCCAGGTTTTATCATCACTGTACAGGATTGCTGTCATATAAGTCAAAAATTCATTCAATAGATTTAGTGGTACTTACAATGATATGATTATTTATTCATACATTTGATGTCTTTTTACAGTGTTGGCATCCAGCGGTATAGACTATGACATCAAAGTCTGGGCACCCCTCTCCTCCACGCCATACTTCGACCAGACATCAGCTGCAGAGGTATCATTCTTTACTCTTCTGTTTTACGATGTCCTAGTGCATTATAATAATAATTTGTAGGAAGAGTTTTCAAACAAAAAACCATTCTGTTCCAAATAGAGAAATGCCTGGGGAGGTGTTGTGGTCCACAGGGCTAAATTACGTAAAATTCGTCTAAAATATTGCAATGTTAAAAGTAAATAATTCTGACAAAACATTAGTATATTTTCCATACACACCTGGCATGCGGGCCATTTATTTGAGGACTGTGTCATTGTATACCCCAGAATGGTTCCAGAAGTGCTGGGGTCCTGTGGGAGCATTCCTGGTGACATTGTCTATATATACACATGTACCTGTTCATATTCTGTTGAAGAAAACACCAACAGCAAACCTTATAGAGAAACTATAGCATTTATAATTACAGTGCATTTGTTTATTTACTTGATTGTTGTTCTAGACCTTTCTCAAGAAGATTTCATTATGACAGTGGTCAGGTTTATGAGTGGCAAAAGGCCTCTAAACAGAGGCAGTCCAGACCACTCAGCTTAAAGAGCATTGTAAGTGCATTACTGAGCAGTATACAACAGTTATCTATCATTATTGTGATCTGTGTCACAAGTATGACATGGGGAGAAAACTATAGCATTGAAAAGTACATTGAAAGTTAAGCATCAGTTGACTGTTAATATATGACTTCTACGGCTGGTGTAATGTGGTAAATAGCCAAGTCCTGCACACCCTTATTATGGTGTTGAACAACAGCCACATTGCATGTAAATAAATTCCCATGCATGTACAGTTTGATTTTGGACTCAGTACTGATTTGCTGCTGTTTTATACGAGTATAGATAATCCGTCGTAATGAGGTGATGCTGGAGGAAACAAGGGACACCATCACAGTGCCTGCGGCCTTCATGCTACGCGTTTTGGCTTCCCTGAATCACATCAGAACAGGTAAGGCAGGGATGCAGCTTGATCCAATTTGACCCATGTTTATGACAGTTGCCATTGTACATAGGTAAACTGTAGGTATTGTAGCTGTCAGAATTCTAATTTAGTAATGGTTGACTCAACTCATTTATTTACGTTTTGACCTAGATTAAAGAGTACCTTGTACTTGAGATACAACTTTGAATGTCGTGGTGTCAACATTTTAGAACAGCTTAATAAGTATCATTATAATTTTTTGTCACTGGGGACTAATTTATTGTGCTGAGTCCAAGACGAAAAAAATTTCATGTGTACATAAGATGCACAGGTTCCCATACAAGGGAAATTAATAAATATTTAATATTTATACAATATTTAGTATTTAAACAGCATTTATTTTTTATTTTATTTGATTGGGATTGCACACTGTACTCAAGAATATTTCACTTACCGTGACGGCCAGCATTAAGATAAGAGGAAACCGGGCACAATCCGCGGGAAACCTGCAGCCATCCCATGACCATTCTCAGATTGCTGGCAGACTTTGACCAGAGAGGAATTCCAGGGAACGTATTTGTGAGAGGCTCCTGAGTCATTTCACTTTCCCATTAGCCCCAGAGGCCTCTTAAACAATATTTACACAGTAATATTAGTAATCATTATTTTTCTTTTTACCAGGTAGGCCATCCGAGAATGAATCTACTAGTGACAGTGATTGAGAGATGTCATCTAGTCCGGAGGATGGAATCTCATCTAACCTGTAATACTGTTACAAGATGTGTCTTCATTTACATATCATCTGTTGTTATTGAAGAGAAGAGAACAGAGTGTAAGCTATGTGTTTTCACAGTGCTTAATCCAATATTTGCTTCGAGGGAATTTTACCCACACTGGCAGCTGGTGATATCATTTCCCACCTACAGTTGTATTTGACAAAAAAAATAAAAATATTTTCCACATGTAAGTTGACAGCAACTATAGCTGTGTCTATAACATGCCTGCTTCAGTGTTTACCTTTGTATACTTGATATGCGTGTAATGTCACTTATGTTATCTGATGCTGTCTTTACATTTTGTTGTTAGCAGTGCTGGGGGTAAATAATTGATTATTTAAACTTTTACATTTGCTTAAAGGAAGAGGCTGTAGATATTGAACATTACTATTACATGTCATGAAGCTGCCCAATTTTTGTTATCCATGTGCAAAGCTTTCGTATAATTGCTGTTTTGTGGAAAACATTAAATAATTTGTCGGTCTAGGTGGTTTTGCAAAAGCCTCCGAATTCAGGACTATGCTGAATGAGTATGACGTACCCAGAAAAGCACTACTCTTTTCAAACTCCTCACAAGGCTCTATTGCCAATGTGCAATAAAACAAAAAATGTACGGGCTGATTGCTTGAGGAAGAGGTTGCAGGCTAAGTTCTGAATCAGTCGGCTCAGCTGTTCTTCTTGCATATATCTCTGGTATTTTCGCAAAAATATCAAACTTTTTTATTTCTTTGCAGACACGTCAGAAATTTAGTGGAAAAACTTATTATATTGATATTTTTACCTGGTTATTTGGTAAAATAATGGCGTTATAACCCCCTCAACTTTGTCATGTTGTACCAGTACAGCATTTTCCCAATGTGTCATACCGTTGTGAACTTGAGTGCCCACAGGCGATCAGATTTTATGAAATCCTACCTGAAAGCATGAAACTTTATCCCTTTTCTCTCAGCCTCGTACACTGGATACGTCTGAAGAGTTTGGGTAATGTTGTTCTCTTGTGTGTGTGAACTTTGGCATTAAACTTGATATGTTGTGACACAAGATATATATTTGCCAGCTACCTTTTACTGATGTGATAAAATGTTATTTTTAAAGACAGGCAAAAAGTGAAAT
The DNA here is from genome assembly GCA_016165875.1 of Acanthopleura granulata. NCBI lineage: Eukaryota > Metazoa > Mollusca > Polyplacophora > Chitonida > Chitonidae > Acanthopleura > Acanthopleura granulata. The sequence goes on from JABBOT010000002.1 coordinate 7,560,724, forward strand.
TAGTTACCATTAGCCCATTCATGAAAAAACTGATTTTGTGCAACACCTCTGAAAAAAACTGGGTAGGTAGGCAGGGAGGAAAATTTTTTGGGGTGGGAGGGGGGGAGGGACATAATGCAGGCCCCTTCAAGTAAGGATTTTACAGAAATACATGTAATCTGCATTAGTGGAACTATAGAAGTGGCATCTTCTTGTGACAGAGGTCTGAGCCTCCAGAGATTATTTTATTTTTAAGGTTGAGCCTAAACATTAATTTAATCACATCAGAAATATGTCTCGATGTAGCTGGGCGATCTCAGTAGATTAAGTGCCCAAGGTTTTAGACTCTTAATAGCCATATCAGAGACCTGGAATGTCAGTAATATATTCATTATCTTATAAACAAGGAAGCAACAAGATTGCAGATTTGATATTTTAGCTAACTGGACCCAGAATAGAAATGTTATGTTCAGCTGACACATTCATTTATTAATGCAAGAAGCAAATAAAATAAGTTTTGTCACATACTTAGGTGAAATGGTCGAACAACATGTATCCTGTTTCACGTCATGTAAACACTGAACCTTAAAGATGATAATAAAATGCAATAAAAAACAAACAAACAAAAAGCATGAGAAGTGTATAACCCATACAAGTACATGGCACATACATACATGGACATGTTGACAAGCTCCCATGTAATCCTTGGCTCACATGGCTGTCTAATCTATTTTAAAACACTCATATTAGGAACAGGTTTAAAGGGTGAAGTATTTCAACATTTTCCTTGCATATGAACTCCTGCCACTCTGGAATGTTTTAGGTTTACTTTAATAGCTAATCACTGTTCAATCAAACCGATACCTTGCACCTAACTGCGCTTTTGGCGGCCATGATAACTTAGACAAGGAAGTTACTTCCCCTCAGAGTTTGGCTAAAGTTATCTCCCTTGAATATTGGCTGATTTTAAAAAAAAAAATGACAAGGATATTGTTTTTTTTTTCCAGCAAATTTTTGGGGTCGGTCGGGTTACAGCAAACACAAATAATATTGTTTATGGCCTTAATCAAAAGGAGTAAGTTTAATGTCAAATGTCTACTGCTGAACATTAATTTATGTGCCTGTCATTAGGTAGAAATCACTAAAAGTCCACTGTGGTATTAACATTTGTTCGCATTGAGAAATAAAGGCTATGGTGCATCAGATACGTCACCAACTTTTCAAGGACCCTGTGTAAAAAGCGTTTTGATCGGCTAATGTTAACACGGCCTCAAACAATGGCTGCATCGAAATGGAAGGCATGACACACGACAGAAAAATTAGAATTTTACATCATTAAGCAAAAGTCTTGGGCTTTCTTTTAATGCCGCATATTGTTGATTTGCTGTCTCTTCCTTTAAATAATAAGGGCATTTCATGTGTCACAGGTATTGTCTAGAAAATCTCACAAATACTCAGCTGGGTTGAATAATATTCAGCTCTGCGAGTTTTGACATTAATAACGTAGGTATAGGTCTGGTTTGCCGTCAAATTCCTCAGTGTTACGTATTTCACTGGAATCTGTTATAAGCATTGCAAGTCTAAATTACGCCTTCTACAAGCTAGACGTGCAAGTAGCTGAAGGTGTTCTTGGTAGTGAACTTGCCCAGCCAGAAAACACTAAGAATCTCAAGTCTTTCATTTGTGTGTTGTGTACTCTCTTTTTGCAAATGGTACATGAAGTCAACAAGAATTCAACATGTAACAGGGGTTACTTCTGCATCAAATCAAAATGACATTTCTAATATGTAACATCTGCATATTCAAGTGAAGAGAAAATTGTACCACAAACTGAATTACCAGCCTACACAAATGTGTGATGCGATGAACAACAACAGTAGGATATGGTGCTCTCTTTTTAAAGCACCCCCAGGCTATAAGCATGTTCCAGCCTACTTGTCAGTATGTCAGGCATTTTGCAAGAAGCAGTGGTTTATACTGGATAATCATCTTGAGTATGGTGCAAAGGATCAGTCAGCAAAAAAGCTTAGTTGTGCGTAGAATTACACATCTTGTACAGCAAGATGTCTCTTGTTAATGACATGTACATTTGTACACCTTCAGTTTTCTGGGCTTGGTTATTCATTTTCATGTGCATGTGTTATATGTTGTGGCATTTAATATATTTACTAAGCTGTGATATACCAGTTTTCTTGACTAACTCTTTATTCCAGTGTACCTATTGGCCTACATACTATAAAAAGTGCAGTGGGATTTCATCAACAAGTTCATATTTCCCATGTCAGAACACACTGTTTCTGGGGCTCTTTTGGCATCTAGTCATTATGTGGTGCACATGCCACTGACTGCTCCATGTGCAAAATGGGAGACATATAGCCTAATGGAATTATACAAACTCTGCGTTTTAAGTATCAACGCAGAATAGGTATAGGTGTTCCCAGCTAAATTTGTGGTGACAGCAATATTTATTTTTTATTTGATTGGTGTTTTACGCCATACTCAAGAATATTTCACATACACAATGGAAGCCAGCATTATGGTAAGAGGAAACCGGACAGAAATCAGGGAAAACCAACAAACCATCTGCAGGCTGGTGACATCATTGCCTGAAATAGTACATCTCTAGCAGTTAAGAGTCAGTTGAGAGGGCTTAAAATTTAATTTTAAGTTTAATGTTTTCACACTTCACTTGAATATTTATATATACATGTAATACAAATGAGCTCTATAATCTTACAGCCATGACGTTTGCTCACCACAGCCACATAATCTGGCTCCTGGCATTCTGGTAGCCATCAGTTGCTTAGAATTTGGTGATATTACTGTGGTCTCGGGTTGTTATGGTGATCAGCTAATGAGAACATTATATCAGTGTGCAACTGGCATTCCAGACGTGCACCACAGACCACTGATGCAGCACTCACACACCACTAACTCACAACTGACAGGTTAATGACTTACTTGCCACTCGGTTACCTGAAGAGACCTTTCCACCTGATTAAACAGTATGTATATGACAATCACACAGGTCATAGTGAAACAGAAAATTGAAGCAGGTTGAATTAGTTTGTAGTATTTTTCCTTTGTATTGTATTGGTACAATTACACATTGTGGATACTCTGAGAATAAAATTTCTACATTGTATATAACATGCCCTTGGATTGTGTTGGTCTCATATAGTATAATGTGCTCTATTATACATATATGTAGCATCAAGGCTGTATGTATAAATACATTTGGTTGTACATCATACAATGCCAAGATTTGCAGCACTGTTGCTTTCTTTGTTATATGTTGGTATATAACTTACATACTGAGGATCAGTTGCTTGTTGGTGATTTGTTAACACTTTAACTGAAGAGCAGAGGAAATCTGTGTCCATGTATGTCACTGGGTGATAAATGCAGGAGTTCTACCTGTTTAAGGCTTTATTCACTAATTCCTTGATTCATGAAATGTATTTTGGGTCTTTAATAGCTTAATGTTTTATTTAAAGTGTTTTCTTAATAGCTGAGCAACTCTTGTTCTACATGTATATTGTCTTTGGCTAGAACAACTCCATGTTGGACATCTCAAAAACCAACTTCAGAACTTTACTGAATTTAGGAAATTTCATGAATCAAACTCGATATGTGTGTATGTTCCTGTTAAACATTATCAATTTCATCAGTATATCATACACACAAAAACTGGTGTATTTGGTTAAATGAGAGTTCTAATTTGAAAACTGAACTACCATGTCAAAATTTTATGACGGTGTCACATACACATATGTATCGCATACTGTTGAAAAAATTTAAATATGATTGGTTAGAAAAGGTGGTCGTAATTAAGCAAACACTTAAGGTGTTCTCACTTTGCTACTGTGGCTTGTAAGTTACATGATGTTTTTGTAAGGTTTGACAGTTTGTAAATAAACATGTTTTAAATGAATATAATAATACCTAATATATAACATAATGTCTTTCTGACAATATTTCTGGAAATGGGTAGATGTATACATATTTTCTATGCAATTTTGAAAAACGATCTGGGTGTTTTTTTTATGGACCATGCTACTGAAATTAGACCGTTCCCAGTGTAACAGGGTTGTATATCAGTGCTGTCTACATCTAGAATGGAGGGATTTTAGTCTAGTGGTGGAAGCATGAACTGGAAACGCAGAGATCGCTGGTTCAATCCCCAGCTGGTAACTTAAGCCCCGTCACACCAAGCTGTTCTACTAACAATGACGTTATATGTAGGCTACTTCTACACTGACTTGAATATTATGAGAGAAGATGATTAATTCATCATTACTGACAAATCAGTGCTCATGTTTCAGTGGAGCGTTTGTTCTATCTTTTGAATGGGAATCCTCATTTCATGAACTGATGCTCTGATGGGCCAGTCCCACTGCTGTGCTAGCCAGGGCTTTCCCTGGCAGGCCTAGTGAAGTGAATTCAGGTTTATTTTAACTGGACAGGAGAATTGTCAGTTGATCATTCAGCTGTGAAAATAAAAAGTTAGAAACAGGACTGTCTCATGGAATGCATTAATAATACCAGCCAGCCTGGATATATGAGTACCACAGGATAGAAACAATAAAGCGTTAGCAAATGGTGCCAAATTCGTCTGGTTTTTGTGTTTTGTTTTGTTTTTTTTGTGACGTATTTCTGTTTCAGTGTTGCTGCATAATCGTACATTTGGGTGTAGATAAGGTCTACAGTGGTGCTTATATTTTTTTTTTTACTTTTTCAAGTGTGTAGTTGGGGGTTCTCTGGATTGTATGTATAGGCGCTAAAGGCCATGGCTCAGACTCTTCATACTGACCAGCTTGACTACATAAATCGAGAAATTGACAAATGCGATTGTGTGTACGCATCCTGTGACCGTGTAGACTGCGCGTTCGAATCCAACTTTTGCTGCTGCAACTGCAGCCTTAAGTCGGGAAGTGTGTCAGCTATCTACCTTAAATAGTCACACAAATGAAGAATTTTCAGGCTAATGTACAGGCCTACTTTTTGAAGGGCACTCTAGCTGGTTTTCTTGGGGTGAGCTTGAAGTTAGAATCATTTCACAGTTTTCAGAATAGCCCAAATATTAGTTCATCTGGATGGACTTATGGTGTTATTGTAAAATTCTAACATTCATAGCAACCCTGAGTCCATAACCCGTACTCAAAAAAAAATCTGTGGAGAACTGCGAACTCAAGTCGATGAAACTGATTTCGATGAGGTCCGCGCTCGTGTCACTCAACCTTACCTATATTCAAACTGAAAAGACAGAAACGAAAAATTTTATGCCCGTCTCGGTTGTATTATGAAGATTTGAATTGCTACCTACAAACGGCAATGAAAACATCTTAGTTTTCAAGATGTTTTCCAAACCAGAATTCGATTACGTTTCAGGACCAGGAGTAGGTTAGGAAGCTTCCAGTGGTGAGCCGTTTGGTATGCTTGAAGCTCTCACAGAAGTCAAATTTGACCACAAGACTGCGAGTTAATTAGTTTCACCAGTAAAGGTAGCGAATTAAGAAGCTAGATTCGAGATTCAACCGGAAAATGGCATAGAAATGGGCAAAAGTGGTGAGTTGAAGTGCCACTTATGTCCAGCGACATGGAGTGCGGGCATCTTTTACGATTTTTTTTAATACGTGTGATGGACTCAGGGCTGCGATGAATGTCAGAATTTTAAAATATCACTCTGAGTCCATTTAGATGGACCGCCCAAATAACTAACTGAACATTAATTCATCGGTTTTGTCACCCGTCACTTAAGCTGTCGTTGGACAGCTTTATTCATTTAAAATTGGGCCATTCGGTCATCCATGCGTCAGCTTATGTCCATTTGGATTCTAAAAGGTTGTTAGGATAGAAAAATCTTGAAGGCGCGATCACGTTGCCGAGGTTGTCACAGAGAGTTGTCACGTTCGAAAGCTGGGTTTGCGTTCTTAAAACAACATGGCTTCACTTCAGTGTTATAACAAAGGTTGCGGACAGAAATATGACCCAAACGAGAACAAAGACGGTGAGTTAGAGCTGCTGTGTGTGAGTGATCACGAAAAAAGGCGATGGTGGTTGCGAAAACTGGTCACTTGATGAACTAAGCCATTGATAATTATACTGACAGGTGACTTGGGACCTGGGGCGAACGTAATTTATCAAGCTATATGTCTTCCCCCTTATTTTATTGATTCATATATATTCAAGTCTTTAAAGTAAGGCGAATGTAGTCACTATGACTTCTGACTTGACACAAACATGTGATATCCTCCCGTACTTTAGTGGCGGGATGAAAACTATCAACCAGTCAACAACATCTGCATATGGTGAGACAGCCGGAACTACCCGAAGGCTTCTGAACTAAGGTATACATCAGTCCGGTGGGCTTTTGGGGGAAGGTCTGGCATCTATAACAATACCTATCTGATATAACAAGTCGTTATTCATGCATAGCTTTTAATCTGGTTGCACTAAGTGTGTTATTTTAAAATTCTGACATTCATGACAACACTCTTTTCATTAACCCAACTTAAAAATGTCGCTGCAGATTTCAGAACTCGATGTCTGTGGAACTGCTTTTCTTTATGCCCTCAGTCATCTTTTGAAGATTGAAGTTAAGCCTACAGACAGCATTGAAAGCATCATAGTTTTTAAGATGTTTTCTATGCCACAATTCGGTTGGATTTCTGGACCAAGGGTTGACTCCCATTTGTCAGTTATTCTCCATTGCCATGGTTATCAGATTACCATTTCCCTTATGTCTACTGTACAGCTAGGTATAAAATTTGTGTCAGGGCTGTAGCTCCAGTTGTTTTCCATATTCAGTTTTAATTCTTGATGACGATGTGTTGCTTGTTGATTTTCACAGTTGCCATGATAACCATATTGCCATTATCATACATATACATTATAAATGAATATTATTTCGTGTCAGGGCTACAACTCCAGTTATTTTCCATGTACAGTTTTTAATTTTCAGCTGATATATGGATATGCAAATGACAATGTGTCACAGTTCATGTGTCAATTTCTATTTTTCTGGCAGATACATACATACAGAGGTGACTATGGCCATTTGTATATATAAATATATGCCCTCACCTCAGAATCTTGTAACAGGATGAGAATTATAATTTTCATACACATATTTTTGAAACCATTTCATTCCAAACTCATTCATTAGTGTTTCCTTTTAAGTTTAATATTTAATACAAGAACACATCATCGAAACCCATGAAGTACTAATTCGCTCACAGTTTATACTCATTACAATGCTGCTTGTATTCTGCTATGTGTTTTAAATGAATGTAGTGGTTTGGGCGTGTATTGTGTTCACCTGGATTCTGTTATTATTATTATTCTGGCGATTAAAAAAGATATTTTGAAGAAATTCTCACTCACACAAACATAAATAAATGAATTCATTTCATGAAAATCCTAATAATAATTCCATACAGTGGGGATATCGTGTTTGAGAGTGTAATATTTTATGACCTTAATGTACCCAAAAAGGTACTTTATGGCTGAAACTTTTTGGATGAGGTTATAGGTCTTTTGGGGTATATAGAAATGTAGTGGGAACACTAAGAGATAACTATAAATTGGTGTTTGTGCAGATTCGTGCCAGTTCCACCCGGGGGGTCCCATATTTCACGACGCTCTCAAAGGATGGTCATGCTGTAAGAAACGGAGCACAGACTTCTCTGAGTTTTTGAGTATCCCTGTAAGTGAAACAGCATGTATACTGTAGAATACAGAAAAATAGGCCAAGTGCAGTATTTCTGCTATCATTTTTTGTCTTGTTCTAACATTTGTGCACAACTGTGTCACAGTCTGATTAGCCAGTTGACATAGGCTGTTAAATTGGTGTTGGGCTTGGTTGCTCTAGTTGATCTATATTCAACAAAACAGATGTGGAAGTCTGTGTTAACGTCTTGTTTTAAGCAGATTGTAATTGTCTCCCTTTTTCTCAGAATGTCAGGATGTGATTGTGGCTCTGCCTTGAGGATTGATGTTGTCAGCCTTGAAACCCTTGCGTGATGTATATCTTATCTGCATGATTTACATTTTAGGGTTGCACCAGAGGTCAACACAATAACGTGAAACCACCACCAACAGAGCCCGCCAAAAAAAAATCAAACATTGAAGATGATGTAAGTAACATAATTATATCCATCAGTTAACTTGCTGACAGCATAGGTTTTTGTTATTATGTGGTGTCAGGATTATCTCCCCTCACCAGAATAACAATAGGAACTGAATACAGACAGAAACCATAGACAAACTCCTGCAGGGCTTCAACTTTGAAATTTATGCTTGTGGTAATCAAGATAGAGGAGACATCAGTGGACAGTTTGGGGGGGGGGGGAGACCTTAATCTCAGTACACAAAAACCTATCATATGCAGCAAGAAAATGCCATAGTCATAATGGATTGAGCACTATCAAGATTCCAAGCTGATATGTGTTTAATGTATACAGCAGGGTTAAATCCACAAATTTCTGGATGTGTCTGTGGAAAAGAATTAGGTCAATACGTTCAGGAAATCATAAGTTTTCAAGTTTTTCATTTGTTGTTTTGGGGAGGAGGGAATACATGGGAAATTTTTCAGAAAGATGTTTATTTGATTTATTTCATTACACCTGTAGCCTTTCCATGGACTCAAGATCTGAAGTTCAATGTGAAGTAATTTTAAAAATGACATCACACCTGACACCCCTAAACTTAATTCATTCTTAAACTTAGCTTGATTGTGGCTTTTGTGTGTAGGTAGTTGTTAATGTACCTCAAAAGGAGATTCGTCCGCCCAATAACCCAACAGAGAGACCATCAGTAGATGAACCAATGATTGAACTGAAGAAAACTGTCTCTGCCACACTAAAACAAGCCTTGGAGAAACAGATGAATGAACTCAGTTTACAAGGAGAGAGCAATGGTAGGTGTGGTATTTAAGGGAAACCTGTGCGTGTCAAATTGAAAATGTGTCAGAATGGTCTGTGTGATACAGAGGAAGTCGTGGTACACGTCAAGTGGTATGTGTATAGTGGTTTGTGTGGGACATGTAAGGTACAGTATACAGCATCAGGTGTGGTACATGTGTGTGCATTGTGGTTACTGTAGGCCCACGATGGCACAGTTATGTGCAGCCTTCACTCCATGGTAGGCTTAGTACTTGTGATTTTTGATTTTTGATGTAAGAGGTGGACAATTTCATTAAAGGAAAAGTTTATTGCACACTAGGTTCACATGTTGAAACTTATTTAGGATGAAATTCTAGATTTCATCTACATGTGTATGTGTATTTTAATATCGTTATGGTCATAAATTTACCATGTGTATGTCAAAATTGGGTTTGATATGGGAAACCATACATCTGGAAATAAAAATGAAGCTGTTCAGAAACTCCATTTTAAGGTGATATCTTCTGGAAGGTAAGGTACAGTAGTTCAGTGATAAGAAATTTACATTGCCTGACAGCTATAAGAAGAGCAATATCATTGTGACTTTGGTAAAACCTTTATATTTACTGATGGTACTGAATTGGCTTTCAGAAAAACCATCCTCAGGAGAAATACCTATTGGGACAGCATGTAAAAGTAATGCATGTGGTAAGGTAAGCAGTCACCTTGTGTATCTACCAAACTCTGTCATATGATAATGAGAATTTCTGTACTCATAAGAAACTCTGTTCTATAATGTGGAATGTTGGAATTCTTTTGTGTCTGATTCTTAGTGAATCTTAACATTAACAACATGGAAGCGAAACACATTATGTCAGCCTATCAATGCAATTGTTCGTTTATTTTATTTGATTGTTGTTTAATACTACACTGAAGAATATTTCACTGGTACAATAAAAGTCAGTTATGTTTGAAGGATACTGGAGTTCTATTGGCAAGTTAATGGCGAAATTTCCCAAGTGTGATATACAGATATACGTTTGGTATATGGCATGGCATTGCAGTGATGCAGCACCATAAAAATGTTGCTGTTGGGTCTGGGCAGTGACTTCAAACTTCAAACAATTGTAGTTACATTTAATAGATTATAGCACATTAATAACATAATTTATACAGTTTAATTCAGTTTCTGTTTATCTTTCTGTTTGTGCAGACGTATCAGGGTGAGGCTAGTAACTCTGAAGACTGCATTCATCACCCCGGCTGTCCCGTGTTTCACGAAGGGTCAGATAAACATTACCCACACTCCATCTTTACAGTGTTGGCTATGTACACTATATTAAGAAAATACTACAAATATTGTGGTCTAATATTGTAATAATTTTTAAATGCATAATTTACATGTTGTAATTGCCAACGTTCTTCTATTCAACAAGATATGATTTTACTGTGAGATTGTTTCATGTTCTTCTCTGACAAGGGTCCTAAATTTTCCTTGTTTTTTTTATTTTCACTGCTGTTTGTGGTGTGTTTCTGATTTTTGTGCCTGGATTTTTTATGTTTCTGTCACATTCTGATCATGAAGCAGCTGTACTGTATTTACCTTTTTATTTGTCTCAATACTTTGTGGTGTTCTGAGCTCTTGAGGGAGTAAGGATTAATAATATTTGTTTTCCACTTTGTTATTTATGTCTAACACTTGTGTCTACTGTAGGATGAAGTACTGGTCATGCTGTCAGAAAAAGACGACGGAGTTTGACACATTTCTTAGCCAAGTGGGCTGCAACATAGGCAAACACGTGTGGATAAAAGCAGAAGTAAACAAGGATTTTCTGGATTCTATATAAATAAAAAAAAATTTTACGTAACGTAAATGTCTGTGCAATGATTGCGCAATAAGTAATACCCATGAACTGTTCAATGATTCATTTACACCTATGTACTATTTGATAATTCATTTAAGGAGATCATAAGGTTTCCTCTACTCTTTGGTGTAAGACAGCACTGTCTGCATTTTAAAGGTCATATCCATATCATAACAGACCTGGATATCAAAATGATTTACTGATCATTGCCCAAGACCTCTTTGTGAGCATTGTCGGAGAAGTGTGACAACTGTGATTGCATGCATGGATGACAGCACCTGTACACATCTTTGCAGACCCCTGGCAAGAAGAAGACATGCCGCTACGACTGGCACCAGACTGGGTCTACGGTCAACATCTCTGTCTATTCCAAACTAGCCCTACCTGACCGTTGCCGTATAGAGGCCAACAGAGTTGCCTGCTCAGTTTACATTGTCTTTGAGGGAGGAAAAAGTCTTTTTGATGAGAAATTTATACTTTGTGGGGTGAGTAGCTGCACCTATTTGTGACAAGAATATCAAGATTAGAAAACATAATTCACGGTTGTAATCTTGGAGCTGTAGATAACTAATATCACTTTTTGCAACACACAACAATCACAAATTTTGAGAAATGTTTATTCCAGGAGTAGGCCTTATTGTCTCAAAGATAATCAGTACAGTCAGTGTATGCTTGGATTAATAATTTTGAACTTTTAATTGACAAAAGCTCAGTATTGTGCAGAAAGTTTCATATTTGTGTTGGAAAATTGAGTTTTAGCTGCTAAACTAGATAAACTGAATGTTGCATGTTTTTCTCTTAACGGAACAAAAAAAAATGCCCTGGATGTTGCGCCACAATATTCCGTTCCTTTAAAACATGTCTTTAATAGATAGGTCTTTTACCCCATACTCTAAAATATTTCACTTATACGATGGCTCTCGTCATTATGGTATGAGGACACTGGTTATAGCCCAGGGAAAACACAAACCATCTGTAGAGGAAGCTACAATCTCAGAGCTTAAATACTTGGCTCAACTCAGTTCAGCTTTTCGTGATGAGTTGAGATTAACTGGCATACATGCAGTACAACTCCAGTTGACTCATGCGTCATTATTTCACATACAGGAGCACTTCCGACCGGACACAGTGATCGAGTGGAATCAGGTTGCATTTTAACCTGTTGTGTATACCAAGCTTTAGATCTATGTGCATAAAGCACTAAAAAACTAGTTTCCTCTGGCAAACTTAGATCACGCTCAATCGTACTTCCTTACAGTGTAGCTGAATTTTGAAGTAGGGCCTACATTTTCTGCCATTCGGCTACTGAGTCATGTAGTGTAAGTTATGTTTCAGTGTGTGCATGAATTAGAATCATAGCAGATTCCACTGCTTGAAAAACATCTCCAAAGGTTTCAGTCAAGGCATGCAACTGTCTCGAAAGTCTGTTATCCATAATTTCCGGCTGTGGCTTCAAGTACAGTCTGGAATTTGGATACACCCAGTGCGCCCCAACAGCATGCAGCGATTTCGAAAAGAAACAAGTCAGCATTCATTGGTATTTTCTGCTTATAATGAGTCTGAAATGGACTTCATCATGCATTATTGATCGTAGAGATCCTTTCCTCCTTAATCCACACAAGAAATGGGCATGTGCTGCCATTTTGGGGTGGATTAGAGGCAAACTTGCTTCTGCTAAGTCGGCCTCCAAAATGGACTGACTTGATTTTTGAACTCGCTGATAAAACGTCGAGGAAGGTAAATATCAGAAATTGTTGAAAACCGACCTCAACGTTTAATTTAATTGAACTAGCGTTAGATCAGTGAATGTAATGTAAGAGCAAAATAAATCTGACCCATCATGAAAATACATCTTCCAATGTTATTGTTTTTCTCCTTTTCAGGTCATTGACCCCTCAAAGAGTAACGTGAAAATGGCAGGAACCAAAGTGGAAATCAACTTAATCAAGGCTGAACTATTTAAATGGCCTGACCTGGTTACATCCATCTTAGCCGACCAATCAGAATCAGGGGACTCATCAACAAGGGGGAATGCCAACAAAGTTGAAAGTCTGCAGTCTGTAGGCTTCTGAAAACGGATTCAATTTCATCATTTTCATCTTACTCTTCGTAATTTTCATCATTTGTATTCCATGTCAAAGTTTTCTCCATGGACCTGTTATTCTAAGGGTGAACCTCTAGTACAAAAAGAGCCTTGTTCTGGCCTTTTTACTTCCATCTGTTGCCAGCATTCCTCTTTCAGGTGACAACTGTTAATGCTACCATCCAGTGGTTTTGCATTTATTCTGGTGTTGTTAAAAGAACTTCTGCTGTAGACCTGTACGTGCAATGTTTTCCTGTGGGGACCCTCCCTGTTGTAGAGGTCTCTTTGTCATGTTCTTACTCATACGAGCTCTGTGATATTGATTTTTGTTGACATTCTGCTCTGAGGCTGTCAGTTTGCAGTTTTTGCGCGTTCAAGCCAGTCAGAATTTATCAGTGTAAATTTGGGGTCGGATTCGGGGGAGTTGGGGGCGAGTTAGTATGATCGGAGTACAGTAAAATTGTGGTTTTGAGATAGACTAGTCATGAAGCAGCGATGTGAAAATTTGTTAGGAGTTAAGGTTGCTAAACTCAGTTCCTTAAGGATATCTCCAAATATATCATGCTCATAGGGCTTCATGAACTACGTGAATGTATTCAGGGAGCCATAGGAAATTCCAGCAGATGTTGACTGTGGTACTGGTGGTAACATGAGGATCAGGTACATTGTGGCCGTATTATGAATTAATTGGCCTGTGTGGAATATTTCAAGAGCTTTTGTTTGTGAGGCTTGGTGGCCATGTTTTGTGATATTAAATGTTCATATTTTGTGAGTTACTGTAGTCAACAGAGCTTAATGTTTCAGTATCGTTGTGTAGATGAACAATGTGACAGAAGCACATGTAAACCATCTCCGAAATCAAACATCTACCGTTGAAAGCTCAAACCAGTTTTGTCATTTATGTGATTTGTTAACTAATTAATCACATAATGGTGGAGTATTGGATTTGCCCAGATCATCAGTGAAAATACGGAGTGTGCTGAAGTCAGCATAATGTATAGCACTGCAACATGGATGTTAATCCTGGAGTCAGGGGTCCTCGTGTTCTTGTGATCAGTATGATGGCATGGAAACATTTTCCTGAACAGTTTCTGTGCTGATAAATTATCGTTCTGGGACTCCGTTGTATGAAGAGGGTGTAACGTTTCGTGAAACATAACTACCATGGCACTGTATCTCTACAGTATGTGTCATTACGACAGTTATGTTTGACAGAACTTACACTGTTTGGAAAATGGACCCCTGATTCATGTACAATGTATTTCACCTTCAAATATTTCGCGTGACGATTGCAACTCAGCGAGTGTAACATGTGCGACTCGAAACTGTAAAGCATACAGGGTGCGGGGTGAATCTAGACCTTAGGCAGGACGTGAGGGGAGAAGATTGTAGCTCAACGAGTAAGGTTTGCGACTTAAAGCAGCAAAGCAGTGGTTATGGGTGCACGTTCAACCCTGGGCATGGAGAGGGAATTTGTAGATTTCCTTTGCTGTCACTTTTGACTTTTTTTTTAGTATGGCGGTAAATACTGGTTCATCGTTTCCTCCCAGCATAATGCGGGCTGCGGTGGTATGAGTGGAAAATACTTGAGTATAGCGCAAAACACCAATGAATAAACAAACAAACTAGCACCAATTAATCAAAACTATGTGAAGTGAATTTCTTGCACATTTTAATGGTGTTATATCAGTTACCCTGACAGTTGGTGTCAAAATCATGATGAACATCTGAAACATGTAAATAAAATTTTTATTGGGATGTGCAGTTCGTAAGAATTTTATGGAGAAAAGATAGTGACATGGGCCTGCGTTATAAAAATCCAACAGATTTCTTTTCAGTATGATGGATTGACTTTTTACTAGTTCTGTTGTAGTAATGAAATATTTACATGTAAATGTATGTCTGAATCATGAAATATTTATTAGGTGCTGTTTGGTGAAGAAAAATTGGAAATTGCGATGAATCTTTGAATATATGAGCACTATGATGTTTGCTTGTACCGTACATGTTGTCAGTGAATAAAAAGTTATATATTATTTCTGAGAACTGCTGTAGTTTTTGTGCTCTGTTCACAACAGTTGTTGTACCACAGGACATGTATCAGATATTTATATCTTATCTATTCCTATCAAGAATATCACTTTGCAGAGGAAAAACTTACCCTGTTTGGGGATGGACAGACTAACGATATCAGATCGACCGTGTATTTACTCGGGTAGTAACCATCGGAAGAAAGATGCTCTGAGGAAAACTGATATAAGGACGAATTTCACCATACATGTTACCATTTGCCAAAATATTGTCGCAGTCTGTTTTACCCGTTGATACATCGCCCTAAACAGAAAGCAGACTCCGGCTTCTTCCCTCTGCTCATACGCCTGGCTGCCGTCATTGCTGTGAATACCACTCCAAGCAAATCTTTCATCCTTAGGAGCTTATACCGCGAATATTCGCTGATGAACACAGATCCTACCATACACATCCATGCCTTTCGCCGATATATTACCAAACATCAGTGTGACCTCCCTACCACATTGGTCTTCTAAAATAGCCCATGCACTCTATTGTAAATCTATTTTGAATTTACACGTATCTATTTCAGCCCAGTGTTCTTTGCGCCGCTACACGGTACAGAGGTGAATCTGCTGAAATGCGGAGAACCAAGATTTGCAGAATGTCCTCTAAGCTCCTGTTCAGGATATCTAGGCTCACTTGTTTGCATATTTTTTGCTTCTGTACCATTTATTACTAGAATGACACTGTTGAAGCCAAACTTGTACTTTGTATTCAAACTCAAGTAGAGAAGTCTGCCCAATATACAGATATTTGCCATGTGATCTGAAGCAATAAATATTGGCGGATTGGTTGCTAATGGTGTTTTCCGTCCCATCTTAAATTCGACCACTGAAGTGCCAGAGCGATTAAATAACATACTGTTACCAACCAGGGTATCCCTCTTAAATATGCAGCGCAGAATTGAACGATATTTAAATGAAGGGTCGTGCTGCAGTGCCCTTTTCAGCCAACCGTTCTCCTGCAGCGAAACGATTTCAAGAGAACCGTTGACATTGTGAAGTTGGTTGTCCACAGTTCTCCAACAAAACCGAGACCACGGTAAAAAATAAAAAAAAATGAAAAAAAAAATGGATGCCTTCAGCCACCATACTCATCATTCATATGACTGGAACGTAGCGAGAAAAGCGTGTTGACTCTCTTATCTCAGTCGTTGGACATATAACAACTGCTGATGTTTATCCCCCACCCCCGCCCCCGCCCACCAACACACATATACACACTGGTGAATAATAATAAAGGAACATGTAACCGTATTATTATGTTGTGGTATTATGTTACTACGGCGCCATGAGTTCTAATAGTTAGAGCCTGGATCACGAAGATGAACATGTATCCGTTGTTACTGAAACTTCTAGACTTTCTGCATTCTGCTTTTTATGGCAAGCTCTGAATTGGCAGGTTGTGCAGCCCCACATTGTCAAGACCGGGTCTGTTCCTTTCCACTAATTACAAGGATTCATTAAGAGGAAGCGACAGCCTGATTACAATGGCAACGCTGTAGAATGCGACACATTCATATTAAATCTCACTCTAAATTAATGCCTGACATTGTGTTCACTTTTATGCAGGAGGTTTGTAAGGTTGTTTGCGAAAGGCTGGTTTACTCCAGGCACTCTGGTATTACCCTTGTGACACCAGTGTTATTCATGTGAAACCCCGGTTATGCATATGACATCAGGTTATTCACGTGACACCCGTGTTAGCTATGTGACACCCATGTTATGTATGTGACACCTTTGTTATATCTGTGACACCAGTGTTATCCATGTGGCACAGGAGTAAGACAAGTGCCGTTATTATGGAACGTGTTAATATATAATATGATAGCCACATGTAACACGCGAAGTACTGCCTCTTGTCAGTTTTCCTCAGTTAGGGTTCTATTCGAACTGTTCAGGTAAATGCATAAACAATAGCAACTTTCCGCCGCCCCCAGGACCGTTAAAATCAAACAGCAATTTCGTGAATTGAGATCTTTAGAATGAATTTGGACATCCTCGAAAGAGCTACTATTTCTGGCCTTTTTTAAATAATCATTGTGTTTTTTTCCGGGAAACATTTGACCTGTAATGTAAAGACGGATTGGTGGGGGGGGGGGGGACTAGAATACAACACACATTGGTTGTGAGGAAATTGACATTTACACAAGAGAGGGCAGGATAGCAGCACAATAGATATTTTAACGTTGAGATCGTCCTACCTGAGTTACAAGGTGATTTTGCTCAGATAGAAGAGGAATATTCAATACATGCCATAATTACGGAAGTAACACCCAGTCACGAGGAAAGAAAAGAGGATAGGAAGCCCCTTTTGTTGTCGTCTTCGCTGTCTCTTCAGTTCATGCCAGAAACGACTAGACGTAGGGAAATCATGCAATCCTAGTATAACTGCATCGGTTCAGAAATGCGTGTGATAATAAATGATTCCAGTATTAAGAGATTATCCAAGCTCCGCATGATGGTGCTAAAACGATTTATTTATCAGTCGGTTTTAAGGCAAGGTGTTCTATGGCGTTAAACAGCAATCGAATAAATAATACAAAGATTAAATTGATCCACAATGCAGGATCTATTGACCACAATTTGCAGTAGGGTACTTGGACTGAAAGTCACCCGGGACTGCTCTTACAGTTTAGATTTATCCATCTTAGCATAGCAACTAAAGACACTACATTTCCCACTTGTGGACCATTAGGATAACTACTCACGTACTCGAACAACTATTACTGTTATTACAGCAAACGTTAGCCATTATCTGGGCAATAGTAAGTATAACTGTCCAACAATGCACACGGGTGCTCGGAACCCGAGCTGGTTGACATGTATTATAATGGACATAAAATATTACATTCGACCATATCCAATAGAAAACCTTCAACGGGAAGTTTAAAAAAAAAAGCACGTCCATTTATACCGAATCTGATTCCGATGGCAGCAGCTATGTTGTGTATTGTCTTGTTTTCTGCCATTTATGCAAGCCTTGGTCATGTGAATTGTAAGTATGAACACGTTTACTCACTCTTTTTTCCGCAATACCCACATAAGTTTGGTAACAGAACTTTTTTCACATTTAAGAGTAAATCTGGGGAAACTTACAGTCGGACGTATCATAAATTTAAAAACCCAACGGTATATAATCCTAAATACTTATTGTAATAATAGGAAGTAATAGGCCTATAGTTTTAATAATGTGTGAATATATAGAACTAAGCAACTCAGCAGTGATACCTCAGACCAATGTGTATACATTGTAATTGAAGGGAGTGAATGAATTCAGCCACATCGTAGTCACATTGAAAACTCAACTAAACTTCACTCAAAGGTGCGACGACATTGCCATTATTGGCTTCTGGTCGCATATAACATCTGGTTACCAGAGAGTTCCGTACGTAAATCCGTTTTATTCCATCTTCTGCTTTAATTTATCCCCCAGACATATAAGATATGACGTGTGTCAAGACATATAAGATATGCAGTACGTGAAGACATATATTACAGATGTGTAGAATGTAAAACAACCGAAAGGCACCTTGTCAAAACCCAAACCATGTACAGCATTATTCTACCTAGCCAATGGTATATACATTTGTCTGTACAACATTAGGATGATTTTCCGAGCGGTTCACAAACTTGCGTCAGACAAATAACGAATTCGAACCGTCCAATTCCATGAAATACAAATTAGGTGTTAAAAAGCATCCATGCAGGTAAATTTTATTTAACCAGATCTGGAGTTTCTGGTGGTATTCTAATCCTTTATTATTAAAATTTTTGAAGTAATGCTTCGGTTCCATTACATAGATCTGGAGGAAGTTGCCCATGGGAAGCCCACACAACAATCTGGAAGTAAACGATACACATCCAATGGCACACAATACGACGGGTACTCTAGTTTCGCTGTGGACGGGAAGCCGGTGACTGGTCCCAACCAAACTTGTAGCGTTACAGCACATTCCCGTGCCCCTTGGTGGATGGTGGACCTACAGAACGCATATCTTATCCAAGAAGTGGCTATCACTCCACGTGCAAAGAGTAACTATGAGCAGTTGTATTTTGTATTGTTTAATGGGTGATGTGGAGAGCGGGGAGAGCGGGGGCTTCAATATGGCCTGGAATAATTGTGATCTGAAAATGAAAGACTTGAAAAGCAAAACAATATCCAAGACATATATGTACATTATCCCAATAAATCATATTTGAGAGTGGCATAAAGGAAAAAACCGATGCACCAAACCTCTCATAAAAAGGTTCCTAACAGTTAAGGACGGGTGTTCGAATCCAACTCTCGCTATTTCCTGGTTTTTCAAGATTTTTTTTTCAGAGCCCTGGGGAAGGTCAGTGGTTCACTCCTGACACTCACATTTCCTCAACCCATAAACCTGACCGAAGCAACATAAGTCAATCAATCATCTGCGCGGCGTTGAACGCCAATTAATCAACCCTTGCGCCTTTTTGGTATCTTTAAAAACTTTGGACTGCCTCTCTGTAAAAGAAACCCGTCCTAGTTTCTTTTTCCTATGTACACATTATTAGCTATTCGGAGACTTGTGTTGAGTTGTTTTCGAAATTGGTCTTGGAACGTTCGTTAGGGTAGACGATTGGTATATGAATGTCTGACACAATGTCTGTATTAAAATAGCAGACAACTTAAGAATTTTGAATACGCAAAAATAGCATTTTATGGTTGAAGACAGGCTTTTCAGACGACAAAAATCATGTTACAATAACATTTTGAAACAACAAGCAAGCGCAATAGTTAGATGGCCACTTGTCATTTGGTGCCATATTACTGAGAGGTCAGGTGATACCTAAGTTCTCACAGATTTCTACGTATACTCTTCTTCACACATCATGGCTTGGCACGATATACCGTCATTTGCATGCATTGATGATACGATTCGTAAGTACTTTGCTCTGTAGTTTGCTCGACTGTGTACCACAGGCACACAAGCTGTCACAAAACTGAAGTACTTTTATGTACTAGAGGTATACACCCGTGTCCACCAGCATTACACATTTTGTATACTGTGCCTCTAGTAGACAAAAGTTGTAGATTTTTTTTATTACAGTTTGTGTCCCTGTGGCACACAATCGCTTTTAGAGAATGGAGTAACTATGGACCTGGGTGTATATATACATTCTAGATAGCTGGTTTCAATGACAATATTGTTTGTCGTTATTGTTTTTCACATACATTAGACAGGCGATCAGCCGATATTTTTTACGGCAATCATTTTTCATCACCCCTTGGTCCCTTTTTGTTAAGTGGCTGACAAGAACTAACTATTTTTTACAGTAAAGTCCCTCCCCCCAAATTTAGTAAGATGCCAGACATTCTGGTGAAAATATGCCCAATACTCACATGGACGTGCTGCATGTATAGCTGGTATATCATTCATATTTGTTCTCCAGGTTGTGCCATGAAAAACTTCACAATATCTGTGTCACGTTTCTGGGATGATTCTACCAGCAAGATGGTGAATCCCGCCCTGTGTTATACCAGTAAAAAGAGTTTGCCAGTCGGATTACGGTCGGTTCTTACCTGTGTTAACCCCGTCATGGGTAGATACTTGAAGGTAATCATATTCAGCAGCAAAGATCGGGCCCTATGTATGTGTGAATTGGAGGTATACGCTTCCTCTACAGGTCAGTTGTCATATTCTTACACATATATCCCTTGGCTGATTTGTTTCTTAATCCCTCGGGGATGTATATATTATTCAGTGTTTTGTAAAGTGGTCTTGGCGATTATTGACAAGGAGCGCCTATTATGGTTAACGTCTGGCGGGTAAAGCTTCAGCATTTAATCATTGGGTGTTTACACTCCCTCTATTTAACGACGTTTTAGTGGGTCTATATTATTACAGGCCTAAGAACTAAGAAAGTCTATTAGGTAATAAATTAGGACTGATTGAAGCAAAAAAGAACCACTGTAAAGGTATTTTATTATCTTTGCATCTTTGCGCAGTGAATCGGTATAAAATTTATCCTACATTTTATCTTAGAAAATCGGCTAAAGAGATAATCTTGATCATTTTAGTGAACATTTTTCACAGAACGATTTGCCTCATTTCAATCCCGGGCTGGAAAAAGATCACTTGGCCGACATTTGTGGACCATTAAGACTGGGAATCCGGTGGTTTGCTCTATCTACTGTCAGGAACACTTGGATTGTACCTCCTTCAACATGGCGGAGGAGATGGGAGTTTGTGAGCTGACTGCCGACCCTCTGGACAGTCTGGATGAGACTGAGAGGTCAGAACCCGGATGGACACGCTATGTATTAGACTAAGTCTGTACGACAAATTACGCCAACTTGTGTGGCGTTTTTTACATGGATAATATGATTAAAAGCAAAAACAAAAAAGAAACCATCACCGTGTGACGCACCACTGGCAAGGGCCCCTTGTGAGTATTTGATGTCAAGCTGGTGGGTTCTAATACATTGCAAAGTATCATGTAGGTTTAGGTAATCATAATTTTCCAAATGGACGGGTGGAAATATTTTCCATGGCAACTGAAACTTCATATTTGTCATAATAATTCATGGCTTGTAGATCAATTTCAGTTTCCTTATTAATCTCAGGTTCTTATCTGGGCATTGAGATAATTACATAGTATTAATACAAACCTTGGAGAAAAAGAAGGCAGCCAGATAAATGATATTTAAAAACTAGACCAGACGTGATTAACATATTGTGCCAGCATTCTCATAACCCCCATGCTTTTGTTAACAAACAAACCATTTAACCCGTGTGATCGTTTTGTTGCGAGATTTTTTGTTAATTTTGTAATTGAAAAAGTTACACTCAAAAATATAATGCTGTTCATCACCGACGCAGCTTTTCCAGTTATCCCAAATTCGTTATTTATTTTATTTATTTGACTGGTGTTTTACGCCATACTCAAGAATATTTCACTTATACGATGGCGGCCAGCATTATGGTGGGAGGAAACCGGGCAGAGTCCAGAAACCCACGACCATCCGCAAGCTGCTGACAGACCTTCCCACGTACGGCCGGAGAGGAAGCCACCAAGAGCTGGTCTTGAACTCACAGCGACCACATTGGTGGGAGGCTTCTGGGTCATTGTACTGCGATGGCGCGCTAACCGACTGAGGCACGGAGGCCCCCCCACAAATTCGTTAATACAAGTCTATGTTTGCCCATCTGTCAACTTCCATAGGTAATGAATGGTGTGATGTTGGAAAGCGAAGTAAAGAAAGTGAGAGTTGGTCAGGTAACAGGTAAAGGTATTTTTGTAACTCGAGTTTTGTCTCAATTTCCCGGTAAAAGTGGCCTTTGAGGGAGTTTCTAACATCTTCTGTTCATTTCTGGACAAACTGATCGCGTAACCGTCGTTTAACACACACTGTATGAGCCAATTGCTATTGGGAAATATTTGACTGGCCCAAACATTAAATAATACTAAACTGTCTAAAAGTAATATAACTTGCTTTTGCCAGGCGTATTTAGTGGGAAGCACAATTACTAGTGAAAAATAGTACATGGAAACTGCATGTTCTCTATAATAGTACATGGCTTGTGGATCGTTGTTCCCCATAGCACAGTGGTAACTGGCGCGGTAAACACTCCAGCTGGCACTATAGAGTTTGATATCTAGCTTTGTTGACACTTTGTAGTAACATGATTTACGGAAAAAATTATTAAACCAGTCAAGAGTAAAGTCTTATTTTGCAAATCCACATATTAGATACGTTTCCACCTATAATACATATGCATGGTATATAATTCCAATGAAAACTCATTGCAGCCAAACACATGAAAGTCGTGTCCACGTTATCAGTTCGCTTCAAAGGTGTCAGCAAAGGTAGCGAGGCAGTGAGGCAGCGAGGTAACAAGGCAATGAAGCTAAGTGTCGAGATAGCGAGGGAGTGACACATTTAAGTCTCCCCAAAAGGGCAACACAGTTTTCTCCAAACAGAAATGTTTACACAATGTTGTAAGGGTAGCACTATTGGAAAGGAAAAGTGATAAACAAATGACTTGTTCAACTCTCAGACAGCGACAGGCCTTACATAAGATCAAAGAAAGAAACACGAAGACGCTCGACTAAGTTTAATACATATATTTGAAAAAACATAGATACAAATAGTACAACTGACAATAATATACAAAACAATACAGATAAGTATAAAATATATAGTTTCTTACTGGTGACAGCGCCCAAATTCGGATGGAATATCGTGGCTTCCAAAGGCAAATCAGTCCACGTAAATATAGAATCAACAGGCCTTGGGAATAGGGGAGTTTCGAGTTCGAACCCTTTTGTGGTAGAAGGTAAAAAGAGTTCAACTGTGTCATGTGACTTGTCAAAAATGTCACGCAATTTTGTTGATATTAGTTTACCGATCACCTGCCCTGCCGTGTTAGGGAGGTACAAACGATCTCTTCTTCAGTCAGGAGCTTCTTAAATACAAAAAACTTCCAGCTCGTCTAGTCTGAAGTACGACAGTTTTTTGAAACTTGCCGCTCATCTTATAGTATATGTAATCAGAAATAGTTGCCTAACATTTTTGACAGGTCACATGGTGCAGTAGGGCTTTTATTACCATTTCGAAGAGTTCCATCTCGAAACTCCCCTATTCTCAAATCGAAGGATGGCAGTACTGTGAGTGACAAACAGCAGTGGGCACGGAACGCCGACATTTGTATATATCCCCGGCAAGGTGCAACTTTCCTGGTCGACTGGGTTGACAATAGCGTCCGTGATGACGAGCTGGCGATGTATGTTTCAGTTCTCGGTAATATACACGAAGTCACTTTAAAGGTAAACAGGGATGTAAGGTACGCAATCGCACATAGACAATGAGCGATACAAGCTCCAAAATAACGTCACAAACAAAACAGCAAGTGGCGAAACACAAGCTCACAAAGTGCTACGCACAGAAAAATGGAATACATATTGAGGTATGTCAATGGCATCAAAGCCGATATCACCCAATCCCACAAAATCCTTCAAAGTGGAGGACAGTAAATGACTGTGCAGAAATGAACTTGAGTAAAAGACTGCTCTCAAGTGGACATAAGGAAAACGAGTGTAACAGCTTCGTCGCTCATATTTATAGACTCACGTAAAGAAAATTCTGGATGTTTTTTTTATAAACATGTGTACAATATGGGTGCATTTTTCCAGAATGTAGGCTTTATGTACAATGACAGAAAACTGATACACACAACAGCCACGAGAACATGCTACTGAATTCCAGTGCAGGGTATCACGACGTACACAGAGGGGAAAATGTGGGTCAGACCCTGACCCGGTTAGCGCAAAAAGAAATAAAAAAAAAATACAATACAAAATTTTAAAGACGAGGTTAGTAACAATATTGATATATGGTTTTCCCGAGATGTTACTGACAGGAACTCAGTCAACAGGGATTTGGAATCGGGAATGACAACAAGCCGATACGAACAATTAGAGAGCGAGAATAAACAAATCCTTCGTGCTGGGATAGAACCTTCACCTCGTGTTCGTCCAACTGGGAATCCACGTCCCTATAGGGAACCACTGACTAAGCTAGCCTACCTACTTCGATATAGATTGCCCTTATTGACTAAACCATAAATTAATCAAACTGGATGGAACAATAGCTGTCCAAAGGAAACAATATATACTTAAAGACGACGCTAAGCACTATGTATTTCTAAATAAAGGTGGCAGATCATATAATGGCGAATATTAAGTGTAAAAAGCCATTACTCCAAATTGCATTTCACATTTATGTAATTATGTTGTTTACTTTTGTATGTCTGGTCGAATTGCTATATCCATGGATACAAAATGGGTGGTAAGGATGCGACAGCTACGCGTAACGACATTCAGTCTATCAGTGGCTTTAATACACTAATGACATGCGTGTCCACTCGAAACACTTGTATTACTGAGGTGTCTCAGCCGTCATTCTAACCTCTGCACACACTTAACAGGGCGCGTTGTTGAAGATTTCTGTGCATTTCAAGATTTCGAGCGTAAAGAACGACGCGTGCGTAGTAAGGAGTAACAAGGTGGTTTAATGGAATTAGCCGGTATCCGATCGATATACAACATTGCTCATTTCTCCCTCTTAATTTCTTTTGGAAAGTCGGTAGTGATCGCTCATAATCGTAGAAGAGCACATCTTGGCAGTTTGAGAAGATGATGTCTCTGTGGCAATATATCTCACTACTCTCGACAATCGGTTGGGTCAAATGTAGATGTAAGTAGACCTATAAGGATCTGAAACCAATTCCATAATACCATTTCTGAAAAATTTAAATTCTCGTCACAATTTAAATTCTCGTCACAATTAATGCGTTGTTTTATCAAGTACAAGAAGTTGCAATTCTGACACATTTGTCTTAATATAACAATAATAAGTGGGTAAAATGTTAATTTCCAGGGCCAAAAGCAGCCTCTTAACCCTTGGTTTTGGCTAAGTTGGACCAAAGTCAGAAATGGTAGGAAAAAAATGTGGATGTCCTTTTTCCTCCATTAAAACTAAGGTAGGTAATGTAACAGGTTTTGGGTAGCTTTAACAGATTTGTGTATTTCTCAAACGATTAATCTGAGCCATTAATCTGATTGCTGTTTAATGTCATACTCAAGAATTGCTGACTGTCGATGGCGGTCCTTTTAATGGGTTCAGGAGACTAGAATGTACGGGGCCAATGAATCACGACTTTTCATGTGTGACGTACAGACATACACGCCGTAATGGTGGTTTGAACTCGCATGTGTGTCCTGGCGATTGAAAGGCAAATGGTTTTACTGAACCACTTGATCACGGCCAGTTTTCTTATTTTACGACGGGATTGTAGTGCATAAATGCACTCGTGTCCAGTATATCTTCTCTCTCCACTCAGATCACAGAATGAAACCTGTTCGCTGATAACGACATATGCACGTTCGGGCCAGCAATCAACAAAGCCAGTTTCACAATTAAGGGTCCGTAAAAGCTGCGTCATTGAAATAATCTGTATCAGATTAATAGTCATAAGTTTAATGTCATGCAGTTTAGTGAAGATATAGCTCAGTTTTCTTCTGTGTCCACATGTTATTGCGTATACGTGTGTTAAACGTGACGACAACACAGCATTTGAGTAATTCTAGATCAGTGTCGTCTAATAAATTGCATTTAACATCACTGTAATTTTTTTGACCTAATTCTGCTTAAGCCAGGGTGCTATCGGGCGTATAAATTGTTACTTCAAAAACACTTACATGAACAGTTAGAATAAAAACCTAACTGAGGTAACGTGCGGCCATTTTCCAAATATCAGACGGTGGCCGCTGCTCCCATTTTTACTCTCTATGCTGTAGTCTTTTATATTGAAATCGTTCATATGGAATTCTGTAAAAGAGTGTCCTAAAACTGCAAAATTGTGACTTCAAATACGTCATCCCATTTAACAAGATCACCGAGATGAACACCCGCCTCATGGGCTAGAGACCATGCTTAAACAGACTAACTGCTTCTCCCTCCTAATTTGTTTACTTTATATTATTCCCCAGTTCTTTTTAGTTTACGTGGAAACGTGTTTTGGAATTGGTATTGCGATTATTGAGCCCGGCAATGACGATAAGTATGACAAGGTCAGAAAGATATAAATTGGTAATCTTCGTGAATACTTCACTTTACCATCAGGATTTGAGGATATAGCAAGCAGTGGTGGCGAGGCAAGATCATATACTCTATACAAATGGCTGCGTGCTTGTATCTTCATAGGTAGCCTTCGTCATGGCCTTCCGAATTGTCTATGTCGCCCATTTATAAGGGGACCCCGTAGTCATATGATCTAAATGACGGTAAAACCAGAGTTAGGCAAAGAAATACTGAACACCGGTTTCTAAAACAATGTCCCACATGAACCATCAGTTGTATCCCTATAGCTCCCTGAGACACAAGGTTTGATGAAGAAATCTGGGCTTGAGTCACTAAAATAATCAGATGAGCCGACACTGACTCCGCCCATATTGTCATACATGTCAATTTTTCTGCTAACTTAATACTAACAGTTTGAGGTCAGTTGACTCCAGTTTCTCTCTCCTGGGTTGGGGAGAATGTCAATAGCGCAAAACTCTATGGCTATCTTTTTACTATTAATTGTTGAAATCTTTACCAAAATGGCCCTTGATGGCATTTATTTACTTGAGTGCAAATGAGTTGTGGATGATATCACTAGTCTTCGGCAACAAATTTCAATTTTTTAAAATATATTATTACCATAATGCGACACTGCAATTGGTGGCAATTTACAGAGGTTTTCCGGAATGTTTTGACCAAAGAGCATCACTTCGTCTGCCCAGATTCCTGTTTTCCGACGTTCAGTAAATAAAGTCATTTTTGTTGTTGTTGGTTTACTCAAAGGCAGCGAAGAGCTTGCGAGAGGAAAGCCCACTCAACAAAGTGGAACGGATTGGTATTTCTCTCCGGGTGGCCGCTTTGAGGGTAACTCGAGTTTTGCGGTTGATGGCAAACCTGTAGCTGGTCCAAACCAAACCTGCAGTATGACTACAAAGTCTACTGCCCCATGGTGGATGGTGGACCTAGAAGACATGCGCCTTATCACCGATGTGGCCATCATGTGGGCAAACTGTAATTATAATTGTACATGAGTGTAGTCTCAGTAAGTGATTTCCAGACGTATGAACCAGGGTCGAGCTTTCAAAATACTTCATAAATAAGTTTATGGCAATCTTTTTTATTTCTTATGTTTTTTA
Source organism: Acanthopleura granulata (assembly GCA_016165875.1). NCBI lineage: Eukaryota > Metazoa > Mollusca > Polyplacophora > Chitonida > Chitonidae > Acanthopleura > Acanthopleura granulata. The sequence goes on from JABBOT010000002.1 coordinate 7,588,334, forward strand.
AACAAATGGTGATGTTACTTCCCGAAATAGAGTTGTTGACAATCGAACACCTTGGTCAGAATTTTCCCGTAAGATTCCCGTATATATTTTGAAATACTCCCAACATCTAAAAAATGGTGAACATTTCCCTGATATACAAAATCTAAAAGCTATGATGTAATTATGCTATGGTGAGTTTGTGACCCCACACAGTTACTTTAAAAGTTGTCAAGTTAACACTCAGTATGACTTGTTACGGTCTACAACTTGTTCCGTTCTGGAAAATTACACATCTAATTTTGCACAAGTTATTTTCCACAACACCATGTGTTCAATTCCAGAACGCTCTATAAGCAGTTTTGGCTGAACTGGAAAGGAGCTATCCTGAATTGTTCGCATAGTGTTATTAATAAACTGTGTTGTATCTCGTCAGTTAATTGCTAAATGGGCAACAGAACACACATAGGTTTTCACAACATTCCATTGTCTTTCAGCTTGCATTATTTCGAATTTAACAATATCAGTGTCCCAATTCTGGGATGCATCAAGGAACCAGCCAATAAATCCCAGCACGTGCTATAGTTCTGCAGACAGGCTGACTGCTGGAACGCGAGCCGTTCTTCCGTGTGTTAAGCAGTTGACCGGTAGATATGTTATCATGAGGAAATTCACCAGTCGAAGTATGAACTTATGCATGTGTGAGGTGGAGGTCTATGGAAGCTCAGCGGGTAAGTATTCTAAGTGTATATTTATGTATTCATTAATGTACCTAAGTACATATGTACACATGTATGTAATGAATGTATGTGTGTATGTTTATGTATTGCATTGGTGTTTTAATGTCCTATTCACGAAACAGTTATTCATATGATCTCGGTCAGACCATTTTCTGGAAAAATATGCATTTTATCGTCAAGGTTTTATCATTAAGTCATACCTATTAATGTAAAGTAAGCAAGGTCAAACAGAAATCACTCAGGGATTTTTCACGTTTTTTTCCCCCAATATATAGGCGAAGCTTATAGCGTCAAGCTGGTTAAACGTCTGTCTTAAAAAGCTGTCACGTTATCATCGGAGGCAATCAGCATGCAAGCTAAATGTCCAGACACGTAACTCATTTCATTATTCATTATAAGAAACTAACTCAGTCTAGCTTAATTATCATGAATAATCCGTGGTTTGGACGGGTTCTTTTCATGACCGCACGACATTGCCTGACAACTGTTATAAAGATCGTCTTCATTCTGTATGTCGATTTGTTTATTTTCAGAGCGATTCTTCTCCTTCCAATCCCATCCTGACAAAAGATCTCAGAGCGATCGGATGCAAAGTCTTCGAGCTCCAAGTCGTGTGATTTGTGCGGGGTATTGCCTTCTAAACCTGGACTGCACGTCTTTAAACTACGAGGAGAAAGACGGGATCTGTGAGATGATGGCGGACTCGCTGTCAGACATGGGTGGCGATGAAACCACAGATCCCGGATGGACGCGTTATACATATCAGTAAATGAGACAAACTGGGCTGCTACCAAATAAGCAGTTTTTCCCCATTATAATAATCGCATTGTTATACTTGATTACACGTACTGTTTTCAGTGGCACAGGTTTATATACATGTACCTTCAAAGAAACAATCTTTGCATACTCTTTTCTGTGTATTTCAGACATAAATTTGGATTTTGTGAGCCATTTTCTGATAAAACCTTATATATTACGTTTTATTATTAACAACAGTAAATGACAAATAACAGGTGGTATTTACCGAATAGAACCGGCAAAATACAAGATACATTGTATAGTTTTATTTCATCGACTGTATAGTATATGACAAGAGAAATGCTAAAAGGCCATCAGGAAAACATTTGTTTGTAGATCAGCGAGTAATAACTTTGTTTAAAATAAAATGGGAAATGATTTCGTCATCGGTGTAGACACTGGTTTGAATTTATGCATACATACAAAGTCGGTTACATTTGCTTTAAAAGAATGACAGATATATCGCCTCATGCAGCCTAGCGTTTAACGCCCAATGCAATACGGACACTAGTGTTTTTTATTGGTTGTAGTAGCTATTTGGTAATAATATACCACACGTCATACCCATCATAGCAAGAACTGCATTATAGGGGAAGAGTGAAGTATATTTGTCACGCAATACCAGTTAGTCTATAAGCCTGATGTCGGACCATGACTCATTGTATACTACATAATTTCGGGAACGATAACTCTGGTCATCTTGAGGCAAGTCCTCGAAATCGCTTGACTTCGAGTACCGTGAGCTTACGATTGCAATTGATATACCCTACAATCTTACAATACATGTATGTCGGCAACCACTCAATGTTTGAAAAGTGCTGTCATACAGTTTTATAGCAAGATCTCACTGCACGATATGGTTAAGTAGTATTATATGTGTGTTGCTTGAAATCATGCAGGACAAATGCACACAAAAATAGACTGTAAGACAAATGTAGGTATATAAATACATATAAATACCAAATACATAAATAAATTTAGTTCAAATACGCCACATTTGCAAAGGTGCTTCTGTAATCCCACGTTTCGCATTGAGCTAGCTTGTCGTCACGCAATAAAGTACTATAACGTGAAGTAATGCAAGATTGCAGAATTGGGAAATCCGCAAGGCTCTGATTAAAGGAAATGGCATGTGTTAATTTAACAACAGCGTGTTACACTAGAATCTGCTTGACCTCAGCTTGACAAACTACATTGTAGGATTTACCCAGTAGTTTGATCTATAGCAAACTAATTTTCTAATTCCGAAATGCAGTGCTTTTCATTTCTTGGAATCGTGACATATTTCAAGCAGACGGGCTACTAATTAGACCGGTAGTCCACTGTATGTTTTCGCCGATGAAATCAATATTAAAGAGGGATTTTGATGGAATGCACGTAGTACATTTCTATTATCAAATCAGCAATGTAGGCCTACCCAAACCTCGCAGTTTGGACACACACATGAGTATATGTATGTGCGGTAAATCTATTCAGTTTTTGGTATAGCCCAATAAAACAGAAACGAGGTGTCCACTCGTTGGTAACTAAACAAAAATTTACACTGGGTAAAATAAAGTTGGACCGATCAAGGCAGGTCTTGACGTTTTTTATTCATCAGAAAATGATGCTCAGTGTTCTGTCCGTCAGGTGGAGTGGCAATGATCCCACAATTATACACAAACACAAGCACCAATCAAGTATATGTGGGAGTTGATACTGACCCGGGAATTTTTTAACAATTTTTTCATCATGGACTGCCGTCTGTCGTTCGGGGTCCATAAATGAATCGGAGAATACGTTTTATCTGCAATTCAGGCTTTCTCAATCTGTCCTTTCGGATCAGAATATTTTATTCGAGTACTCGAAGTGGTTGTCAATCACTGGAACAGTAAAACACAATTTGTCAGACCTCGAGTATGGATGAGATGCTTCATGCAGTTGTCTGTGCGAGGCCAGATGAACACTGTACGATGTCTTTCAAGGGGCGATTCGTTGTAGACTCAATCTGAAACGCCACATTCTTTACATCAGTGATAGTCAAACCAAACGTCCTGGCCGCCATACTTAATTCTCAAATTACCCAAACCAGGGCCTTGCTTGTTGTTGGGGTAGTTTCACAGAAGGTTCGTTGGAGTTTTCTTGCCTTCCAACAAACTTTCGCTCCAAGCATCAGGGTTGAAATCTGGACGTCACACACGGGAAAGATCGGTATTTGCTGGCCTACGTGTATGGTTTGAGTCTATACCCTTCCTCGTATGTGTTTACGTAAGTTATACAACAGAACTAGTATTTCCCAAAATTGTGGACCGGTTTCACGAAGTTCTCCAGCATAATTTTTTTCCTGGCTTATAAATAAGAAAACAGTGACTAATTTAAGTTCTATGCAATGTATAATTTAAGTTTATTCAGGAAACATTCCATGTTGGACATATGCGCAAAAAACCCCAAAGATATGAACATAAGCAATGTTCTGGGTTATCTCCACTGTTAAACTTTACGGTAGTGGAATTAGCGAAAATTTCTTGGGTACTGCGCTAAGCACCAAACAAGTAAATAAGTAAAAGTTCTATATTATCTTGGCTAACTTCAGGGCATCCAGGGAATTAGATTCTATTACTCAATAAAATGATGTATGCCAACATATCACATGATTGAATAGCGTCTTTGCAAAATCACCACCTGTCAAAGGTCAATAAATGTTACGACCTATCAGTGATGCTGTACTGTTACAGCTGAGAGACACCAAACTGAAAATCACAACAGTAATAGGACAGGCTAAAACAGATACAGACTAGAATCAAAGTATCACCTCAACCCTTTCATCTGAGAGCCTGGAATTGGTGTTGACAAAGTGCAGAACTACATTTGCTCAAAGCAAAGATTGCCATGAAAAAGCCAAAGCGAGTCCAAAATGAATGATAATTTATTTTCTTCATGACCTACAACCTTGGATGTACATGGTCTAGAAATGAAATAATCACAGATGTTACAAAAGTATACAGATTTCAGTCAAGCTTGTGCAAAAAATAATGTTACATGTATACATAAAGTTCTTTTCTACACACTGACACTCATACCTTTCATCACACAATTTTTTAAATTTTGTTCAGTTTTAATATTACAATCTTTCTAAAATGAATAGGACACATACCATAGACACCTGAAGGGTAAGTGTAAGACAACAGAATGTGTTTTATATTACTCAGGTACTGTAGATACAATTTACTGCGATGGACAGTTCAATCATAGGAGACCAACTATACACACGAAAACTCCTCTAATTCCCACATTATTTTAGTCGAAAGCGAAATCAAAACAATAACATGGCAACTTTCTCCATTCAGACCCAGGTCAGCGATACAGGTTTAGAAGATAAAACAACAGTCCAATCTGAAACATACAGAAAAATACATGTAGGACAAGATAATATACATGATGGTTCAAGCACTTGGCAAAATCTTAAACTCTCTGACTGCAGATCAAGCGAAGAAGTCCACTCATTTGTATGAACAGACACGTCACAAATCCAAGAAGTCAAATCTGTGGTCATTTCAGTATGGTGCTATACTATACAAGAGATGTAAATTGAGTGCCCTGACAAGAGTAACATATCCTTTATTTCTGAGTTTTATATTTTTATATTCAGTTTTTGTTACTGCAGGCTTATGCTACACACATCAACATTCTAATAAAATGTAAGCTTTCAATATTAATTCAATTTGCACGGCAATACTCAAAGGGAATGTAGCTGAGCACCCCCAAAATGTGGTGTCCCACCCTCATAGCAGCTGTCACCATTTTCCACATAAGCATTTAGTATATGCGGACATAACATTTCAGTGTCATACAATGACCACACAAAAATCAATATCTTTATCCACATGCCGACAGGCACACCACATACATGTAATTGGCAATGAAAGGGGCACAACTAATGTTGTTCAGGAAAGTGGGAGGCCCTGTTACAGCCATGTACATGTATGTCTGATGCAAATAATCCAGGTTTAATTTACTTAGTGCACCAAGTACGAACTTGGGGCTACTGTTAGATCTTTGCAACCACTATATGTGACTCTATGCAACTGTACCACCAGGAAATGGATTGTACAACTGTGCAGACTTTAAGACTGACTACCATGTCATTGCTTTTACATGTACCTGATGTGGTACCATGTCCAGAACGTAAGCACCAGATCAGTTGTGAACACAACAAACAATTCATTGAACACTCAAGCAGCCACAGCCTGAGTTTCATCTCACCAACCCCCACCCCTCCACACAGACCCCAAAATGAAGGACTTCAAAAGAAATTTGTAAAAATTCTATTAGCCATTAATATTTATTTGCTTTGGAGGAGGAGAAAATAATGAAGTTGTTTTTGAAAGAGTCACTGCAATTCCCTCGGCATGTTTTCTCTTCAAGGGTGAAGATCAGCAATGGAATAATTTTAGGTTAAGTTAATAATTTTAGCTTAATTTAATATCTATTGTTACTGACTATCTTCTTGCAGCCTGCAAGCTTCACCAAAAATGTTTTTTTTTCCATCATTTTTCTTTGCGTTAGAAAACAGGGCAGACATGTCAGGTTTGTCATGTAGTGACCAAAACACTATATCATTTTAAAATTGTGATTCATCGGTAGTGCATAAGTTAATTAGAAAAATAAAGACCTGTGCATGTTGGGAAGGTCATCTTGTATCACAACAGGCATTGCACCATGCAGCAAAAAAAAAAAAAAAATTGAAAAAATTGAAAAATTTAATAAACTGCTTGCAAAATACCCTTTTCCAGGGACAATGCCAGATTGTAGCTTGATTTGTTGCGCCTTTTGAATCGGACTTACATACCAGCAACTAATGCACTGCAGGATTCTTCACAATACCCATATACGTACCCCTTCCCCTCTCCCCCAAGTCCGGTCTATTTTCAACAATGTCTGATATTTACCTACTTCAATGTTTCATCACTGAACTGAAAAATCACTGATTGGGCAACATCATTTTTGACTAGTGAAAAAAAAAAAAAACTCTATTTCTTTTGATTTCAACAACACCTATACTCAGATTTATACTTCTAGGAGTGGGAATCAAGGTTCTATTCAGTTTAATCTAGCTCCGGGTAGCTCCAAAGCTCTTGCACTCACCGCTTTTAGAGCACCTAGCTACAGAACCTGACATGGCAAAATCCTGTATCGGTAGTACTTCCAGAGTTCTTGCACACTGCATTCTAGATACACACAGCAGGCATGTAACAACAGTTCAGACCCACAGCAACTAGAAAACCACAAATGTGGTGGTCTTACCTTCGTGCATTACCCTCCAACCAGCCTAAAGGTACAGAGCACCATGTCAAACATCCTATTTGGACATCATGGCCAGCACATTCTCCACGACTCAGGTATCAAGCTGTAGCGAGACGGGGACAGATGCATCACTTCTGTTACCTAAACTAGCCAGATAACTGTGGGGCTTCGCACTGAGGCTGGCTGGAGGGTAAAGCACCACCGTAAGACGACCGCGTTTTCCACAGGTATGACACACGATTTGAGAATATTGTGAAATTGCGACTAATAAGTACAGAGTCAGAGAAACAGTTTGTGAAAAATACCTAGCATCTATTCTAGAAGAATCAGTTGGCCAGCCAATGTCTCTCTTATCCATTTGTGCTGCAAAATGGCAGTACCTGGTGTCCAATTTCACTTACCAGAACTGGACATTATAAGTCGAAATGCATGGAATGGATTGCCTCAGTGGAACAAATCTCCTTGTGGTTGATCAGATGATTAATATGGCAACTGTCAACATGGCCACAATCACTATAATCTTTGAATTGAACTCTGGACGTATGATCGGATTTTGCAATATCAGTTTCTGTAGCTCCGTGCTCTAAACGTAATGAGTGCAAGAACTTACAAGCTACCTGGGGTTAATTTCAATCCATGGGAGAAACTCCCGTGTGGTGCTGTTTTGAGACGGATTTGAAGGCACCACCTGGAACTTTCAATATTAAACGTTGAGGCAGGTAAATATCAGAAATTGTAGAAAATAGACCTCAGCGTTCAATTTAACACAACATGCATTTACCACTCTGATGAAAGCACATTGAACATCTCAAAAAATATCCTTAGTCGTCGTCATCCTCAGATGGCACGAATAGCTCGTAATCTTCCAGCAAAGCAGCGCAGCTACTGGCGAAAGAACCTCCAAAATACAGAAAGGGGATAACAACCAGCAAGGCTTTTGTCACTCCAAATCTCGTTTGTTCAGGCTTGCTTAAAATTGCACCAGTTTCTGTGCAAGTAATAGACCTCTTGGAGATCATTTGTAGTCTGTTAATGTCAGGTTTTGAGCGCGGAATTCTGCACTGAACAGATAAACGAGTGAGAGAGAACACCGATGTAAGCTTGGAGGCCATGTTGTTTTGCCTATCTTGTGCTGGGAACGCAGTCGTGCATACTTTTTATAAAAAGAAACATTTGTCATATTTTTGTCTGCCTAAAAATCAAGGCATTTATTTTATCTCTAATAGCTGGACATAACATTTAAACCAATCGGTTTGATAGACTATTAATATTTCTATTCCCGGAAGCCCACTCGCTTCTTTCAAAGATGGCCGACTGCAGGCTGTTCGAGGAAGATGAGGTGTGCGTTTCCACGTCAGAGAAGGGTATTCTCTATGGACTGGTCACTCAGAACTCTGAAGATGTCAGCAGTGACGAAGATAGTGATGGTGAAGACACACCTCATCGTGTCAAACGCGGCACTGTCGAAGTGACATGGTATCCTGATGGCGAAGGAAAGGAAGTGATTCTGCCGGAAAAAGATGTAGGCCCATGTTGTAATTTGACTTTCAGCCTGTGTTATGTAACTGAAATTGATCGCCTGGTTACTGTCAATGGCCACTTGTTTTAAATGCATTCAAAAATATCTTGTTGACAAATTGGCATATTTTGTGTGAAGAATTTTTTTCAAAGGCATTTTACATGTAAGCTAGCACAATACTGTTAGATGTACTAGGCCTATGTGTTACATGTCGTTGCAGCCACAATTAAGAGTTACTATGCGAAAGGAGATCAGTCAGGTGAGACAAATACATTTGTATTTGTATTACTTATAAGAAACAAAACGCCCACTTTGGTACGATTTTTGTTAGCAGTAAGCCATTTAATATAAATTTAAAACTACCAGTGACATTTGTTGAAATCTATTTAAATAGAAATGCAAAATATCTTTTATATGAACCTGTTTTGCATTGTAACTCCCATGGCAGGGCCACTCCAATCAGAATGTGTTATTTGCAACTAAAAAATTGTTGTGAAATTTAAAAATGAATTAATCTTTTACATGACATTAATATGGTTTTATAGTTGTGGTTTGAACAAAATGTAGAGTGAGGGTCAGGATGACCATAGTGGGTAGCGCACTATTGACCAGTGCAATGACCCAGGAGCCACTCACCAATACGGATGCTGTGAGCTGCTGCTGTCTTCTTCGGTGGAAGGTCTGCCAGCAGCCTGTGGATGGTTGGCGGCTTGCTCCCACCATAATGCTAGTCGTTGTCATGGAAGGGAAATGTTTTTGACTATGACGTAAAAGGCCAATCATAACTAGATAAGTAAACCAGAGTGAGTTATAGTAATAGATGAACTAGTCTTCACCTAACCAGGCAAAGACTACCAAATCTACATCTCAACAACAAAGCTATACTTACTACATTTTGTTCAGGATATCACTCTTACCACCATAACTCGAAGTGAAGACAAATTGCCAAGGTGTTGATCCCTGTCAGCCAGTCCTCCTGTGAGGGGTTAAATCTGCTTTGCCAGACCAATGGTTATGTTTACAATGGGGTATGTTTACAGTGTATTGGCATATGCAGCACTTTCCTTGAATTTCTTGACATGGTTTTATGAAAACATTGGCTATGTCACACAGTATAACAACAGTCTGAACTATGAAAACAGTCACATTGTAAATCACATTTACGACTATAGCTGAATATGCCTGGAAAAGCCCAACATAGTGATCAAATGTGGCCATATGTATAGATAGTATGAAGGCTAAATGACTTCTGATTTCGAAAAAGATTTTAAAATTTACCTAACTTTAATATTTATCAAAATAAAGAGAAAGTTTGAAAAAATATGGAGCTGTTTTTCAAAGTGCTATTTTTTCACCAATTTTCAAATTTTTCTAGCATAAGCGGATACCTTAGTATTTGAACTGAAAAAACATCCCACAGATTTTTAATATTAATCTTCAATTGTTCTGAGTGATCATTTAAAGTTAAAACTTTCGAAAATTTAAAAAGTTTTTGAAATTTTGATATTTTTTTACTAATATCTTTAAAACAAGGGAAGATATGAAACGTGTGGTACTGTTTTTTAGCGTAAATATTTAGCTACATGTGTGCCAGGATTCAAAGCATTATGTTGAAAAATAAGCAAGAAATATAAGTATTTCACCACACAACCATCTCAGAAGTATTATTTGTGACAAAATTCATCATTGATTTGTTTGCAAATTAATTTTAACCAAGAATTGTCCTGTCTCCAGTTAAAATGTAAATATACCAACCTATTTATGTTAACTTTCAAAACTTATTATGCTCCATGAAAGCGTAAATTGGTGTTTTATCTTGACAGTTTTGAGCAAAACCTGCCAGAATGTGATTATAAACCCTAAATTGCATCCCGGTTAGGTGATTAAGGCTGCTGTTTCAATTAATAGGCCTGGTAGGGTAGTCTGCAAAAGCAGCCCTGCACAGTTGTAGCAGGGGGCAATACACATTTACCAGAGGCATGTCTATTCACAGCAGGTAACCCCTCTCAGTGAGGTAGTCCCTCTGATAAGGGGGAACTAAGAAAACACATCTGTCTTTATAGTTCAGAACATGTCATACTTTTTTGTTTAATTTAAGGCATTTACAATTCAGATTTGGTTTTCATCTTTAAGTGAGAGGAAAGATAGCAGAATGGAGAATAAGATTGTGAATTAAAAAAAAAATGTGACTAAATTTAATCCCCTTGGGGTTCTGTTATCCTTAAACAAACATTATAGATATTAAATATTTAAGTTGGACAACGTAAAATGAATTAGGTTATGATCTCATAATAAAAATGAAAACATTCGTTCAGATAAATAACTTTCAGAAAACACTGGATAGATCTGAATAATGAATGATTTATGCAAAGAATGTTGTACAAAGTGGGCACAAAGTGGATTACATAGTCTGTCTCTATTTTCAGCCTTACATATCAAAAAGAGAATTGTAAACATTTTAAGTTGGCCAGTCGGAGATCAGGAGGCAATTATTTGGTGTTTACATTTCCCAAAATATTGCCTGGGTATTTTAGCTGTGTGTTTTTTCCTGGTAATGGCTGAAACAGTTTCACATTGAAAAACAAAATCATTGTGGTGCCTGCCAGGTAGGCAGTGTTATTCCTTGTCGTACAGGTGATGTGTGCATGAAACTTGACAGAATAGTAGTTTAGATACTTCTGCAGATTTTCAGATGTAGAGCTATTCTGGATGCACACTCTCTTGACCCCAGTGGCCATTTTGTTTCTGTGATTGCCAGAAAAAAACATTTTCTTTAATATCTTTGGGACAAGGCATACTATGATGACAAATATGGGAATTTTACCACTGTTGTGATGGTTCTACCATGCAATGGCGCAATTTAAAAAAGCATCAGGTGTGCATTATTATCTGAGATGTAGCCCAAGATGCTCCCTGCCTTCCCACTCCATCTCACATCGTCTGTTATGTGCAGAAGCTCGAAGGAGAATGTTGATATTTGTCTTCTGTTTGAGTGCACAATACATTGTATCCATGTGCTCTTACAATGTATCTTCATAATCTACTGGATCAGGCTGGATGTCTGGTGGTGAGGGGCGCGTGTCTTTCAGTCGCTTACCTCTCAGTTGCCTTTTAAAAATCAGTTTCTTACAATAAAGTCACTGGCTCATTCATATACGTATCAACTAAGTTAACAATGTCCATTTTCTCTGCCATATTAGGTGCATATATCAAAGCTTTGTCAATGATTTCTTTTGTGTCTGATTCAGACAAATCCTTGTTCTCCTCTGTAAGTGGATTCTCTACGTGTACCATTTCGTCGATGAGTGTTTTGGCCTGATCAGCATAGGTGGTGTGTATACATTCAGGCTGTTTACAATGTCTTGTATCTTGGTAGAACTTGATCACCTCAAACTCGGAGATCATATCAAAAACAAATAGCCCCACCATCTCCAATGACTGATGCATCATTTTATTCATAGACCTGGTCGATGGCCACTATTGAGAATATTGATTTTGTCTTCTGACCTGTGCATTGACCAACAGGCACTTTATTGAGACTGATCATGTCTATCACCTGAGCTGGGAGCCATCACGCATAATTTAGTGTGATCCTAGGTGAAGAACCAAGTGCAGCTTTTGTCAGATTCCGTGTACATGTGCATCAGAAAGTTTCCAAAGTGATAGTAAGTCTAAAAGTTACAGATTCAACGCAGAATACCGATACAGAAACTGAGAGTTGTCTTGGGGGACACCAGTCTTCGAATGTATCAGACAAATGTCGTGTCCACTCACTGCCACAGCCTTTGTATTACAGGGCGAGGTAGCAAAAGGTTTTCTGTCGGATTCTGTTGGCTGTGGACCCTGTAGGAACATGTACTTTGTCTTGAACCAGTACCCAACTACTGTCCTGTAACCAATCACCAATGATTTGGAGACCATCTTTCTCACTGTGTCGAGATGGGGAGATACTAGATTAGTCCCAAGTTGGGCCATACCAAATTCTTCAAAAATGGTACTTTGCTGCCTCACCTGGCACTCAGCGCGGAGATGTTAGAGTAAGAAAACAGAACTGGTCGGTCCAGTGTCAGTATAGTGTTACTACGTGGTATGACTTGTCTGGTGTCTTCGGCATGATGTTTCAATGGCGACAGCACCTAGGAGGAAAGGGCTCACCGTGCCAAAAGAAGACTCTCTATATGTATGTGTTTTCAACTTTAATGGAGGTGTGGTATGTAGTGTACTGAGCTGATATTCTGGTCCTGTGGGCGATGAAAGTTTAGGACAGACAGTTCCCCTCTGTGTTCGTCCTATTCTTTCGTTATCCAGGGTGCTAGATCAGTCAGATTCCCATTCCATAGAATGACCCTGAATGTGGTCTGTGTTATCAGCAGCTGCTGATGTGAACAAATTAGGCTACCATGAAGATTTACTTGGCAGATATGTGTTTTTCTCATGAATGGGGTGATTTTCATCCATGTCAGATGATATTTCAATAGCCTAGTTAACTGAAAAAAACAATTGTTCAGAATAACAGTCCTGTGTATATGGCCATGGTGGTCTCTGTCTCTGTTCTGCTGGCAATTCGTGCTTGCATTGGGTCGTCGACCATGAATGTTATACTGCAACAACATGACTGCCAGTGGTTTCTTCAGTGCATTTACATTCAGTGGTGGGGGAGGGGGGGAACCGTCATGAGATGGAATCTCTTCATTGTGTGCGACCAAATCTCCAACCATAAAAGGTAGGCTGTATAGGCTACCAAAAATCGGTTATAAAAGGCTGGTGGCAGCTGTGGAAAGTTTTCAGGTATTGTGTAATCACGTACTAAGGTTACCAATATATTTGATGTAATGGGTTTTCTATGATAGTGGCCTTAATTTGCATGGTACAGGGTATTACTTGCATGTGATGTTGTTCTAAATGACATCATATTGAAACTGGACCATCAAAACAAGGGTGCAGAGTCTGTTTTCGTCAACAAATCGTTTCCATGTACAGAGATAATGTGGAAAATATGTCTCTGTATAATGGCAGAAACAAAATGGCCGCCAGGGTCAGAAAAGATCATTCTTGCGATAGCTCCACATCTAAAAATCTCCAGAAGGACATAATCTTCAAGTGTGATATTTTTTTGATAAAATGCGCAATACCCTTCAAACTTTGCACAGATCGCTGGGGCTATTGCCAGAAGGCATATCAATATGTGATCTGTATACTGTAGTGTTGACCCTGAGCTTGGCTTCAAGTCCTACCATTAATTGGGATCAGCAGGTTGTTGTTTCAAATTATTCTTGATGCCTCCTGACAAGGAGCACATGTCCAAAAGACCGGTTAAGATTTTCGTTGATACAGTTATAAAAATCACTTACTTAGATTGTAACTAAAGCAAAGAACAAATTTATACATGTATTACATTATGAAATAATGGTGGAGAAAAGGAATGTGCCAGATATCAAGTGGTTAAAAAAAAATGAGCTGAAAATCTCCACACACACAAGAATTTCTCACACTGATAAACAGCACCTGGTGGCTGAAGTGAGTCAGATGTCTTTTGTGTTCACAGATTAAATGTGGCTATCAATAATGCATCTGTCTTTAGCAGATCTGAAATGATTAACCGGAAACATACACACGTGTCGATGTAACTTTGCAGTTTATCTAACATAAGTGAAATATTTTGGAGTTTATAGCTAAATTTATATTACATGTGAGAATTAGGATTTTTTCATTGTTGTTGAATCATAGCTCCTAGGATTGTTATTAATTTAGGTCATATCCAGTTCTGCCTCCAGTTCTAATCGGGGAATTGAAGGCACAGACATTGAAATACTGCTCTTCGTACCCTAGGCAACATTACGATACCAATCCGAATAATAACTCCTATTCGACAGTTTTGGGCTATAATTTTGTGATTGCTTTTAACTGCACCTGTTTCATTACATAACTAAAGACTTAACAATGTCAGTATTATGTGACTGGGTGTGGTGTTATGTCTAGTTTCTTTGGCATGTTCCAGTGTCGGCAGCACTTTGGCAGCACGAACTCTGCCACAAGGAGACACAGCAAATAAAAAAACATTGTAAGAACTCCTGGTCGTCATAGGGCTGAAAAATTGTTGAGTACAACATAAAACCCGAGCATAAATACATATGTACATGTACATATTTTCTGGGCTGGTCGTGGCCTGATTTCAGTAGATGACGTATTTGCCTCCAGCTTCCCTTGAATGATGTCCATGATTGTAAATGATCATATGTGTTATGTGTGTTTTCCAGCTCTGCTTGGCTGTTCACTCCTTGATGGTCACTGAAGGGGACCATAACTGTAAACAAACATATATATCAAGTGACCTTACGTGGGAAGGTCTGCCAGCAGCCTTCAGAAGATTTTGGGTTTCCCCGGGTTCTGCCTGATTTCCTCCCACCATAATGCTGTTCACTGTCATATAAGTGAAATGTTCCTGAGTCCAACGAAAAACACCAATCAAATAAATAAATAAATAAATATATGTCATGTGTTTTCCAGCTTTGCTTGGCTGATCGCTCACTGATGCCAGGAGATGTGGTTAGACGCCTGATTGAGGGGAAGGACAGCCAGAGAGGCTACGTGGTGGACATGCAGGGCCAGTGTCACCTCAGGGTCCTGGGTGTGGATAAATACATCTATAATGTCCGCACCGAAGATGTGTTGCCTCTGCAGGTAACGGTCTTATGTGACAGAAAGTTTTACTGTTTCTTCAGAATACAGTTGATATGTGTATTGTTTATGTGGATACCCAGAAAATGGCCAAGAATGTGTGTGATTATGGCAGAAGCATTGTCTTTGAAGCCTATAAGAGATTAATACATATAAAGTGTACTTCAGGTGAGGATTTTCCTTCTTTAAATGATGCACAGAATAGAGTGATTAACACATACATATCAAATTTCATGGAGGAATTTGATATGCTTGTTGTCACACTTGTAGCTTTTTTAACACTGATATAAATGGAGACGCTCTGACAGCTGGTAAAGGTAGGACTTGTATGACGTGATTCGACTGAGACTACCAAGTGTTAGGAGAAAAAAAATGCCTAAACCCAGCCTCAGTATCTAGTGATTTTATCTGCTGTATTACTCAGATTAATGTTGACTTTTTTCCCCCAAATGGGATAACTAATAATTAATAGATAAGAAATCTGGACGCATTTTTGTTTTGGTTGGGTAATGGCTGTGGGTGAATGCAATGGCGCGACTACATCTGTCATCCATTGCTTCCCGTAATGCATGTCAGTGATTAGATCTGCCACATGAGTTGTCTTCTTGTGACAGTGTCACTTTTCATTCCATTCCTGGTGAAAGTAATTGTATTGTCAGAAAGATTGAACTTTTGCAACCAATGTGTGGGACATCCTGTTGATCTAGTTGCAACAGTATTCATTATGATAGGTTAGATGCGCATTCTTGATTAACGGCTTGGAAAGGCCCATCTCTGCACTCATTAATCTTGGCCAGAATGACCTTAACTCTGCAAATACAGTCTGGTTATGGAGGTCTGTATTACCTGGCTGCACAGGCTGTATTTGGGTAATAATATACAGAATCAGTTGGTAATGTATGCACATGTATTTCTGTATGTCCTCATCGTTACCTTCAGCTTATTGAGGCAGATCATCCAGGAGATGTGACCATGGACTCTTGGGTGGGCAAAGTGGACTCCATTGACCGGAATGTGACCCTCAGGTTCCCAGATGGTGGTAGGTTAGTGTCCAGTTTATTTATTGCAGTATAGATCAAGGAAAGTGGACTGGTCAGTCTGGTGTCTCTATAAATTGACTGGGTGGGTTGTTATTTGCAGTGTCTTTGGCATCGCCCTGCCACAAGAAGACACAGTACATATGTATACATACTAAGGTTTCCTTGTGGCCATATGACTGAAATTTTGTTAAGTACAATGTAAAACCTCAAGCTTACATACATACATTGCAGTATTTCTGTGATGGTTAAGTGATGGTTTCAGTGATGTGCTTGTGGTCAGGTCTATGGTTGGATTTGTCAGAAATCACTAAACACGGTACTAGGGGCCTGATAAACCTTTTCCCATATATACAAGCAGGGGTTTTTCTAGACACGAGATGAGAAAGAGATGCAAATTGAGTTATTGGCATGTTTTGAAATTTAGTTTTTCAATTTAAATTGAGTATCTTAGTTATTTTGAGGAATTGCACACTATTTGTGCGCAGAAAAGATTGAGTTTTAGTATTTTTCAAATTGACTTTGATAAAAGGTTTTTGTCTAAAAAAAACCCTAACAAGCTGGTCAGTGGTACACTGGGTATATGGCATATACGCTGTGAAACAAACTATATTCAGGGGAGAGAATTTTCAGCTGATCAGATGATTTCAGCTGATTTTAAGAGAATCAAAATTTTCAAAATATCAAGTCTTTGACCAAAACAACCAAAATTAATTGTTTTACTAACTGGAGGTAGGCTAGGCGATGAATTTGCAGCTGATTTGGATGCACCCTCAATCTCCACCACAGATCTCAAACAGTTATGTTATTATAAATTTGCAGTGGCCTGTTGTGTAGGTTATAGGTGGTTATTATCATTGATTTTCATGATTGTAGATTAGTTGCTATGGACATTTTTTAAGTTGTTTAAGGACATTTACTGGACCTGTCCATGTGATATTTGTCGAATTGGTTGTTGTGTGTTACACAGGTGTGAAGTAGAAGAGTCACAGTTGTATTCATTCGTTGACGTGGTTGACAAACGTAAGGTAAGACCAAAAGACTTTTCCTGTGCTTAAGAACAGCCCCTGTCAGTTGGGGCCCAGGTTAATCTTTCAGACTGAAGGTTTGATAAGGAATTTCCAGAACCAAACTGTTTCAAGTCATGGCCTGTTAATGCATCAAGCTTTATTACAGTTGAAACTGGTACACTGTGATATACTATCATACATTTATGTGTAATCTGATCATAAAATGGACGACTATTTCATCCTTGTTGACTCTGCAGTTATATGTATTCTGTATGGCACATGTTCTTAAATTCATACACCAAGGATTTTCTGTATGTTACTCTCTTTGGACTTGGCTGCTCTGTGGGTGAGTTGGGACCAGGGAGGAGGGGTATATGTGAGAAGTGACAGGTTTAATTTGTTGAGAAATTTGTTGACAACAAAACCAACAACAGTAACATGAACCAGATGACATGAAATAAGTTAACCTTTTTTATTTCTATTCAAGATACTGCTCTGTAATGTATCCTTCTGAATATTTAACTGAAATAAGTTACTTGAAGATAAACACAAGAAAACAAAATTGTGTTATGCTTTGGATTTTCCTACTACATACAAAGTTGAACGTCAGCTTGTCTAAATTCACAGACGTACAAATAAGAACATATTGATGTAGCGAGTCACATATAATACCTGACCTAGGGCAATGTCATTTCAACTTAGGGGGTTCTCTCAGATTTATCCCACTTGTCCATCCAAGTCATGAACACAAATGACAATAAAGTCACTCAAATAAATAAACGACACCACATGACACATAAAAAGTCATTTTCATGGAAACTAACAAGACATTCTTGAAACAAATGGGCAAAAATTGGTTTGCTGCAAACATGCTTCACCCCTCTGCTTTGAGTGGAAAGTTGGTCATTCCCTCATTCCTTGTGCTGTTTTGGATGTAGCAGCAGAGGGGTAGAAGGTTGTTTAATTTGTACTGCATTTTCTCATTTCTTCCAGTCTAATAAATATTCATTTATTTTTTTATTTTATTGGTGTTTTACGCCGTACTCAAGAATATTTCACTTATTCGACAGTGGCTAGCATTATGGTCGAAGAAAACCGTGCAGAGCCCAGGGGAAATCTAATAAAATTGTACAGGTTTGAAGTAAGTATGATAGAATGCAAAGAGTGATTCTTTATCTAGTCATAGTTCTTTTAGCGCAGCAAATGTTGTAGCCTCATTGTAAAATTTCGACTCTTCCACAGTTTAGAAAAATAAATCTACAAAAAATGATCAAAAATAAAGAAAAATTATCTTTTAAATTTATTTCTGTTTTAGCCAGCAGATTACTCTGTATACTACCCAGGGCAAGTTCTTAAAGGTAGAATGCATGAGTTTGCTTTTGCCAAGTGGCTTCAGCCAACCAATCGTTTCCACTCCCTTATGTGCATTAAGAAGCCCAAGCAGATGGTTACAGTCTATGTTGAAAAGGTAAGTCAGACCTTGACACATATATTTTCTTTTTGTGTATTATTGTGCAGCCTTACAACCATCAAAGAAATGAAAATTAATTGTCTTCAGCATTAGCTAAGCAACAGTAAGTGAATAAATCAGTTCTTGTGGCATAAAGCTGCATGCTCTGAGTGCAATCATATTTCATGTATTTATTTATTTCATTCATGTTTTATGCCCTAATCAACAATTTTTCACGTATATGATGGCAGCTAGTGTTATAGTGGGAGGAAACCGGGCACACAACCATCCACAGGTTGCTGGCAGACCTACCCATGTACAGATGAACAGGAAGCCAGCATGAGCTGGACTTGAACTCACAGCGACTGCGTTGATGAGAGTCTCCTGGATCATTGCACTGCACTAGTGCAGTAACCACACAGGCCACAGAGGCCCCCTGTTTCATATAGTCTGACAGATTAATGTAAACTGCATAGTTCTTTAACATTCTTGCCGAGAAAGGCTTTTCTAGTCTTAGGCCTTGCGAGGGCAGTGGAACAATTATCACATTTCATTATCATTATTCAGCTATATTTTGTGGATTGTTTCTGACAAAAAATGAGTTCCGTTGCAGGAAGCAAGGCGGGGATGTAAAAGGACATGTGGCTGGAAAACAAGGAGCCAACTGAAATGAACTGAAACCTAATATGAATTACTTGTAAGCCTCAGGGGGGCTGTTTCTCAAAGCGGTCGGAATGTTAGGCAGGTTGCAAGTAAGATTGTCATGGTGATTAGGCTGGTGTAATGTTGCTATCCCACTGAGAAACAGCTTCCAGCAGATTTAAGCGTTTAATAGGAATCTAATGAAAGCATTGTATTCTGATTTGAAAGGTTTTTATATCAACCAGAATGTGAAAGTTGTGTTCTTTTGCCTTAGATATCTGTCTCAAGTATAAAGGTTCATTGGATGTGCAAGGGCTTCAGTAAATTTGAGAACCCGAAAGAAAAGTTTGACCCCCCGGATGAAACGATAACAGGAGAAAACATCCAAAGGTAATTATAATACATGTGGAAATTGACCATGATTGTGGACTTGATGAATTTCTCAAACTGCTTATACGTTAGAAGTGACTGGCAGCAACAAGACCAGTTCAGATTCTACTGACAAGGCAAGTACTAGGCAAGATTTGTATGTCAAATTGACCCCAATATGCTCACACATCTTTGAAAGTACAACTTTTCACAAATATGTTATTTATCCAACCATTTTCTGAAGACTTTGAGGGTGGCCAACATTTTCAGTGTGATTTGTTCTTGGTTTATTTGATGTTTTTTGTATTCTATGCGAACGCATAGCAATGCATTATATAATAATGACAATTTCCCAACTCTCAGACCGAAAGTTATTGACTAAAGTACAACCAATATCAAATAGCTCTGAAGATGATGCGCAGATTTAACATTTTTGGTGTCCAGGCATGGTACGTATTCTTTTCATAAAGTATTATACGGAGGAGATGTGAAGTAACAATTCAGTAAAATGAATTTAACATTTAAAAATGTCGTTTTTTTCTCCTCTGTGTGCCAGTATATTTTGTTGTTTTTGTGAGGGTCATTTGGGCTACAGTGCCAGACCTGTCATTTTGTGAGAGGTAAATGATTCTGAGAACAAATCTTTATCAGTATATGAAAACAAAAAAATTTTTTAAGGGACTTGATGTCTTTTTGTTTTCACACTGGTAGAGGTGTGATCGCTTTCATTTTATTTTTGTGCTGCTTTCGATCATCATGAGCCCCACGCCAGCTTGTGTGCCATTCTCAGTAAATATTACCTCACTTGTTGAATATAGAAGATTATTTGCAGTTGAACAGTAGTGGATTTGGATCATTATTTATTGTGGTTTTGCCGAATATCCAGACTCAATCGGACTGGTACTACCGTAATTACTTGACCTTTTCGCAAGGAGGGGGGTGAGTTGAGTTGGCTCTATGACATCACAACTCAACAACATGACCTGGCTCTTTCCGAAGATAAAAGAGCATGCTTTGAGGATGGGGATTACATGTAATTTGTTTTCACTCCGCTGAGCACTTCCCAACAGACTGCAATGCAGTTGGCATGGGTGTAAACTAAGCTCGCACGCAGGGCTATAATAGACTTGATCCCTGTCCCAAGCCTTCACTGGCAGCACCCTGGTGTGTCACGGGACCGAACGTAAAACTGATTAGGCCAACTGCACAGCCATCCGATTTACATTCACTTTTTCATGAAATTCCCCCAAATTCCTGCCGTGCATGATGTGCTCTAATCAGAAAAATCAGTAAAATGGATAAAGTAAAATTCATTTCTGTGCTTACATCTGTGCAACATTACTAAACTTGCTGACCCCTTCATGAAATCCACCATGTAACTTTATTTTCGGTCTCAGAATTCACAGCAGCAATGGACGCTTCTTCTCACTAAAACTGGGCCCGAACACATGCCATTGGCAGCAATATTTAAAAATCTACGAGTAACTCAACATGGTGAATGCAAGGCGAACTAGATTATCTTCAAGGTCCTGCGAAATAGTTATACTATTCATCTTGCGTTTTGGGCAAACCAATGACTTTAGGAGGATTTATCAGTCTGCGAAGTAACAGCGTCTGATGTCACCTGTACATGTATATGTAATTTTAAAACTTGAATTGTAAACAGCCGTGACATAATCGTGGTCTAATGTATGTGCAAGTAGGCCTGCTGGTACTGTAAAGGTGAGATGGATTCCAAAACAAAGGCGACAGATCGGCAAACCTTACAGCCTAAATTTATTTGTCTGCCAGTTAAACAGATATTTTTTACAATGACCATGATGGGTTTGAAAAGTACAGAAGGGATATTTTTGTGTACCGGTATACAACATGCAGCCCACCAACATGTAGACGAACAAGCATCAGCAACATTTTATCCTGATAGTGATTGACGTATTAATTATTAAATACCAATGGATTATCACTCAACACTTGAGATCTTCACTTCGTGTACATATGCAAGCAGCATGTACCTGCTTGAAAGTGTCTCTTTTGGACTTGTCATTCTTATGTGAATTGTATTCATAGAAAAGTCGGCCAAAACTTCCTGAATAACTATCGAGAAAACTACATGTACCACTGTGTATAACTACTGCTCCTGATCCCGGCATTCAGCTGAAGTACCTTGACGTCGGTCTCTTATGATGTAAAATCGTTAGTTACACAAATACACCGAGAATAATGTACTGCCAATGTAATTAATTTGAGATCTATGGGTAAATTTCTCACAAATATCAAACAGAGTGACTGCTATTTGCCACCGACTACCCAAGATATGGAACGCAGACGTGCACTCGGCTATGATTGCTGGCTGGCCAGTGTTGTTGTTGTACAGGGTCTTCTAACAGTAGCACATACCAGACCCTCTGGAGTGCGGTGTTAGTCTCCGGCGAATGCAATTACCGCCAAAGTCCCCATTTACCATTGTGTCGTAAATCACAAGTCCGTAAAAAGGAAAATTGAACAATTGGGAGAAAATTTGTAATTCTCAGAATATGTTGTTCTGTGATTTTTAAGAGGTTTATTGGGGTCATCTGAGGTGACATGGGGTGTTCTTAACAATTCAGATGGGTTGACAGTGCCTGACCAAATGCAGCAGCAATCTATAAGTGCACTGTGAGGCTGCCATGCCTCCTCCTCTGAAGCTTAGTTTGTATGAAAAGTACAGAAATTATATGTTGGCTGGATATCAGTGAAATTCCCCCCGGCCCCTTGCCTCTGGTAGACATTCGTATATGTATGCTGCTTAAAATGTTAAAAAGTTAGACTGTGTAAATTATGGTATATCATTTAATTATGTATAGACTTCATCTTACTGGAGAAATGTTTTTCATAAATTTCTTTCATGAAACCAGTTTTGTTTGTCTTGTTTGTCATGTTGGTTCTCATGAACATAAAACACAGAACCAAAGAGTTGTAGCTTAGTCCAGTAAGGTGCAGTACCCAGTCTGTAGGCAACATTTCGAATGTTTATCACTAATTAGTATTTGCTTTTTGCATAAAGCGATTCTCAAACCTCCTAGCTCGCACAATAAACAGTTGGTGGATAAAAGTGTCAAATTATGATATTTATTATGAACAGAGGCCAGGCAACAGAATTATCTACATGCAAGAAACCTGAAAATTCATCTCAGAATACATTCCATTGTCTAAAGGCTTTAGTTTTCCCCCATTTTCTTGCAAAGTGAGTTCTGATGTGAGTTAATAAGATGACATTTTGTGTAACTTTTTTCTTCAGGCTTCAGCCTCTGGAATATTTTGCCTGCAGCATACAGCTTGGGGATCGTTGTTATTACGTAATAAAGCCCACAGATGTTCTGGAGACCAAAGCCCCGTGCTGGTTTCCTCCACTGCACCTCAAGCATCTGTTAGAACAGACAAACTACACCCCTCCTTCCCAGCATCAAAGTAATTCAGCATTAGCAAGTAGGAGAAGTAACAGCACAACAGAGACAAACGGTGCATCAGCGGCAGAAGGAGGCGATGACAAACTGTCCAAGAATTTCTCACCTGATCGTACGTCAAGTTCTTGTAACCTTGAAGAATTCCATAAACGTTCCGAGACAGAAGCAGCAGAGGCCACTGCTACTGCCTGGTCTGAAGACAAGGACTGTGGTAACACAGAAACAGACCTAGGTTGTGGAGATGCGGAGGAGTACACTTCTGAATCGAGTTCTCTGGAAGATTCCGATCACTCCTCAGGCTCTTTGCCAAACAGACGGAAACAGAAAAATCAGCGAAGGAAAAGTGGTGCAGTCACAGCCAATTTTAGAAGAAAAGCGAAAGTCCTGCGGGCCCAGAAAGATATACCGTTTCCTGAAATGTCTGCCAATGTAGGGGATAAAGTTATTGTTGATGTCAGCTATACATATTCTGTGGCTACCATAGTGTGGCAGGTTTGTTTTCTATGTTGACTTTTTCTGTCTTAATTTGGTGTCAATACTATTTATTGAGCAATTTATTGAGCAACTGCTTGACAAAAGTCCTGTGTTTTGTGTGTGTAAATTTAATCTTAATTGTAAACGATATACTTACCTTTTAAATGATATATTCATTAAAGGTGTAAAGTATAAACGTTAGTTCTTAGCAGCTGGTGTTTGTTTATTGCACAGAGTAAATTAACAAATGTGAAAGACTTAAATGGCTGAATACTTTTTGCCATTAATTTAAACACACAGTGATGTCTTTTTGTTCTTTGTGGCCTAGTGGTTAGTATGTTATTGCAGTACAGTGATGCAGGAACCTCTCACCATTGCAATCCAGGTCTGGCTGGCTTCTTCTCTGTTCATATGTGGGAAAGTCTACCAGCAGAAACCTCATGAGTTTCTGCCACCAGGTCTCTGCCTGGTTTCCTTCCAACATAATGCTTGGTGCCATTGTACAAGTGAAATGTCCTTGAGTATGGCGTAAAACGCTCTTCACATGCAGAAATAAATAAATAAACGAGTTCATGCTCAAGGTAGCCACAATTGGAGTTGGGGTTTTATTCTTAACTGACCCCATTCCTCAAACAAAACCGTCCCAGGCAGTAATAACACACTGCACAAGGTTTGCCATATCCTTACCTAAATATTAGTGTCCATGATGGATATGCTTGTTATACTTTGCCTTCTGTTGACCAGGACGGCACCGTGGAGAAGAATGTACCCTCTGTGGACTTGTACCCTATCCATCACCTGGATGAACTGGAATTCTTTCCCGGGGACTATGTTGTAAACGATAAAGGTAGATTTAGAAACTGAAAAACTTAATACAGTGTATGATTGACAAGATAATTTTCAGAAAATCCCAAACACTACAATTCCCTGTATCCTAAAATGTTATCAGAGAGTGCCGTTGTTTAGGGATTAGGGAGTTGGTCATGGCCAGGTGGCTAAGACACTTGTGTTTTGGTCGCTAGGACACACAAAGTAATGGGCATGGGAGAGAATTTGTGGAATCCCCATCGCTTAGTGTTCACGGGGCTTTGATGACAGCAAGCAGTCAAGGAGGCTCGTGTCATCATTTGGGTGGTCTATCATTCATTGAAGAACACTTCGAGGATTGGCGAGATTGCTCACCCAAACTATGGTGAGCACGTATCTGTAAATCAGATGTGGAATGGTTCGTCATCGCCATGCCAGAAGTCTGTGGATTACCTGGGCTCTTCTATTTCCTCCAACCATAAAACTAACAGTCATACCTGAAGTGAAAAATCCTTGTGCAAAGCAGTGTACAACAGTCCAAAAAAATATTTATAAAAATATACATATGAATGAATAAATAAAAAAAAATAAGCATGAATACGGTATGTTATTCTGATGTCCTCAGAAACTATTAGTGGAAACAGTTATTTGTTACTGTCTCTATTCAGTGAAAAAACACCTGTCATAAGTGAATGAGTATGATATGTTGTTTTTCTGCAGACACTGGTGACAGTACTGAGTATGGGGTGGTGGTCAAGTGTGACCATGCAGAGCGCACTTGTCTCGTCAAGCACATGAAGGCCTATGAAGTGGGCAAAGCCACAGAGTAAGTGTCCCTTTTCTGCTTCTTCATGTTTGGTTTCATTGAAATACATTTTATTAATTAATAAGCTTCATATTGGGCGAAGCAAATTTATCCCGCGGAAGACCCTAAAAACTACTGTGAAATATTTTTCTTGAAAAACAAAAGAAGCTTCAACAGTAATTTGTGCTCTAGGAGCTTTGAATTACCAAGCAGTGATCTAGGAATTCTGATGTCATAACATTTTTGAAAATGTTGTTAACATTCCTGTCATGTTGTGTAGTTGGTGTCATTAGTGCGTCACATTGTAACTCTTATGTCCTGGTGTCCTCCCTACTGTTGAGTTATCAGATGCATATAGCATCTGCTGCAGGGTATAGAGGCATACATGTCTCCCATGTGACCATTGCTGTTCAGTGAAAAGCAGAGGATTTTGCCTGACGTGGACTCTACAGACCTACTGATAGCTGCATCTATGTGATCTAATATGCAGGCTTTCCATTTAGAAACAGATTGTGACTGGAAGGTGCTGATTCACAAGTCTGGAGTAGGGCATTACAGCAAACAGTGAATCAATAAATCAAACAAGTTGTTTCTCTCCTGCTCACTCATGAATGAGATAAGAGGTGACTCTAAACACTGGCTCCCTGTTACAGGCCTATTGAGGTGAGGCCTGCCAGTGAAGTGAGTGTGTATGACATCAAGGACCACCCATACTACAAGTTCAGGCCTGGCCATGTTGTCATCAGGGTGGGAGGCTTTGAGGTAACGTTGCCTAGCCGACTAGTACAACAAATGATGTAATGATTCATTAAACACTCAGCCACACAAGGTAAAAGCTTTGTTTTGGGGAATTTGTACTGTAATTCTAACATTGAATATATCACTGTAGCTTCTGTTCATTAATTGATGGGGGTCAAACTTTCAGATTTCAGTAACATGCCTCCTCAGTTTTATTGTGACGTGTTTTTTTTTTTTTTTCTAAGGCTGGTTCTGTCTCCATATTTGGATAATGTTAGTTGTGTCTTTATCTCTGCAGGCAGCCACAGGTCCTCTGGAAGCTGCTGGACTGGTCCTGGAGTCCAATCCAGATGGCAGAATAACTGTAAAATGGCCAGATGGCTCCATCTCTCAGTGCTACCCTCAGGAACTCTACATTGCTAGTGGAGATGTAAGTTTTAGCTACTCTAACTGATTTAAATTTTCGCCCCAAATAGTTCATTTTTAGAGGCAAATACATATAACATACTTCTGAAATTTACATCTTTCCAGTGTGATATCTGCATACCTTCCAAACAAATTTTAGAATCTGGGAAAAACAGACAAAATTTTAGATCATTATATCCACCATACATGCATGTTTGGGGATTGTCATGTGGCGTTACAGCTCTGTGTACATTTGATTTGCTGGTCAGTGCTAGGTGTGAATTCATGAGGATGAAATCTTAAGTTTTATTAAAGGGCAAGTCGCAGTTGATGTATGGTGGTACAAAAAGCCCACCGTACAATCAAATCATTTGACTGCATTTAATTTGATGAAAAGAAAAATACAAAAAAAATCAGTCAAGATAGTTTCAGTTGCAGTTTTAATCAATCCATTTTACTCACCATAACTTTATTTTTATTTTATCTGTTTTTTACTCTGTTTAACAGAGTGAGAGATGTAATAAGTACTTAAGAGTTTATTACAGCCGGTACTATGAGACTTAACCCAGGCCAACAGAATGTATACTAAGCAAATGATGTGCATATATATACATATCCAAGAATATTTATAAACTAGGCCTATTTTGTATGTTATGAACCTGCAGACATAAAAGATTTTGTCCATTTGATTAATCTACAGGAAAAAAAAAAATAATGTTTTATAAAAGTGTGTGTTTAAAGAATATTAATAAATGTATTTATTAATTGAAAATATCCGTGAAATTTTTCAGTGTTCTGGAAAATATTCATATCGGGTGAGATAATTGGTATTCACATTTTATTTGATCAGACGCGTTTATAAACCAAATTGAATTGTAGTAAACTTTGATACCTCTGACTGAGCAAGGGGCATAGCATCTCATTGAGCTTTCCCACCTTCCATTGTGTGTCTGTGTAGTTGTCTGAGTATGGGAGTGACTCTGAGTGGACAAGTGACTCTGACTCTGGCAGCGAGGATGAGTCTGACCAGAGCTGGGAGACCGAGGATGAGGAGGTGCTGGAAGAGGTGAACTCGGAGGATCTGAAGAAAATACAAGCCAGGGAGAATAAGACCCGGTGAGAACAACAGCTGGTGAGGACATAACGGAAAACTGCCTCACCCTGCCTTCAATCTTGTTTTTTTTTCTGCCTTCATGAAGGTATCTTTAATTTGATGTTAATTTATGTTGATGGCCATGGTCAGACTGAATGTTTCCTGACTGTTGTGTAACCAAATCTGTTGTGGGAATGAAAATTGACAGATCCAGTTAGTTTCTATGAGTAGTGAAATTATTCTTCAAAAATCTGCATTTTTGCCTTTATCTGTGGGAATATACATTAAATGGCAGAGATATTAACTGATCTTTTTTTGTTGTCATTTTATAGGCAAAACATAACTCAGAAGATAAAATGTATCAATTAGTAAATGTTTGCATGTTGTCAGATGGTTCCAAGTTGAGTCCTACATAAGACTTTAGGGTAGACAGTGTTGTTACTTCTCTGGCCTAGCACTCAGCAAGTGGGTACCGGCCAAGGGCATGAAAGTCCAGTGTCAGGGTACCTCTTCTGATTGCAACATGTTGCATAGTGTCTATGGCTTGGCATTGTTGTGAGGCAGCACAAATATGTACCAGCCTTGATACTTGCCTGCTTAAAGGAGACACCACATGTGATGGGACAATAATTTTTGAAGTGAAAATTAGCACAAAGCAAGCAAACAAGCAAAGAAATCAATAGTCTGTTAATACCATATGTTTAATACATACAGGACCAATGCGAAGATTTCCCTTACTCTGGAGAAGCTGGAAGACTTGAGCAAGATGCTGGCCCGGTCATGTGATGTCCTGGAACGGTGCGACCAGGCCCTGGGCTCACTCAACCAGGAAGTGGAGATCTCAGACAGCTTGCTAGGGGTGGCCGGAATATTTCAGGACATAGTCAAGGTCTGCAAGCACTTCGATAAGATCTGGAAAACCTCGTTCTTCAAGGAAGCGGGTACACAACTGAACGAGCTGATCCGAAAGTTGAAGCGGGAAATCCACAGGGAAATTTCTCTTAGAAGTGCACGTTATCTCTCTCAGATGCTCACGACTCCAAAAGGGGGACAAGAGAATAGTGCAAAGGTCAAGCAGGACAGAAATAAAAATTTGGCTTCGATTAATAATCATGTGATAAGATCTGTTTCTGAAAATGTGTCTGAAATTGAAGGCAACTGTTCTGAATGGAAGTGTAAGGATAAAAGCTTTGGTGACAATGGCGATCAGCCAGATGAGAACGGTGAGCAGCCAATTGAGAATGGTGAGCATCCAGTTGAGAATGATGAGCAGTCATGTGAGGATGGTGAGCAGCCGGGTGAGAATGGTGAGCAGCCTGTTCTGAATGGTGAGCAGCCTGTACAGAATGGTGAGACAGTGAACGGTTCTGCGGATTGTAGTAGATGCTCTGGGGCATCCGCTGCAGGGGCAGACGCAAGTGCCAAAGAAAAGGCTCCCTGCAACCCAAACACTCCGTATTTTAAAGCCAGATCATTGTGTCAGACTATATACAGCTTACTGGGAACAAAAATGAAACAGATGCAAGATGAATTAAACACAGAATTACTCCAGCACAAAACATCGGATGCAGTTTCAGAGAAGGAGAAAGGAGTGGAGACGAAAAAAGTAGAAACTACAGAAGCCAGTATGGAAACGTCGTCAAATGGTCAGGAAGATATGATAAAGAACGTTGACACGGGGGCAGAGGGAGCTACTGCACCTGGTCCTGCCAAGCCTGGGCTGGAAGGTGTCATTACTGATCTCCTGTACCACCTGTTTGTGGCTAACTCAAACACTGAATCAACCACTGACTCAATCACTGAGACAGAAGACTCCAAGCTCCTGTCACGCTACAAAGAGGTTGAGGATGTCACTTCACCAGCAGGGAAATCCCCGTCTCTGAAGTCTGCCACTAGAGGTTAGTCTGTTTGGCATTAATAGCCAGATGTGTGCATGTCAACGGAAGTGGCTTTCTTTTTGATCAGTAGTCCTGAAAGATTGAACAACAACATTTAGTATTTTACGAAAAGTCCAAAATTTCTCTGCCAGGATTGTTTTTTTTTGTTGTTTATATATATTAGAAAAGAAACAAAGCTTGCAAGATGGAGTGGTTTCAGTTCGATTTTCCCCTCATCCCTTCTCATGACCATCACCTGATAAAATAAAAAAAGAAACAATTTTGAGTATGACAAAAAGACATCAATCGGTTTTGTGAATAAATAGATAGAATAGAAAAGAAATATAGGTTTGACTTCAGTGTCACACATGTTACAATACAATACTGTGGGTTTAATAGTTACTCCAGGTAAAAGTTAGTTAATAATATTTGTTCATATAGAGATTCCAGTCCACCTACCTGTTGCCTTCAGAGCACTAATTGACCAGGTTTCCAGCACCCACAAATTTAATTTTTTTGTCGTCATTGTCGGAAGTCCAAAGACTGATGGTCAGGAGGTTAGCCAGAGATCTGACCCGTGTTCGTTCCGGACACCTGGCACATTTAGGACATTGTAATTGGGATTCTTGATACATGTGCTTCCTCAGTTGGCACAAGCACTACGTAACCTATTAAAGTTTAGGAGTTTTGGTATCGTACAGTATAGTTTGATTGAATGGTGTGCCATGTTTGAATTTCTACAATATAAATATATGAACATGTCGAGATATGATCCCAATATTGTTGAAAGCAATGTTATCCCCTGTGACATAAACGAAAGGACAAAATTGAATGAGAAAAGCAGATGTATCATGGACATACTACATTTTCTCTGTTCCTGTCCAGGTTTTGACATCTGTGAGAGTGTGCCAGGCAGTCACAAGTTCAAACATGGGAAGCCTCATTCCCCAGACAACCCTAAGGCCTTCATGGCAGCTGTCAGAAAAGAGGTTTGTACTACAGCAACATTGGGCTTTTCATGTACAATCCTTTGTACTTAAGTAAAGGATATTATTTTAAGGACTTTCAAGGATATAACCCTGAGATCTAGAAGTCAAAATTTTGTAAATCCTTTCAGTTGTAAATGACACATCTACATTGTAACATCATTTGTTGAGATGTTTTGCTGGAAGGACATTGGAATGAGTCAAGTCTGAGCAAAAGCCCCTGTACAGGGTCCTGTTTGTTCAGGTTCATGTGAATATGGTACCTGACAGACATTGTACTGTGACTTCACAAGGCAGTTGTTAAGAGAGATGCATGTCAGTAGTTTTATTGTGTGATGTCCAAGACTATTTCTGAGCATCCATGCTCAGGTTTTGAGAAAGCCTTCACAGTGCTTCAGGCTCCAGATGGAAATTACATGTTTTTAAGACGTAGTGGTAAAATCATTTAGGGAATATATCTCAGTCCTGGTATTGCAGATTAGATGCCTGAACCTGTTACAAACTTTGACAAACAATGAAGTCGTCTTGTGTTGTTAGTGGTAAACTGCACAACTTAAATTCTATCCATGGTGACCAAGGCATAGGTACATGTGGTTTTACCTTCGCAAACAGTTGCCGTAACAATTTACGAAATGAGAGGGATGAAGAGTAGACATGACTGAGGATTTTTTTCTGATACATTTTTGGTAGAGTTAAAACTTTTGAAAAATTTTGAAACTAATGATAATCCTGTGTGTCATGCTTTGGTCTGTGCTCTGACTGTGGTCATTTTGCCTTGTAGCTCTCCTTGATGAAATCCAGTTTACCTGAGGGAATATTTGTGAAAACTTTTGAGGACAGAATGGTGAGCGTTCTTGTCAACTCTTTGTTTTGCACTTACTGCAGATGATATAGATCAGTATCTCGATGCTGCATTTTGACGTTGAGATGTTTTTATGAGAATAACTCAATGCAACATTATTTAAATCAGGTCACCACACTGTCAGTACCTAGGGGTGATAAGGGCAGAAGATACTGTAAATGACCTAAAATTTTGCCCCAAAAAGTGCATTTTTGGAGGTAATTAAATGCTATATAATGTTACTTTTGAGCTGAAACCCACATTTTTCCAGTAGGATATCACTCCAGCTTTCTGCAATCAATAGAACTCTCAGGATCAGGAGTAATAAGTAACTTTGTCATGGACAAAATTTTAGGTCATTTAGGGTGACTTTCAGATTCTTTTGGCATCAACACTGGAGGCCTGGGATTAATCCTATTCTTGAATTTTCCAAATTTCCTTTCATCCATTGCTCTTTAATCCTTGATTATGTTTGTATTGTCAGAGGTGAGGTAAAGCACTATCTTGTGTATTGTTACATGAGGCTCTCCAGTATGAAATACGTCACGTGGTTTTCTCCAGGCACTCTGGTGTCCTTAACTGTCATAAAAACACTGGCCATCCTGTCCTGGCTAAAGTCCACACCGTCTGTGTGTAAATCCAGAGTGATCGTACTAATTCTCTCCAGTTGCCCAGGAATGAAACAAGCAATGGCAAATAAACAGGTTTAAAAGCGTTTTCTGCACATCGTCTGCATATCAAACTGGTTTCAAATCATTTTCAAATATAAAACAAAGTACTGCGTGTTTGTCAGGAGGATTGTTGTTCTGCAACACTCAGTACGCCGACAATAAGTCAAATTACTGAATTCGTCAGTCATCATTTCCTTCGCTTGCTTTCAGGATTTATTTTCAGTAATGATTGTTGGCCCTGCCAATACGCCGTATGAAGACGGGCTGTTCTTCTTTGATGTGCAGTTACCCAGTGACTACCCCAGAGAGCCTCCTCTATTCCACTACTTGTCCTACTGCCCTGACCGCCTGAACCCTAATCTGTACGAGGACGGCAAAGTCTGTGTCAGTCTCTTGGGAACATGGTCAGGCAAGGTAATTACCCAAGATTTCGCTTTCTAACATGTCTGAAATAATTTTTTTTTTTTTTATCAGAAATATTAATATTTTAATATGGTGGTTAAAAGATTCATGAATTCTAATATTTTTTGTATCTATTTTGTGACACAGTATAAACTGGAGTGAAAGATTTATAAAGAAAGTTTAACAGTGGTGTAACTTTTCCCGCGTGCCAAATGCAAGTGAAATCGGCATTGGGCAAGTAAATCCTGTTTTTGGTTTGCTCCACATTGTAAGTGTCTTTGGGTGGCCATGAAAACAAAAAATAATCCATAATCTGAATTAGCCTTATCAGCCTTGGCATAGGGACATTAAAAAGCGGATATGGAATGATTACATCTTCAATTATAACTGGAACTGTTGAGTGTTTGAAGTGCTTTTCAGAATACTATGTTTTCTTTGCCAGTATCTATCAGTTTATCGGTCTGTGTGTGGTTATGTTACCCTCCAACATAAAACACACGATTGAGTTAGTTTTGATGTTCATGATGCACAGTCTGGTCTGGCTTAGATCATGGCTTTTACAAGGTGCCAGGTTCCAAAACAGTTGCAGTGCGTGAAAGCCAAGAGCTGGTGCACAACAATGAAAATGAAAACACTGACATATGCCGCACTTCTTTTCTTCAAATCTGACACATTTACAGAGTGAGAATTTATAGTTGGTAATACAATGGTTGGGATTAAATTCAGGGTTATCCGTCAACGCATCTTTCTAATGCAACTTCAAAAACGCGAGGTCTGACGATCGTGTAGAAACAAAGATGGTGAACTAGATATGTCATTGCTGAATCATGGAGATAAAATATACCTCTTTTGCCCCCATGGCTGAAGAAAACAGAAAATTTCTAAGGGGCAACTGTTTTGTTGAAAAACAGTATTTGCCTTTTTTTTAATTTGATATAAAAGGATTATGTGTGGCTGATTGTTTATTTTTCTTTCCACAAGTCCGTAATTTGATAATGAGTGCATGCACGTGGAGCCATTATGTTGAATTCTCAGTTGTAGCTGAGTGATGCCACTAGAGTTATACCCCATACCAGCCAGCCCAACCAGGGCTGTCATCACTGTTTATGTACGCTCGCCACGCTGGGCTGGTGAACAGGGTGCCACTGACGGCACGTGTCCTTTATTAGCATACATATACATGTATAGCATGTGTTTTTTGGGGGAGATTTGACAAAGAAAGATAGCACTGTGGCTTATAGTAGGATGCGTTATCCATCCGTGGATTTACGAGACATGTAATTTGGTCCTTTTTCCCCCGGTGTACAGAGAACATGAAACTTGAAGGTAGCCCAAGTGAACTGGACATAAATAATAAACCATATATGTATGGATCACCCTCTTTTGGGAAAACGTGTCTTTACTGTCACAAAAATACACTCAGGAATTAATATTTAAGTGGATTATGGGTATTAATTTGATAACTCAGTAAAGGACAGGAGTAAATGACAAAACACAAATTTGAAGTTCCTGTATTTTTTATCTTCACATCACTGCAGTAATCTGGAATTAAAGTAAAATTGCATGAATGTTGATTGAAACAAGTGTTGCTTTTAATTCATTACAAATTTAATGTACATGTATACAAAAAATGTGAAAAAAAAAAAAAAAAAACTACTGTTGTGTCGTGGCATGGCAAGTGAAATTTAGTGCAAGAAGTTTTTATTGCCAGCTTGCCCTGAGAGCTAGCACTTTAAAAAGTTAAGTTACACCACTGCTTAAGAATATATGTGATAATACTTTATTATATGTGTATGAAGAAATATAGTAATAAAAATATATAAGAATAATTAGTAATAATAATAGCTCATCAGTTGTTCATCATGTGCATGTATTTTTTATTTGTATACAGGATAACGAGGTATGGACGAACCAGTCCAACCTCTTACAAGTCCTCATTTCTATACAAGGTAAGAGAAACTTCGTCTTTAACGTTATTTCCTTATCTTTAACTTTTCTTGAATCTGATTCCCTGAACATCTTTGCCTCCTGTGGTGCTACAGGGTTTGAGATATCTGGTATGGCATTTGCATCATACACTGTACTTTGAGTGCCACTATTACAAGAAAATCTCATCTAGACAAACTGTTTCATGTAGTCATATGATGTATTTAATCTTGCACCTAAATATATTGCCTGCCAACCTGAGCAGTGTATTTTAATACTATATTTCCCTTTAATACAGTACACATAACTGGATTTTATGAATATTCACATTGAAATTAATCTAGTGTCTTTTATGTTGAAATGAGGACACTACTGGCCACTTCCCTAAAGCTTTATGACTTTTTGACTTCTTGTGACAATCAGTAAGATTGTGTAGATTACAATGGAAGTTACAATTATTTACATTGTGTACAAGTGGCGACAGGAGGTACATCCAGCCTGATAACATGTATTCTAGACCTGGGAACATAATGTGTGACATAATACGTATTTCTGTTGACAGGCTTGATACTCGTGAGTGAGCCGTACTACAATGAGGCCGGGTTTGAGAAGCAGAGAGGCAGCCAGCAGGGGCATGAGAACAGTAAGATGTACAACGAAATGGCAGCACTCAAACTCATGCAGGTATGGGGTTAGGGTCAGATGGTCAGTGTTTTAACATGAGCAAAGGAGACAGGAGAAAAAGGAAATGTTCAATCAAAGGAAATGATGTAGGACAAATGAGGTTGACTATCATCTACAAAATCAATACAGGCAAGATTGAATTCAAGATCTTTCAGAAAAATAGTCATTTGACAATTTCTTTCTCTGTGGTCCACAGTTAAGTAAATGGCTGACATTGCATTTTTTTGTCTTGTTTATAATTTTGTAGTCTTTAGGAAGTATGCATTCAAAATGAAAAATACATAAGGGATATGCCAGTATTGAGTAGATTTTCCAGACTGATGTTTGTGTTCTGCTTTGTATGCCCCCAGTCGATGGCTGGGATAGCCTCTCGTCCTCCTGTTGTCTTCCAGACTGAGGCTCAGCAGCACATCCTGGCCACAGGCCCAAGGTAACACTCTATACTTGTCTCCTTACCATACTGTATGTATTTTACTTGGTACAATACTTGTACAGTAAGTATACATGTTGACCATTGTACCAATACTTAATTCAGTTACCATCAGAAATTCTCTGCAAACTTAAACAGAGCAAAATGTCCACCAGCAACCTGCAGATGGTCCTGGCCAGGTTCCTCCTACCATAATGCTGGCTATTGTCCTATTAGTGAGATATTCCGGAGTACTGTGTAAAACTCCAATCAAATAAATAAATAATCTCTCTGCAAAGTGTGAAGTTTCCTCAAAATGATGTCATGTTCCACAAAGTTCCTTTGCCTTCCAAGACATGTAATGTCATTTCCACTGGTACTGGTCCTCCAGGTGACATTGCAGGTTAATGGCTGCATGATTTAAAGTCACCCTTCACTTACCTGTAGATATTGTATACTTTTTTTCGTGCATTGTCTGGTTTCCTTCAGACTTAATCTAGTTTCCTTCAGAGTATCTACCAAGTTTCCCCTATCATAATACTTGGGTAGCACACTGGTGCAGCGCAATAAGCTGTGGGCCACTCACTGGTCGCTGTAAGTTCAAGTCCAGTCAGTGATGGCTTCCACTCTGGGCGTTTATGGGAAGGCCTGCCAGCAACCTGTGGATGGCTGTGGGTTTCCCCCAGGCTGCACTTGGTTTCCTTCCACCATAATGCTGGCCACCATTGTATAAGTGAGATATTCTTCTACACCAATCAATCAGTTTAAATAAATAAATCAACTGGTTTCTTCTAGATGTACAGAATATATATATATTTTTTTGATAATCCAGGATGATAAAGAGAGTAGAAGGATGGGTCAGGCAAAGTAAGAGTAGCAGGACAGCACACTCTGCCACCCTTCAAACATCAATGGACTCAGCCAAAGTGTTGGAAAATTCCTCACCTGCAGGTATTTCAAGGGAGACACTGATCCAAGATGAACACAAGAGTAGTGACAGTTGTGAGGCATCATTGACTGAAGTTGGAAAGAACAGCAAAGGTGTTCAGATTGCTGATGGTCCAGACGGAGTGACGTTCCGTGAGAACATCTGTGACAGAGTTATTCCCCATGAAGGCACCAGCGTTGACCAACCAGACCTTGATACTGTGCCAGAGTTCCCACTTCTGCCTGCTTCTAAAGGATTCTGTATGACAATCTGTAAACATCTGGATGATTACTGTAAAGCCATTCACAGTATTAAAGGGAGTTAATGTTTGTGTGTGGAGATTACACATGTCAAATAGGTGACTGCTTTACTCCTGTGCAATTTTATGTGATATTTTGAGGATAAATCTTCAGTGTGGTGTGATACTGTGTGACCCATATCTGATTTTTTTTTTCACTTTTCACACAAATTTTTAATGGTATTTATTTTCAGACGTTGTGTCACTGATATACGTTCTTAGCCAAATTATTTATTTTTGTTCACTTTGGTTATATTCATGCCAGAGGCAAGGCTTTTACATTTAAGGGGTTGGGAGTAGGATGGTTCGTGAAAAGTAGCTGTAGTTATAAATTAGGAACGTTACACTTGGTTTGAATGTGATTTCACCAAGATTCTATAAAAAAAATGTGTATAACATACTGGTCTCTCACATGAGCATGTCAGTATTGTGAAGTATTGTTTTAAGCCATAACTGTGAAGAATATCTTAAAAATGTAATAAATTTGCATGCAGACCTGTCTTTAGCGGCAGGTTAAGTCTCAGGCATAAGCAACAGCACCACTCAGGACTGACACTTGACTTCAGGGTAATGAGTTTACCAGGATAGTGTTTTCGTTGAAAAATAAGGAACTTGCAGCAATATTGAAAAAGAAATTTAGATGTTTTAAAATTTATTACTGCAGTTTAATTTTAAAAGAACCTGTTCTTTTACAAGCAATTGTTGTGCCATCTATCAAGTTAACTAGCAGAATGTTTCTGTTAAGGGGTTAAATTAGAATCAGTTGTATGTACATTAGTTTTTTATTAATGTTATTCCACATTCATTCTGTTAATTTTTTCCTTGTCCCTCAGATGTGCTATTTTGAAATCAGATATGTTGTGAGTTTTTATGACCAAACTAAAGTTATTCTCCTGACAAATGAATACCAACACAGGAGGTATTGAAATGTTACACATTGCATACTATCTCCACTTGAAATCTGTGGCCAGATTTTGAATGAAAAAAAAAAAGGATTCAAGAAGAAAAAAGCTCAAACTGATAAAAAGTCTTCCCTAAAGAAAAGGTACTTTTTACTTCACAGAAGTGTGCAAATTCTCAAGTCATCTGCTGGAGCTTGCTCTTTATGTCACAAAGGTGTATTAACTTTTTCAAAGAGATATTTGCACCTTTCTTGTTCATGACAAGAATTTCATGCTAGTAATACAATGACGTATGTTACACAGGGAATGTGTGGCCAATTGGAAGACCAGAATTATCTAACATGTAGCATCTTCTTTATAGAAACCTTGTTAAAGTACATATACACTGCTAAACAGCAAATATGACAAGAAGAATTTTAAGGTATTACTTAGACCATCTATTAATATCGAGGTAAATTTTCAATTAGTGTCCTAGAAAATGAAGATAATTAAATATTCTGTTATCACAGTAAAAATAATTCATTTTTAGTGATAGTTGGGCGTACAAAGCCAGTTTGTATTGCCTCTAAACTTGATGTAAGGGAGCAAAACACGCAAACCCTTCTGTAGTACTGCTTGGCAGGGGGATTTTATAAAATTAAATTAAATTTGTGACCTTTTGTTACGTCCATGAGGACATTTGAGGCACAGTACTTAACAGAAAAAAACATTAAAAGGACTTATAATTTGCATTTATGTTGTATTGCAGGTCTTATTTTGATATCTCTTGTGACTTTGTAGACATCCAAGGAGCTGTAAGGAGCTTCTTATTCAGATTGTAATTTGTCTGAAAATAAATATACAAGCTCAGGATGAATCGATGATTATCTTAGGTGAAATTCTTTGTAGTTGTGAATCCTCATTCCCGGCTGGTTATAATTACCCACCCCAAAATTTGACTGCAGTGGCTCATGTATAAAGTGGAGAAAATCAAAAAGTTTCATCTTGGCATTATAACAGCAGTACGTATGAAACGGGCAAAAAGACAAACCAATTTCTAATGTTCAATCATATCAATACAAGGGATGTCTGTGAAATTCACTGTTTCCATTTCCCTCCAATTCGAAAAACAAAGAAGTCTGTTTAATTCAGATGCGGTGCAAGATAAGTTACATAGTGGCTATCTATGCCATTAGAGTGTACTGTATGATATTCATATGCAGGTGTAATCCAAAATACTTATTATTTTATGGATGAAATGGATAAAATTTCACTGCTGACAAACCCTCAAGTTTAGCAGTCCATCTTGTTCTACAAAGTTTTTTTTTTTTGCGTTAACGTTCTTCCGTTTCCTTCCTCTTTCTCTGTTCAGGTTAATACCCCAAATTGATCGAGATAGTCAGATGGTTGTAAGTTCTATATCTCACTATACTCAGCTAGTCTGAAAAAAAAATTGGATTGTTGTGGTATGTTGATGACGGGAAAATAAATGTTAGTTATACGGTCTTTTGAAATGTTCGTTGCCTTGGGTTATTCTCCTTTATTTTGAAGAGTGGCATCAGTGGCTGAGATGGTTAAAGAGCTGTCTGGTGGTGCCTATCAGATCTTTGACCAATGATGTCTTGCTATCGCTGTTTGAGCTGCGGCTTTAAGTCAGAGGTTTTGTCGGGTGAAGAGCGGTGATTTATCCGAGATATTTCAGTATCCAGCACCTAACCCTCCGCCTGTAAGTGTTGCCACGATATGGCTGAAACAATGCTGATGTGACGCAAAACCATAAGCATTCATTCATATAAGTGAAAAATCCTTGCGCACTCGTTTAATTGCTAGTTAAATGAATGAATGAATATAATTTGAAACTTGTTAAATGTAAACCAGGGAAAAAATCTCTGAGTATATGACCTATCACAATACTGTTGCAAATACATGGAGGTCAGCCGGATGTACCAGGCATCGGCTACTTACCGCAACATCTCTGTTGTCTCATTTGCCTTCACCAAGAATGGAATGGTTCACACGTTGGCGGTATCAGATAACGTCAGTATGTGGATAACATGTTTTAATTGTTTAATGGATATTTCCATGGTCGTTGCATGCGTACGTAGAGGTTTATATTTGACCCGAGTTCAACGCCGTATCCATGAATATTTATTTGATCGGTGTTTTATTTATTTCTTTCTTTCATTGGTATTTTGCGCCGCACTCAAGAACAGAGCGGTGTTTTACACCATACTCAAGAATATTCCACTTATGCGATGACGGCCAGCATTATTGCGGGAGTAAACCCACGACCATCCGCAAGTTGGTGGCAGACCTCATGTACGACCGAAGAGGAAGCCATCATGAGCTGGTTTTGAACTCACGGCCGAACGATCTCTATGTAAGGACACATAACGGCACAGATTGGTGGATCTTATTTAGAAATTGGGTTAATCGTATATCGTTATCTGGGATTTATAATTTGGCATGGTACAAATCCTGGTCAGCAGTGAAAATTGCCGGCTATCTACTCCGGGTTTATAAAAAAAAACGACCTAGAAAGTGTAAATGCCAAATAAATATAATGTTGCCACCACATACTCGCGGTTTGCACTGATTCAAGGCGCCACGACCAGTGGAGGAGGGGGGATTTCGCAATGCTTTCTCCTGCATGTACGAAATTGGGACTGTCCGTAATGCTTTCCTGTCCGAAGCTGGGATGTTATTTTAATCTAAAGGGCTACATATAACATGGAGAGTAAAACCACAGGGGTGAAACATAACCAGTGAAATCTGGTCTCTGGTCAATTTAGCTGAGTGAGGGCTTAATTCTAAGTTTTCATTTATTCATTTATTTGACTGGTGTTTTACGCCGTACTCACGAATATTTCACTTATACGACGGCGGCCAGCATTATGGTGGGAGGAAACCGGGCAGATCCCGGGGGACACCCACGACCATCCGCAGGTTGCTGGCAGACCTTCCCACGTACAGCCGGAGAGGAAGCCATCATGAGATGGACATGAACTCACAGCGGCCGCATTGGTGGGAGGCTTGGGGTCGTTGGGCTGTGCTAGCGTGCGAACCGACTGAGCCACGGAGGCCCCTCTAAGTTTTCATGCAAGTGCTTAAAAAGTGGACTCGTACATCTCAAGTAGAATCAGGTAAAAAAAAGCAATGATATGAATTACAATTTATTAGACGTCAATGGTTTAGAAATACTCAATATGCAACATTATTGTCATCGCATTTAATAAGCAACCACACGAAAATAATGCCAAGTGACCAGCAGTGTGGATGCTTTGTCCTCGAGCAGAATCCTGGTGCTATATAGAGCCAAGTTCAGTGACGCCTACTCAAGATATGCTGTGACGGAAAGTTGTCAGTAGTGCTTGTAGTTTGGTTGACTGAAATGATCGCGCCGCAGCTAGATGACATGTTACAACGTATTACAGAAAATAATGAGAATCTCCATCACACATGAAAGCAAAAAAGATACAGTACATTATATACGCAACATGAAATCAATTCTTCGGTAATTAGGAAAATGTCTTTCTTCGAATACTTCTCTGCGAAGAATGTCAACACTGCTGTTAAATAATAGCACTTGCTGACATTCAGTACAAAGGAATTCTTTAATTATTGAAGAGACACGGCAGTGTTTTATGATTACTGAACACGGGCTGGATTCCAAAGAGAAACATTACAGCAAATGACGCCTTTGATTTCCCGACAGTTTGTAAGCTTTTAAAACTCGGAAACAGAGCATTCGACAAGTTTTAGGGGAGATCTGTTCTCATATAATGTGTCCCAGGGTATTTTTTTTTTAAAAAGACGTTTTGCAGGAATTCCACTGCGAAGTTTGGTTGTAAAAGAAACATTATGTTGGTTTTTGGCGATGGGGGATATTGTTGTTTGATGTCTTCGAGACTACGTTGCAGTGAGTCACTCGAGACATCTATGCACATAGGACATTGACCATACGCAAACGTTGATGAAATACAAGACTCTGGGGACATTATATGCAGAAGGAGGAATGTCTGATTGATTGGCTGACTGTTGTTTGGCGCCATAATCCAGATTTTTTGACATAGTGCCTTTATGACGGCAGTCATTTTCTTGGGTGGAGGAGACCAGAGCGTTCGTTGTAAACCATACACTGACCTTTGCAAGTTACTGGCGAACTTGAAGGAAAATCAAAGATACTGATGTCAAGTCTTCCATGAAGTAAGATTTGCAGTTCATTTTTTACGAACGAATGGCTTGTCGTATTGTTGCTGCCTCGCTTGGGGCTCAGCACTCAGAGGTAAGAGTAAGGAAACGGAAATGGTCGGCACTGGCGGAATGGACTCACCCTGCCACAGGAAGACAAAGTATACATATATTCTCATCTCCTCGTCATGTGGCTGAAAAATTGATAAATACGACGGAAAACCCCAAGCATACATACCTCTATATTTCACGAACATTTTTTGTTCTCAGGTTTCAGAGATACCCAGAAATAAGACAAATGACGAATGTATATATGATGTATACGCAATTTTTAATCAGTCAGTTTGGGGAATAATGGCCTACCTTACGCTAGACAATTTACGGTAGACAACCATGTTTGCACTTTTAGAGTTCAAGTTGTCATCTACTCAGGGGCGTATTTAATAGTTAAGCCAGTTAAACCGTGTCTCTTTTTGTCTATCTATATTCTATCTATATTCCTCAGAACTTTTTTTGTGGACTTTTTATGCCCCCCTCCCTCCATTTTTTTTTTGGTGCTGTGCTGACTTGTGAAATATGTCCCACGTAGTTGTGGTGTCTGTTTGGATCCTTCCTCACACAGTAAATCAGCTTGAAAGAGGCTATACACATGCCTACATGTATAATGAGGGGATTGTGCCGTTGACCTTATTCAAGTTTACAGCATAGTCGATAAAGAAGGAAATAGACAATTGATATGAGAGCAGAAGTCGGATTTTGTGGAATCCCAACTAAATGCCAGCTTCATCAATTACTCGGCACCGTCACAGACACGTCTAAGTTTTGGGGCTGTTACTGTGTACATATGTGTTCCGTTGTACGCGAGTCTCGCGAATCCCGACACTAATTATGCAAGAGCGGCGATCTGATTGAGCCTGATCGTATCCGGTTATGTCTGCTCACCGAATTCCAACCAGCCATGGACGTGTTTTTCATACTGCAAGCGTCAATCAAGCCCTCTGTTCATCCAGTGTTAGGGCCATTCGCGGATTGCGCAGTGAAAGCGCCACTGGTGAAGTTTCAATTACTTTTGTACAAGCCTATAGGTATGGAAGCCAATTAAGGCCATAATCTTATGCTATCGTTCCATTTAGTATCGCCCGACGATCCCGGGACGAAGCGATGGGACGAAGCGGTGGGGCGATGGGACGAAGTGAAGGGGCGAGGTATCAAACGATATCACGATGGGACGGAGCTACGACATTATGGCAAGAAGCGATGCCGGCACAATGGTACGAGACGACAGCTCGGATGATCGACCCATCGCTTTGTACATATGTACCATCGTGTCCCATCGCGCCATCGCTTAATTCCCTCCATCTGGCCACCCGAATTTGCCCCACTGTGTCATAACTTCGTATCATCTATGGACAATACTTTACCACCCGGTTTCGTTCCATCGTGTTATCTCTTCATCATCGGGCGATGCTGTGATGGCCTTGACCGACTTCTATGGTATTTCGGTATTTTTGTGCGGAAGATTGTCAGAAACTGATGTATAGTGTGTAAAGGCACAGTCTCCACCACCCTGCAACAGTCAGACTTGATTCGTGACAGACTCGTCTATATATAATAAAAGATTTAGCATACATAAGGCTCAAATTGCTGTCCTATTGAATATTGTCCTATTGAATAAAGACCTATTGGTTGGGGTAAAGCGTTATTTCAAACAGAGATGCTGTTTTACTATGAAGAAGGCGCAATTTAATGTTCATGGATAATGTTCATCTATCTATTTATTCAAGTACAAATAGGGCTAAATTTTGTCACTGACATAATGGGGGGGGGGCTGAGCATTTTCTCCTCAAATATACAGGTTTAAGTCTATTCATGGATTTTGCTAACATATAATAAAAAGGATAACATGATGTAATAAATGTTTATTCCATGTCAAGTCCAGGTGGTAATATAGGCTTGTTCAGTGCCACGATGAAACCGTATGAATCCATGGGGTCATGTGTGGCAAATGGCTCCACTGTGGCACTGATCTAGCCGACAGCTACATTTAATCAACCCTTTAAAGGGAAAAGGAGGCATAAAACTGAATTAGGTCTCCGTGTAAAGCCCATGAAAAACTGCATGTGAAAATACCTTTACATATCCACGATGTGTTTAGGTTATTAAATTAATACATTATTAATAAAGACTGTGAAGTCTTTGTTCACGTCTGAATAAAATTCTCATGTACTTACGTACGCCAGTGCAATAAAAAAGCGAATTTAACATTAAATATACCTGATTTGGGCCAGAGAAAAGTCGATGTGACGTCACGGGCGAAATACATGTAAATTATCCATATGGCCCATGCAGCCCACATTACAAACCAAACATTTGACGACACTCAAGAAGAAAATCGAAGAACTAAGTAAAGGTATTTTCAGACACAGTTGTTTGGTGGTTTCCGATGCATGATGCTCATCTCATTTTTAAATCTTCCAGTTCCCTATATAAAGTTTACGACAGTCAGGATACACGCACATCGAGCATCAGCGATTGAAAATAAGA
Source organism: Acanthopleura granulata (assembly GCA_016165875.1). Taxonomy (NCBI): domain Eukaryota; kingdom Metazoa; phylum Mollusca; class Polyplacophora; order Chitonida; family Chitonidae; genus Acanthopleura; species Acanthopleura granulata. The sequence goes on from JABBOT010000002.1 coordinate 7,632,239, forward strand.
AAGTAGCCTTGACTATTGCCCAGATAAAGCTATGCCGAAATGTTACAATAGCCTGAAGTACATCTCTCGATGTCTCCTTCAAATACAATGTTATCTTGCTGTGTTAATTACTGAACTATATACTGGGTTAAACACCAGCCAAAGGAAGTAAAGTTTGCGCAATGAATATACAGGCCTACTCCTACGACTGAATCTCCTCAACATTTAGCGGTAAAAAAGTTTAAACCGCTGACCGTTTTAAAATGTATAGAAAAAATACTGTTTAACTTCTGCACATGTATATATAATCTTCCTGTTTCAAGCGAATGAGTGAACATGTCATGAAAATGACGTAACAATTCCTCGTCGTATAAAATATATGAGTTTATATTTTTTATTTCTCCATGCAGCAAAATCTGGTGATGTTTTTCTTTCAGCGGAAACAACCGAAATAATACGATAATTGCCGAATCCTAAGCAAACAGTTTATCTTATCTGGCGATCATTGAAGAGGGCATTTCCCGGGTCAACATACCACACAGTGTAATGTGTTAGCCGGCAGCTCGGTTAACACTACAGGCAGCTGGATGGAAGGGATTTTTTCCAGACTTCACGCTACTTAGCCGTATAAAAACAGATTCTGTCTGTGCGTTATATAATCAGTTCTCAGTCTGGCTTTCATACGCGAGCTTACAACCGGCCTGGCCTACTTTCGCGGAGTCTGCATATGTACACAGGGATGCATACATTACCAAAAACATAACGCCAGTTGCAACAGAGTTAACACAGAGCGGCATATAGCCCTCAATGGAAGCTATTTTCGAAACAGGAAATTCCTCGCTCGATAGGAAGAGGATGAGGTTGAAGCACATTAAATCATCACTCTCCCTATACGTCAAACAGATACGCTACAGAGAAGAGCTTTGAACAATAATATGCTAGCTCATTCATTAGTAGTAAATTCTCCCACCTGTCAACCAATTAACCAATCCAAAAAGCCTTTTCCCATAACCTTAAATTAAGATGGAGTTTGAGAGCACATATAACAACCAAGCAATGATTTAGGGCATAAATATTGTTGAAGCCATACATGAACTACAAGAATAACGGTATAAGAGCGTCATGATGGCGGAGGCCAAAACACTGTGTATGACAATTATAATTAAGACTCACGAACTCGTGGACTACACATGCCATAAACATTCAGTACTCACCAGTGCAGATCTTAACAATTATTTGCCTTGTCAAAGCATCATCTGGAAAATTGCTTAATGTCTGTATTAAACAGGAGGATCTATAACTTTGGTAGGCTAATTTCGTATTTATGTATTTACGTCTTGCAAATTCATTATTTCTCCACCCATGGATTAACATATGCATATTCCATTATCAGTACGTGTACCGTCCTTTATACACCATTTGTAACCAACGTTGGTTCCGTCCCGTTAGATTTTATAATACCATGGATGTTTTAAGGCAATGCCATTCAGCTAAGCTGAAATACAGCATCCCGGTGATACACATGGGAGACAGTGTCATCAGATGTCAGATCCGTATCTAATTTCATTTTTGAATAAGAAGCACAAATCCAGTATCCACCAGTACCTCTGTTGTTCTTTATATGCTATTCCGCAAATTGCTCAACAAACTTTTCACGGTTAAAGTTACACCTTTGCCTGACTTCTACCGCTGACGAGGCAAGGTTTCTGCACTTGTCAAAGCGCAAACATGGTGTTTTCAGAACCGCTGGAAATCGATAAAACTTGGACAGGCACTGGTGAACGTTTAACTATGATACCAGGATAGAGTTGGGCATAAGGCATATATAGTTAGCTTTAGGTCATGGCTACAGCTCGGGTTTATTGAGTGGGTTCATCAGCTCTTCAGTTCACACCCTTGGCATGCTCTTTTTGTCTTATAGTTTTGAAAACAAAACGCGAATGAGTGATGTGTTTCTGTTACTCATTTACACGATTCGTACGACATGTATTACCAGGTATAAACGGTAAGTATATATAGTTAAAGCGGCAAAAAATTGGGGTTTTGGGGGGTAATTTTTTCTTTACCTTTGCTGTATTACGGTATCGGTTCACGTTGCATCAGCCAAAATCACAAAGAGTTTAAATTAGTTTTTATCCACTTATCCAAGTCCAATACACAGGTGCCATTTCAGCCTATAGTTAGCCTGTATATCAATTATCCATATATACAACAGTAAATCTTTCATCTGTTCTGATGTTTAACTTAAAACACTTATAAGTGAAAATAAATGACTCTGAATAACGGGCTGTTTGAAAAGCGAGATCCCAAGAACTGACGATTGTACGCGGTAACCTAACCCCATCTACCTATCCATCTTACTTCACGGATAAACAGTCGAGCACCACATGGCAAGAGGGCTGCTTCACGACCCCAACTTCTTACGCAACGTGCCCTTCGTTTTAAACAGTTGTTTCCGTCAAACGTTCATTCTGTTCAGGGTTTTTTTTTTCCTTCCTCTTTTTTTTCTTCTACCCCCCCCCCCCAACGCGCTTTGTGAAGGAACGGTTTCATGCCAAATGCCTCTATCTATTTCATGGGTATGTCCATTCGTTGAAACCTCATCTATATGCGTGAAAATGTCGATTAACTATACAAGGTGCCATAAAGACTTATAACAAATCCCCAACTAAGAATGAATGATTAAGTTTTCCTTAAAGGTTTATGTGACAAACAGAGAGATTCACTGTAAGCCTATAATAACTATCGAGGTTTCGAAGTATTACAAGCTATATAGGTCTGACAGGGTGTAGAGGCCTACATTGATATAACGACCAAAACTGCCATCATACACAAAAGGAAACTACCGGTACTGTTAGGGTATGAATGATGTATGTTAGATCCCATATGATAGGACTATAACCTTCCACATATGACATACAATGTACACACAAAGGTCAACTTGACGGGCAACGGCAAAATGGCGTATATGTTTGTCGGTTGTAGGCCTATTTGCATTCCTGACACGTTTTTTCGTTTCTTTTCTTTTTTTAAAAGGGGACGTGTAATGTGTCACTCAAAAGGAGGGTAGGGTTTCCACATCTGAACGCTAACACCCCACAAATCCCTGCATCTGCTCCAGAGAGTAAGTTGTAAACTTTTATGACTAGTTGCAGTTGATATCCCACTGTAAACTCAACATAAAAGCGTCTAGAAATACAGACGTGTTCCCCTCGTTAAAGGCGCCACTGTACGCTATACACCAGTTCTTTTAATTTTTAGAGACATCCGGTCTACCCTATTTTGCCAAAATACATATAACTGTAACAGGGATAAATAGCTTCTTTTTTTCTCACATGGTTACTGATTGGCCTTGATTTAAGACGTGGAGTATTTTTCAGCCGATCCGAAGGTGCCCATGCTTTTAAGCTTATGAGAGATTTACCAACCAGAGAGCTAGGAGATATCAAGCTGTGACGTAAACTTTCTGATTTTCAAAGTAACATATAAGATACTAGGGACTGGACACTGTTTTAATGTGATATATTTTAATTATAACAACTACAGATGTAAGCAACACTGCAAATTACTTCCAGACTATTGTGCTGTGGCTGGAGTGAGTTTCTAGCTCATTTCATGTTATAAATTTGGATACTTACTTTGGAAGAATTACGTCACAGCCCATACAGAATAGCTGCGTTTCATGCCTAGTGGATACTGAGCACGATCAGGTTTCACTGTCGTTGTGGCTGTTAGAAAAAAATTCTTTACTGATTAATAAACATAATATTGTCCAACCTTTTTGGCAAACTTAACTTAGAACATGCACTGCATTTCACTTTAAATAGGTTTTCCAATATGTCTGGAAATGGGGTATATATTAAAAAAGGCATATGATTTTTTCTTTACCAAGAAGACAATGCAACATTTTTTGGACAATTTTGCTCCCGAACATTTTAACAGTTATACACAATTTCTGTAGATAGATTCAATTAGTTTGAAAATCTGTTCATGGCGATAAACTTCATCCAAAATACTTCTGCTATGAGGGAATTTATTCACTCTCATATATTTTCCAGTTCTTTTGAATGTCTCTTCAGCTGGGCCTTTTTGCGTCTACTTTTTGCTTCGAGTCTTAGTTTTCGGAAAAACTGACCACAAAAATGAGTATGACACACAGTACAATCGCACTTGCATATATTTTTACATGTTCTTCAAAAAGCAGATTGGTTGGTGACTGGAATTATTCACATATTCATCATTCATGAATCGTAAATGGTGGGATTGTGTAGATTGATTGTGGATTGTGTAGATTGTGCTTGGGTTGATTCTTGGTAGAAGTATCAAGATTGTACATGATGTTAGGATCTACATAGAAACGTCACCAGCAATAAAGTCGAGCGACTTGTTACATAAAAGTAAGGTGCCTCCTTAGCTTGTTACTTCAGCTCCTATGTGCCTCTTAAAAAACCGAGACTGATTTATACACGAAGATTGGTTGTACACAATGGACTGATTCAGTGTTTTGTTGAACTTCCGCTATTGACATGGGTACATGGTTTTGTTTGATTGATTTATTTGTCTGATTGATGTTTTACGACCTACTCAAGAATATTTCACTTATACCACGAAGGCCAGCATTATGGTGGGACGAAACCGGGCAGTGCCCGGGGGAAGCCCACGACCATCCGGCAGATGAATGGTTTTGGTAATTGTGCTTAAACTGTATAATTTACGTACATTTTCTTTGCCAGAGATGGAAAATCGATCTCTGGATCCATGAACAGATACGATGGGTAAAGTTGGGTCCGATAAAGTTAGGTCCGTTAAAGTTGGGTGTGTCACATGGTAAGACGGAATACCATTGTGGAGCCTGGGTCTGGAATTCAGTAAAATGTTGTGCATGCCTTATAATAAATGTGAAAGTGTCTTAGAACATTTAATGAGATGTGAGAATTCGCAAAGCCTTGGGGTGGATAAACAACTTTCTCTGCACATTGAGTATATTGCACAGGTATACAGTTTTACAGTTTTTCATCCACAAGGAAGTCATGGATCTAACCGACATGTATGACATTTGAAGTGCCTATGGATTGTAAAAGTGTGTTTTGGTTTACTTTAAAGGTACGGTGATATCCTACTGGGAAAATATAAATTCCATTCCCGAAATTATCATTTTATGGCAATTATTTGCCTCTAAAAATGCCTTTTTTGGAGAAATTTACAGGTCATTTGCACAATTGCACTTAATAATATACGCTGTCGATTTCTTGACATTGTGTCGCGTGTTTCAATGGTATTACGCTGACGCTCATTGAAAGTGTATACAGTAAAGACAAAGTTTCGTCGTCTCGACAAGGCATAGAAAGCTGGACTCGAACACAAATTCTTGATGAAATCATATGTTATGCTGAATCCATGGTATTTTTTAACTTCACTTCAAGTTCTGTTTGCTCGGATATCTCTTTTAGGATATAGGTCTGCCATGCCGATATTGTGGGTGAAAGCATGAACTTACTGCACTGCTGCATGAGCCTCATATATATACAGTATAAGGACCCAAGACTATTGCCATTTGAATATTATTCTTATATCTTTTCAATATGGCACGGCAACAGAGTATATATAATTACTCTTTCTTCGGAAATTTTTTCTGCCCATTGTATAAGTACGAGTCGTAATGTAACTTTACATGATTCTGGTTCGATAGATCGGCACGTCAACTTAAGCCAAACGCGTCGAGACCAAATAAGACACTGTTGATGAGGCACACCGTAAACTCCGTTGATCAGTATTTGACATGTGCGCTAAGAAAGGACGAACCCAGACAACCAGTGTTCACTTCAGGCATTGCACTTGGCACGACTTAACGTTAAACTCTGGCCATACAGTCATCGTGTAAACAATGGCCGTCGTATACATTGCATTGTACAGTTGTCCAACAATCAGTTATGGAGCTTATACGACTGCCATCCAGAGTTTGTACGCGAAGAGGATCCCAAGATCAAGATCTCTTCTGATTTACTTCATTGTATACACAGGTCAATTTCCTCGCCGCCATCAGCTATTGGAACCTGGACTATGACAAACGATCTTTCCCGAAAACTGAGTAAAGTCATCAATGGATGTGGGAAACACGTAAAAATGGAACAACAAAGCAGAAAGAAAAACACACAGCTTGCTTTCTTTAACACATTTACTTAGAATATTTCCATGCTGTGGGTTTTCCACATGTCCAAGTATAGCATACAAAAAATCAGCGCGTGCCTTGAGAGGGCATACGGATTTAAATAGTAAGTTCATAAAGCCAACGCTTCCCATGCTTGAAGCCAGCTTTGACAACTTATAGAACACCATTCTTGTAGTTCGAGATAAAAGCAGGACTCAGTAACGGTAAAGTATATCTGGGGTATTATTTCAACTATTTTCAAACAGAACAGTGGACGAAAACAGGTACCCATAATGTGACATAACACTATACAAATAACTGCTTAAAATCCCCGATAAAAGGCATAATCATGGCTCAAGACACTTAAAGTCTTGGCCTTCCGTAGACGTTGCCATTCTCGTTTGACAACTCAAATTCCATAACGTGGTAGTTACCACTGATGATCTTAAGTTATCATCTATGTTCACGAACTACATACACAGTACAAGCAATTCGGAAATCACAGAAGACAAAGTGTGTATTACAGAATGGTAACCGCATGCCAAGGTTGTGTGTTTTGCAGTTCTTGAGTTTTGTGCTCCAATGAACTTGAGCAAACACGGTCGTGTCACTGTTAAACGGGGTGGTCAACGTCACATTAGTCTGGCCTTTCACAAAGGCACCAATAAATATATAGCATATATCATAGTGTTCATACCAAAACAATGGTAATTTCACGTGCTTTGATTTGTTTACCATCGTCCGATACAGAAGCATACAAAGACAGCAACAAGGCTCAACACGAACAGATACACACCTTTCCATATACAAAAACCAACCAACCAGCCTGCAGTTTAATAATACACGTACACATTAGCCAAGGAATATTACATTCGGTAAGAACCTGACAACCGTAGAATGAGCCAATGAACCGTTTACATGAAGCAATGTATAAGTTCCCGACAAAGTGGTCACCGATGACGTGGAACACAGTTTGCCCACTTCACTCCAGGCTATCCGGGTCTATAATGAACCCCAGCACGTCGGGTTCATTCATTAGCGTTGATAAAGATAAGGCCAACACATAGTTCTGTTGCCGGGAACATGTTGGTGAAGTGACCAATTGCTTGTGCAGTGACCAGTTCTTCACGTTCACAGATACACCAAAGCAATCATCAACACTCGTCCACGTCGTTATATACCCGCGAACCCTGTAAGACACGATTGTTCGCAAAAACTAGCCAATATATATACTTAATTTTGTGTGTTCTCTTCCAGTAATGCGACACACACACACCGATACTGAGCTAGCACACAACTTATCCACACTTATTATGCCGAACTATTACTTCGGCACCCAAGGAGCATGGTGCTTTAACACCAATGTCCAATCTCATACTCAAGTGCTGTGATCCTTAAAAGGCACATGCGTGAATGAAGCAAGAGGTAGGTTGAGATTCGACAAGGCTTTGAGACAGGTCAGGGCAGAATAGACAATCTGTAGACAACCATCCAGATGAAGGTTCTCCAGGAAAGAACCCTCTAGATGAAGGTTCTTGAGGAAGAAACCTCCTAAAAGTTTCTGACAAAAGGCAATGGGTTTGAGAGATAAAAGTTGGAGGGCAGGGCTTTCTGCAGTTCTTCAAACTTCTTGCTGTTTCCCCTAGGGACACAAGAGTCAATGGTATTGTTTTTTCCAGGGAATACATCACCAGTTCTTCAGGGACTACATGTACATCAATTCACACTGTAGACAGATTAGGATGTGGATAATGTTTTGCACTTGCCCTGAGGCCAAAAAAAAAAAAAGAATGATGTTTCAATAGCACATGCGACATGCCTTAGTCATGAACAGTACATTAGAGGTCAGTATCATATGATCTAGGCACAATTTCAGTTCTTCGATGCAAGCCAGGTTGTAAATGTTGTCAAATTGTTCAGTTCTGCAGTTCAGAAATTGCATCATAGCAACTAGAGTGTGGATAAGCTTTCTATACTTGGCCTGGTAACATGAAACATGTTCTAATACCATTGCACAATGATCAGTCAATGCAATCTGCATTAGTCATGAACAATGTATTAAAGGTCAGTATTTGATGATCTAGGAGCAGAGACGGATGTGACTCTGCAAGCAGCGTTTGTGCTTTATCGCTGTTACCCATGATGATTTGTTAGATATTGGGTTAGCAGACGAGATGAGGTGTGCACAGAAGCCATGTCACAATCAGTTGCCATAAACACAGCTACTGCCAAACCATGATGCCGACTCCCTACTACAGCCGAGCCTAGATCTGTCCTGAATAAACCAAATATAACATGAACACCAGTGCAAGCACGGTTAGGATTTAATATAGCCAATATAGGGTCTGTGTGAAATACGACAACAGCTGATGGAGAGCAAACAGCGGGAGCGCGAGATGATGCCGAATCCATGAAGGAGGCAATCAAATCCAGTGCAGTCGGTTTAAAGTGTTTCAGAGCTCACATAATAAAAACATAAAGACTTTAAACTTATGCATGGCTGACATTTCACAGACATTTATGGTAAAATACTGTTCCAAAAGATTTTTAATACAAGGTTGCAAAGTGGATAAAAACCAAAAGTTAAAAAAAAATGAGAGAAAGAGAGAATAAAAATTAAATGGTATACAAACGTGGCATAATGGAGTTATATCTGATGATATGTCCGGGTATCTGAATTAAGGCCTGGGTGCCGCATGAACACGGAATCTTGAGACGAAGGAGTGGAAGATTCTTGTACATGATGACGTATGGCTAACTTGCAGTGACAGTCATGTGTAAAACTGGTCCACGTCTGTTGGTCAAAACACTACCAAGCATGATAGAAATTCTGAAAAATTTCACAGTTTTTCTACGCTAAGGCTTTACACATCGCCTCAATTCTGAAAATCCCTTTCCTATACACACACTTGGCTGTCTCCATTCTTAACAAACCAACACGAGCATTCAATACATGTTCGAACCATGCATAAGACTGATAACGCAGATGATACGTTTCTCAATAAATTGAGAACACTTTAAACACTGCACAGTGCATTTCTACTGGAACTATCAAAATCCGTCCATGACATCCCACTTAAGTAATCTAAATCCCATTTGAAGACTTTAAATGAAATGCAAACTTTACCAATGTTGTCTGAAAAATATTGGACCTAGTTGGAATGAAAATTCAACACAGTCATACATACCAATTTGTACTCATGAGATAGTCTCTAGTATGTTATTTCAATCTTGCAGCACCAAGTTTGAGTTTACAGTTATTTGTAGTTCTTGTGATCACTATTACAAGCCTAATAAATACACATTCAGTATCATGTCCTCTAAGCACTTTGTTATGAAGTTCACTTAAAAATGTTTACAAATCTTAATTCTTATCCTTGTAACCAAAGCTGTGGGTAGGCCTATTATAATAACCATAATTACCCCGATGGAAGAACTAAACTTTATTCCACAAAGGACTAACAATCGCAGACTCCAAGTTCCTCTCTTATGCAACAAGGGACCACCATGAACACAGAGATATTGAAGGTGGAATATAACAGCGTAGTACACTGTACCATATCCCAACAGGCACATTCACAAAATTTCAATGAAAAAGAACTTCAGCAGCCAGATAGTGCTCTCATAGTCTGCCCATAAACAGAACATTTCGCCTTCAAATTTATACAAATCAAGCAGCAAATCCACTTAAAACTTTGATAAAATTTGAGTCCAATTTGAGCAGATTTTACACAAAGTACAAAATCATGTATGCAGGCTGAAAGTTGCAAGCTAATTAATGAAAGTATGCATGAATAGCGTATACAACGGATACATAAAGCAGTTCAAAATACAAAAGAAATGATAAATAACACCAGAAAAAAGTGAGCAGGAAAACTCACAACCATTTTTGGGTTGCAGAACTGGAGTTGCAAATCAAGAATGCCAAAAAGTATACCATACAAAACAGGTATCAAAAGTAAGACAAAAATGGTGGAATATGCAGTAAAGAGAAATATGCAGTAAAGAGGAAAAAATAGGGAACCGGTAAACCGGCACTACATACGCCCGCAGCAAGTTTTGGGTTTGCCACCTCTAACAGGGCAGCAAGTGAATAGGTAAAGGTCATGATACAGGCCCTAGGTGAAAGGAACATATGTCATGTTTGTCGAAAGCATAAGTTCCTGAGAATATATGGCCTGGAGAACATGATGCAGACAAGAGAACAAAAGGAGAAATGGGCAGGCTTTTGGGTGGAGGTCATGACATAACCCATAGACATAAATAACCATGGATTAAGGATACACTCTCCTAAGGAGCATTTGTGCAAAGCATGAGCTTCTACAAAGGTATCGTTTGAAAGTTATGGTCCGGATCAAAATTTTAGAATTATGTGCTATTGTGACCTTGAGCTAATGACCTTTGCTCAAGATTATGACACATCCTCCTGGCCTATAGAACATTTATGCCAAGTATAACCTTCACCAAAGTTGTTAAAAAGCTAGAACCCAGAAAATACGGCGTGTACAGACAGACGGACAGACGGATGAATGCCATAACATAACACAACTGAAAGCGGGTGTTTCCAAAAAAAAAAAAAAAAAAAGAAAAGGTGGGCAGGGACAAATATAAAATCAAACAAAACAGAAACAAAACAAAACAAGAATATTCATTGGCTGGATTTCCACAAAATATACACATGTTTAACCATTAGAACATATAAATACATGATATACATGTATGAAAATACTGAGATAGTTTGGAGAGGACTGAGCACAACCCCAGCATAAACCTGTGAACCTCAAATGCTGGTCACCAGTTTCAGTATCTTTATGCTTAGCCATGTGAAATGAATTCACCTGTATGTCAAATGCACGTAAGTACATGTAATGTGGCCTTGAAGTTATGTAAACAAGTTTTTGCCTTGACCACACAACTGCAGCACCACACTGATGATATTGGGTTCTTTGCTGCTCCCCAATATTGAACAATAGTTCCGCCTTAATGCATGTGAGCTAATACCTTCATCTTCTTGATGCCGGTATACATGCACATGTATTGTGCAAACATATCATATAGATTGTTTCATGTACCTCAAGAATTAAATTATTAGCTCAAATTTGCTCTATCAAACTTCCAAGAGTTTGTGATCTAAGTGCTTGCATCTCTGAACTTCAAGTTTCAGGCTTGTTGCACTTTATCACTTTGTTCTCCCTGCATAACAAACTATTTGACCCAAAGTCACATGTAGAGAAATTTTGTACCAGTTTATTCTTTGACCTGTTGGATTGCCAAAGTACTCTAATGATGGACCTCATGTTACATTTTTTAGGGGCCTCCGTGGCTCAGTCGGATAGTGCGTTAGCACAGCGCAATGACCCACAAGGCTCCCACCAATGCAGTCACTGTGAGTTCAAGTTTAGCTCATGCTAGCTTCCTCTCTGGCCGTACGTGGGAAGGTCTGCAAGCAACCTGCAGATGGTCATGGGTTTTACCTGGGCTCTGCCTGGTTTCCTCCCACCATAATGCTGGCCGCCTTCGTATAAGTAAAATATTCTTGAGCACGGCGTAAAACACCAATCAACTAAATAAATATGTCACATTTTTTTCTTACTGAACAGACACGTACCATTGACTGGTAAGCGTGTCTGTTTTAAAAAATATAGCAAGTTGTTTTGGGGTAGAATTTTCGAAACACTCCACTTAACTATCACAGTTCTGCTGACCAATATGTCCACTGGCATTGCACTGTGCAATGTTACATGTACATGGTTCAATTTGCAGTTAATGTTGTATAAATATGCAGTGTACAACAACACGTATTTAGAGATGAAGGGCTCACAGACTGCTCTGTTTTGCCAAATTTCACCACTAGAAATTCGACAGACTGCTCAGTTCTGTCAAATTTCACCTCTACTAATTTCAATTCCATTCTGACAGAGCTTGCGATACAGTGAAAATGCAGAATAACTTCTTCTGATCGAATCTTTAACCATTTACTTTTACTGTCCTTTTGTGGGAAGTCCTTCTGAGCAGGACAGCAAATGTCTGGTTATTTCCAAAGCATACCACCAATAGCAGCAGTTGTTCACAAACCTTCTAATGCATACCACCAATAGCAGCAGTTGTTCACAAACCTTCTAATGCATACCACCAAAGCCAGCAGTTGTTCACCAACTTTCATATAGATACAATACATGTAGATCATGTTCTAGCTGCAATGTAATTATATCAGGACTTGGAGATGTTTCTTGGTGATGAGTCACAGTGTATACACCCATTATGACAGTTTAGGGATTGCTGCAAATTCTGTATCTTACTAAAAGAACATATATATATACATATGTACATCTACATAAATGTACCCATGGTGAACATCTTATACACAATCCCATTTTATATATATTCTGGCTTGCAAAGCGTCATGCACATACATGTAGAAGAGATAACAATACACATGTACATACACAGTACAGACTGCCTGCTGTTTTTGTCATGCGTGCATGTAACTACCAAACAAAAACTTGAATTGCCATACAAGCTGGTGACACAGTTTGTTACTTATGGGCTGAAGACCATGTAGAACTCCACAATTTGGCAGCAAACTTTGGAAGAACAGTCAATGAAGTCCAAAGGAGATATGAGATGAATCAACTAGCAAATTCTGTGTCACAGAAGCTTTACATCAGAAAATGTCCACTTCTATAGAACTCCTCCCTGTTTTTGAGAGTGGCTATTACAATGCTGACTTGGTGTTCTGTTAAACTTACAAGAAAAATTGTCCGGAATTTACCTATAGGATGACAGTATGGAAGGTCACATTGCATGTTTTTATCCAGAAAGGCTGTAATACCATTTCTGTTAAAGAAAGCGTAATATTTGTCACCTGACGTGAGTAATGAGATGATGACTGGACATTATCACAATACACAGAGTCCGGATCTTCCAGGACCAGCTGTAGGTCCTTAAAGATTTCATCAGAAGGAGAACTTGGTAATTTGGTAATCACTGACCATAAAACATACATTAAAATAAAATGTTGATTTAGGATTTGAAAAAAAAAAAAGATAAAAAAACCCTCTCTGGATGAATATAGTCAACCTCCACAGATCATAGGACAGGGGCACACAGGTCACTGTAACATGAGAGATTTTAAATTGTCTTGAAGAATAGTGTCTTTCACTGCCTGGAACACAAACTTGATATTTTCTGTGTCAATTGCCGTCGTAAAATGATGGAACAGAGGTTTGTTTTGCTCCCGCCTTCTCCCATCGAACATGTTTAACAGGAACATCTGCACATCTTCCAATCTGTGAGGGTCGCCTTCAAAGTCTGGGAAGTAGTCTCTAATGTTCACGTGCTTCACTTTTTCCTCTAGCAAGTCAGTTTTGTTTAGGAACAGAATGATTGACACTTTAGTAAAAGACTTATTGTTCACAATCGTCTCGAAAACATTACATGACTCCTCCAGGCGGTTTGTCTGGCGATCCTCCAGCAGAACCTGGTCAAACTCACTGGAGGACACGAGGAACAGAATTGATGTGACGCCCTCGAAACACTGAAACCATTTCTGCCTCTGTGACCTCTGACCCCCAACGTCTACGAACAGGAAGGGGATTCCCCTTATGTCAAACTTGTGCTCAATGATCCCTTTTGTGGCCTTCCTAGCATGCAGAACATCCAGCTTGGTTGGGATATAGCCCTGGAAACACCAAAATACACTGATTCATACAAACATGAGGTAGACCTTGTGTTTATAAGTTTTCTGCAAGTCAACAAGGGTTTACATGAACTTTACCATTCTCAATACCTGGCTAACGATTTTGTCAATATATTGTTATACAGAAGACCATTCTTGCACATTTATACAGGTGAGCTAAGGAAAATCCAGCCATGCCAGTGGAGATTGTGCTGACGTAGTGGCGTGGTGTTATGAAGACAGCCTTGGAATGTAGTGTTACAAAGAAAAATGACACCCGGACTCATCTTATTCCTTAATGTAAATCTGCGCCATAATTCTATTGACCATTATTGACCATTAACCTCATGGAGTGATTTATACCCAGTGGGCATATTCTGCAGGTGATTTCAGGGCCATATTTATTTTCTGATCAAGAAACAAGAAGACTTTTTTGCAATGATGTGTATCAAAACTTGCAGCTTTCCACAAACATTTAAAATTTATTAGAACTTCATCTCTTTAGTGATGCTTCAAGAAAAACTATGAAATACTGGTAACTTTTATTCAGTTACCAATACACAAACATATTCACAACAAATGCATGCAGCAGTTAAGTTTGTTTTTTTTTTTGTATGAAACCAAAAAGCTTGTGGCAGATCTTGTGCTCTACAGTGGATAAGTTAATCTTACCCTCTGTCCTATCCTGTCAAGTGAGTCCAGGAAGTACCTGAGTGAATCCCCCTGAAAACAGATGGAGGCAGAAAATGAGTCACCATTGAACCTTTTGTTATGGACAGATCATAACTACATAACACAATACTCAGGTTTCATTTCATTTGTACAATGACATCTGGATGATCTGGATGGAAATATTACCACGACTTGGCAGGACAATATCAGTGGAAATGTATATTCAAACCTCTCCACATGGAGCCCGAACATGCACGTGGTGGATGGACACCAAACGAAACATGCAAATGTTACAATTAACAAGGCACAGAGAACAAATATGTCCTCGTACACGTCGAAAATAGCAGATTACACAGTATGTGTGTAGATGTCCTAAATTTACATGTATAACTCTAAATGCAGCTACAGTGTATGTGGAATGTTGATGTGTGAGGGTGGGTGTGCAAGGAGCCCACACACGTGTGGGTGTTGTGGTTGTGACAGGTGAACCAGGAAGTACCCATTGTTCCTGTCACATGTGCACATACAGGACAGCCAGAGCCAACAGGCACTGAACCAGAAGGTTTACATCCATGGCAGGTCTTTGTACCTATGGAATTCACAGAAGTTCACCTTTAAGTTAACAAAGCTGCTTCAATTTCAAGTGCTAAGTCACCTGCGAAAGAAATTCAGTCTCCTATCATCAGCCATCTTCACAGCATTTTTTGACAAGTTGTCATGTGCATGACATGATGTACACAGAATTGTTTAACTTGTGATTTTAAATGATAACATGTACATTTCAACAGCATATTTTCATATTTCCCACAGAAAACTAGTAAACTACCCAGACTGTAGGTCATACATGGCATCATAAAACCCTTCTTCAAACCAGTTTATATGCCCATCCAATTTCGCTTAAATGGTATAGTAAACTGCCAAGCATACTTCACGAGGACATTAAAGAATTGACTACATCTGATTTACCAGCATATTATATATATATGTTTTGCACATATATGTACATGCAACTTTCTAATGACTACCTCCACATGTATGTACATGTATGAGGGCTTCATCTTCAACACACGATTAATATTTTTAAGTTGACAGTAAACTGTATAGTGCTGCTTGCGACCAGGTTTTATATCGATAAGATACTCATGCAGAAGTGTACCTTGGGACATAACTGCTTGGCAGCTGTGGATATCAGAATGCTATGGATATTAGTACTCTGTGAATCACTGAGCACCTGACCATAAAAATGTGTCCATCGAACACGAATCATTACCAACAGTAAGGAAGGCCATTTCAGCTCGCTTCCATTAACCTTGAGTTAATGGCTGTCAGTTGGTGAAATCTTAAAATCACGCTGTTAATACACAAGTGTTCTGGGGTCGTAACAAATCCTGATAAAACCCCCATCATTCCTCAGAAACCAGGGCTGGTGTATGAATAATGCATAGCCACCTGTGTACTCACAGTACTCAGTGCTACACGTACACCATGGCTATGATTTTTTGTTACTTCAGGTGTAGTAAAGTTTCCTGCAATCAGGGGGGTTTATTTGCTCTCTTTATAACGCTGCTGTTAATCAAGGTCCCGAATTAAAAGGGCATGTCTGAAGATTCTGCAGGGAGCAGGTTACACCAGGGTACTGTGTCATTGTGGTCTGACTGGTGCTTTATGCTTGGCTCCCACCATGCAAATAATAAATATGAACTTCAACTGGTGACATTCAGTAAAGAGCGAGTGGTCTCCCAGAGGGAAGGCTGCTGTCTGTCAGAAGAGGCTTCACTCTCACAGATGGCCCATCACATTTATTGTCCTCATCACGGGGTGTCATCTTACTGAATGCAGCAAATACAAGCGACATGCTGCCAGGGCTGATGAGAGCCTGGCTATGTTTATACATGTCCATATGTACATCAAAAATTAAACAGTCAGGACGGTGACATTTAGCCGCATAAACAAGCCACAGCAGAAAATGATTGCCAATAATGTGATTTCAAGTATTGTACATGTATACATGTAACCTGATATTCATGACAACTATACCTGGCTGATTACCTGCAATTTATAACCTCTGCACATAAATGTATTGTAACCTGAACACATCATCGTAGGGTAAGCCACCAGACAAGATTCAAGTGATGTTTTTAACAACATATTCATGCATTATATTATAAGCAACACTTCTGTACACAAATACATTGCATTTGTCCAGGGCACAGTACTTCTGTTTCTCCAGCAATGTTCAAAGGCACACAAATAAATATATGGAAAGCTGAATACATCTGCATGTACACATCAAATGCTTAGGAGGCCTCGCTGGCCCAGGTGGTTAATGAGCACGCTTCTTGCTTCTATTGGAACCTTGATCAATAAGGTCAGAAGTTCAAATCCAGCTCAGCCAGAGGTTTTAAGAGGTTTTGTCAGTTACCTGGAAGAGGTCAGGGGTATATTCTCCACTCACAAACCTGACCTCTGTGCTACATGTACAATCATCCCTGGTTAAACCGCCAGTTTGGGGGTATAAAGAGGGACTACAGATCTTTATAAGTACTTTCGAAAATGAGAGGCTTATCTAAGGTGTAATTTTCAGCCAACACTGGACAAAGATGCACGTGGCCAATATCTTCCACTTCTGCAGTATATTGTTAGCTATCAGTACACATTACATACAAGAGATCAAAGATTTTCCAAGCTTCCCATGATCGCGGGCCAAACAACAAAACAACATGTACAAGTCAAGGAAGACCAACTTGGCTTTTATAGCCATGAATGCCTTAACTGCCATGATTTGGCAAAACAAAATAAAGATGCAAGTGAAGGTGCAATTAAAGACAATGGCCAGACAACCAGATAAATTGTCAAAGGAAGCCCTTCATAGATGAACCCACTGGAGGTCGGGTTATTTCCTAAAGTTTGCCCTCTGCATATGGCAGGCTGCTGTGTGGCTTTTTAACCTCTGTTGCCAGTCCAGTGACAACCAGGTGGGCACAAAGATAATCCTCTAAATTACACTGCAGAATTATGATTACAGGGATTTTTTTCTGGAATTTATCTCATTAGTTATGAATGCGCCAGTCACAGGTGTAAATATGGTAATTAACAGATGCATTTGATGCTGCACAGGCGGTCATCACTGGTGGTGTAACCAGGGTAAAACCAATGTTGAAGTTCTGTTTGTTTAGAAAATGCGTCTGGCGGATGGGGGTGAGCCAGGGTGGTGGAAGCTTATGGAGAAATGCATTAGGGATTTTTGTACTAGGCTGTTGAGCTGACGTTAAGCGACAGTGCTGTTACAAAGAGGGGTGGAAAAGCCAGGGATGACTGTATATAAGTGAAAATCATAATGATCCTCTCTACCTTCTAAGTATGAGGAAAATACTTAATATGAAAAATCATACTGCTGGGAAATAGCTTGTTTTCTTCCAATACAGCCATTCTTTTACAATTAGCTTTTTGATTTTATTTATTTACTTTCTTGGAGTTACTTCTGTACATGTATGTAACTAAGTTAAAGCTCTGGGCCAATATCACAAAGCAGCTTGACAGCGTGCTATAGCAAATGCACTGTTCATTACAAATAAAGCCTTTTTATACTTTGTATGTTTAATAACGTTACTAAAGGCAAATTTACTTCATTTATTCAAGCCAACCACACTTGGCTACTATACCGACAAACTTCTCCAAGTGTATCCTATTGGAAGCATGCAAATATCCTCCAGCTACATGTACTTCGATGCAAGACGAAGCAAGAGTGCATCACAGGCCATTTCTTCCCATCAAGGCTCGACAATAATGAACCAACCAGAATCTTGATAATATCCAGTCAAAAACTTCGTACTGAACCTGTTTCTCTGGTTATATGGTGATCAAAAGGAAAGGAGCCTAACCCGTTACAACCCACCACCCCCATCCCAAACCTACACAGGAGTTTACTTAATCAAACATCATCATTCAAGTCGAAAACTGCTGAAGTTGTGAAACTTGCAGCCAGTGCACTCTTCAGAGGCATGCTGACCTACATAGGTACAGACAGACCGGGCATACATGCACCAAGCTGACAGCTCGATAACCATCACCACAGTTTCCAGCTGACTTTATGAAGTCACCAACCTCTGGTGAACAGTTCCACTCACTGTCCATTACAAAACTACTAGTTCATGGCAGACTTTCACTTTGTAGGTACAAGTATGCAATGTTCAAAATGTCTGCTTCAAGGTCAAAAGGTGTACATTCTGGACAAGTTACACTCAACTACCAACACTGTTTGATGTGATGCCAAAGATCACATACACCTTCAGAAGTTGAACTTCACGTACTGCATGTGCATCTGTAAATACATGTATCTGTATGCACAATGCCCACAAATGTACATGTAATACACAGTGCGCAACAGGAGCAATGTTCTGTTATGATTCTTGTTCATTTAATATGTGTCAGCATAACTACAGGATTGTGTAACAATGAACTGATAACGATCACATCAAAGGCCACCTACAGTACAAGTATGTGCACGTATGATGAAGGCAAGTGACAAGAGGATCAATGTGTTCATGGTATAGAGCTTTCACACACATGTACTTGTATACAGCAGTACATGTAGTTCAACTATACACAAACACAGTGTCAGAATTGGTGGTACAATTGACACCTGAGCACAGTTAATTCAGCCATCAGTGGTACATGTACATGTATTAAATCTGGGCCCAACACTACCACCTTAGTCAATCTCATACTACTTTACTGACTGGTACATCAACTAAAGTTTAAAGCTTTCCTTGAAAACTTTCAAAACTTTTCATTTAACCTGGATTAGACAGACCCGAATACTCGAGAAGTTCCTGACACATAAACATGGCATCCATGCTCAACAACTGAATGTAGATGTTTCAAAAGCATCTTCAAAAAACGAAATTTCTGATTAGTAGCCATGTTCTACAGTGTCTTCAAGTACAGCAACACTAAGACTTCAAGGCTGTCATAGTTATAATGCTGTCAGACTAATGGCAAGTCAATGTTATCAGACATTATCTACCCAAAAGTCATGAATTCCACCAAACAAACACTGTTCCAGAGTCTGAAACATCTCACTTCCTGCTAAAGTGTTGACAACGTACATGTAGCATTCTGCATGCACGTTATGGTTCACACACATGTAGCACAGACAAACAATAATGTTTCCAGAAACCTCTGCTTACATCCTATACTTTTTCAAGATGATGGCTTAGACATCATGTTAGCTTTGACACAGCTTGTCATGCCTGTTGCCTTCCCACATACATGTAGATCTATTCACACATTTTCTTACGTGCATTGGTAAGACCTTTCTACGCCTTTTAACAAGAGCATGTTCAATCTTTGTCATAGCTGTGTTTGGTAAAAAGCTTCCTACAGTACAGGCATACATGAACGTTGCTTCATCATAGAATTATACGTAACATTGCTCTTTTATTCATCTACACATGAATAGGTAAATGTACATTCAGTACACATGTATACCCTGGTCATTCAGAGTAAAACTACACAGTCTAAATTAATACCACCATAAATATACACACACTGTATTTACACAATGTATAAAAACAACACCTATGCACACAGAGCCGTAGTGTAAACAATGAACACTTGACATGTCTACACCAAATGTATGGCTGAACAAGATTTCAAAACCAGTTCCCCTGACCTTAAAATGAAGATAAATTCCCCCGCAATAGAAACGCAGACATAAAACTGCTTAGATCAGGTAAGCCATAAGCCTACCTGTATGACCAACACAGAGGCTTTCATACAGTGCTAATGTAGTCAATTAAGCAGATCAATTTCCCAGACTGATTCTAATGTCCATCTAAGTGCAAACTGAAATCTCTGTGAGAAAATGAAAATCTGGGAATCTGAACCATGCTCAAAGTTACATGCTGGACCCTCCAATATTACTGTAAGGGCCTAGGCATATATGTACATAAACATGCAAGGAAGTCCCCACAAGAGTTTTTAACGTACTGTTAACACTGCTCTCATAAATACAATTGTAATGTAGATACAGGCCAGGTTAAACAGAATCCTATACTCTAAAGATATTTAGGTCATACAACAAGTTCAGATAAACATGAAAGCCTAGGGCAATGCTGCATAGACTCATGCCTTCACAGTCATAACAGTATTCCCACACATCTGCTGAGCACTCAGGGTTTTACCCCTAGGACAGATAACTTGGACATAAAAGTGCAAACACTTGATTGGAGAAGAGCTGAGTACATGCACTTGTCTGGATCAGGACCACAACTGCACACCTTGGAGTCATTTCTTCAGGAACAGTTGTGAAATATGTGTGAATATAAACACCATATTAAATGCAATATGAACTCAAACATCAAATTTGAGAGCGATTTGAAGTGAAAGACCACTTAAATATAAAGTTATGGTGAGTGATAAGACCACTAAAAACTGAATCTGAAAATACCTTCAATAAATTTTTTCAAACTTTTTTTTAAACCAAATTAAATGCATGTTTTGATTGTATAGTGGGTTTTGCGAATCATATAGACCCTTTTGGCATAAGCTCTGAGACATGCACATTGCCCTACTTTGCATTGCAAAAGATGGCAATAGTAGCAAATATTACTTTTTTGCCATTGTCGAGGCAACTTTGTGTGAAAATAATGGTTCTGTCTACTGTGACCTTAAAATTGAGACCCTCATAGGAACACAACCCAACAATACAGTGATGTCAATGAAATACAAAATCAAACAATGTGTCCCTTGTTATCCCCAATTGGCCCACTGATGCCTGTTCACCAGTGACCTCACAAAACTTTGCACACATTTTATGTAGCTCTGAATAAAGTTCTTGAGAAATGCACTCCAGCAATGTTTGCCTGTCTGTCAAAAAGGTAATATGACATAAAATGTGTGCTTTAGGGCCACGGAAAAGTAGGCGTGACGTCACTGATGACCCACGTCATCAATATGGTCCATAAAACCCACAGAAGATATCTTTAAATACAGTTTTTGATGGTCTTTTCACTCACCATAACTTCATTTTTGTGCAGTCTTTCCCTTTAATGAATTATCAATAAAATGACGAACAAAAGTTTTTTGAATGTCAGTGATATCAATTCGCTAACTTGTCACTAACATGTAATGGATATCAACTGGGCCTGAATGTACTGTATGCACCTCATTTAGAATTCACACAAGTCCATGCCATGTAGGCCACGTTTACATGTACATATATAAGTGGTCCTACATACATTTATACATATGTACCGTACATATTTACAGAACATATCACACACTCAGTATCTGGTATCTAAATGTAAACGCAGAATTTCAAATTCACTTGGCCCCATAGAATCTGAAAACACCAGTCAAGAAGATCCATAGAAACTATTCAGTCAGCCAAACCTCTCTTTTCCACTGTACATCTCATCAAGATGAATCATTACATATGCCGGTGTCGACAATGAATGGCTGTCCAAAGGTCAGGTCTAGTCTCAAGCAATATTACAGCCCCACACATCCCTCTGTCACGTTGGTAAAAGCTTTTTCCTCTTTTGAACGTGTTCATCCTTATCAACACCCCCACATTGTGGGGTACCACATGTATCTCAATACTTAGGCTTGGCCATGGAAGACATGCACATAATAATCATAATGAAACCAAAAGTAACTGTAAATGAAACACCTTGATTTTAAAGTCCAGTAACATTTATGTTTCAACTTTACACATCCTTGTCTAGAAAAAAATATAAAGGCCTTTGAATAAAATTATGCACATTGATAGAATCAGTCTTACTCCCACAAGTTTTACTGTTCACTCATGGCTGAGCCAAGTTATTCAATTGATCAGTTCATGTATCCAGTAGTTGAGCCACGTTAATGTAAAGATACATGTACAGCACAGCGATCAAACATTTACAGCCCTATCCCAAACATTCATGACTCACTCAGTGCTCTGAAGTTAAACTTAAGAATTTTACATGTAGTATGTTTTTGCAGTTTTATTGGGAAATTTCTCGAGAAAATATTTGTCGCTTTGAAACTTAATCAGAATGCAGAATACAAACAGAACTGATGAACTTCTATTTAAAACCTGATGAACACTAGGGCCCTTTTGTAGAGCGTCAGTCATGTTACGTTACGTCCATAGGTTTATCCAGCAATGCATCACACATTCTTTCAGAATGACCCATTGGATGTGTGACATTGAGACGGCCATGGCAGAGGTGACGAGCCCATCTCCTAATTGCACATATTTTTGGTACAGACCAGAGACCAGAGTTTTGAAATAATAAAAGACTCTTTTAAATAGAGACAACCATACTGAAATGTAGTCATACTGGAAGCCTGCTGTACAGTCCTATGTGTTCATAGGAATTCCGAGCATGGCTAGGAATTCCGAGCATGAACTTTGAAAATGACACCAACCCCATTCCCATCGTTCTCAGAGATTTCATCTCATAATAGAAGAGTAGGAGACAAGATCTCTAATTTCTCTGGCACCTTTATATACTGTAGGCAAGAGCGTTATTCCTTTATTTATTTGATTAGGTTTTCACTCTGAACTCAAGAATATTTCCCTGATACCACGCCATTATGATGGGAAGAAACCTGGCAAAGCGTGTGGGAAACCCATGAACATGCACAGGTTGCTGGCAGGCCTTCTCACATACAGTCGCAGAGGAAGCCAGCATGAGCTCAACTTGAACTCACAGTGACAACCCAACGACCTTATTTGATCACAGATTAGTAACAGCCAATGCTAATGTGCAATTGCCTTCTGTAGGAAACTGAACAAATCCATAAACACATTTGTTAGATAGGTCGCGTGTTTCGATTTATATTTAGGCCACTGTTAATTCAATGATTCTTTCTCATGCCATTTTCTCAAAATCACAGACGCCACATGTGACAATTGTTAATAATCGATTAATGCGCCCAAATGATATTTTGTTGTAACCTTGATCTGGAACATGATCCAAGTTATTAGAAATGACAAAATATACTGCTGATCTGAAGCTCATTTACATTACTATTTGCAGTAGCTCTTCATTGAGAATACTTCCTTTCCAGTGACATGTGGGAAGACCCAACAGTAACCTATAAGCCTTCTGTAAGTCATAACTTTGAATACTAAGAGAATGTTGAGGAAGTAAATCATAATGTATGCATTTATAATGTAGATTTCTGTTTAATTGGTAAATGTAACTACACCTATGTGTATTTTATTCACTAAACTATCAGAGTACATGAACCATACTGTTAATGTAGCTCAATACCCTGAGATAACATCTGTAAAAAGGGTTGCCAAATTAAAACCATATGATCCTGGGATCTACAAGTAAACGTAGACTTTTAAAGCAAGCTTTTATAAATAGCCAGCTGTCTGGCAAATGGAAGAACTTCTTGTACATGGTAAAGTATGTACAGCTGTTGACACATTTCATCAATGGCTATTATAAATTTATTACTGAAATTCAGCGTAGTTAAAAGGCCAGCATTAAATATGATTCCTTTCATTTGTCTCCTAAGGAGGTGAACTTGAGAAGAACTTGATGCCCACTTGTATAGTGCTGCCCAACTGGAGCAATGTGCTCAAGGAAACAGGCAAAGCTCCAACAAATCCAACACATTTTTAAGGGTTCCCCACCCCAACCCTTCATATGCAGAGGGCTAGGCAAGGAAGCCACCTGCCTGTTTGAACAGATAATCGACAGGGATCTGGCATGCTGGCATTCTGGCTAAGGCATTCATAAGAGTAATAGCAGTTAAGCTAAGAATTAACTTTGGTCTTATCCTACATGTAAGTTCCATCAGTTTTAGTATTAGGCCAAGACTGACATTAACACTTACTTTACTTACTTACTTTACTTTTATTGTACATCAGAAATAGAGCCATGGTAGTTGACTACAAATAGGTACATGTAGTCATTTCAGTCACAGGTATTGCAGATGCAAGAATCATTCTTGAAATAAAATCTCAGTTTGGCAACAAAAACCACTTTTGAAATAAGAAGTGACCACTTTTGAAACAATCCTGCAGGATAACTTGGAAATAAAAATGGACAACTTTTGAAATCAGTTCCACTTTTGAAACAAACTGATCAGTTATAAAAAAAAACCCTGCAATTTATATCTGAAAAATTTATGATTTTTTTTTTTCAAAATTGGTATGCAGGGTTGTTTCAAAACTGGTCAATTTTTATTTCAAAAGTCCTGGTGAGCTAACCACCTTGACCATGGAGGTCCCCCTGTAATGCCTGAAACGTCAATACATGATACTGTAGTCGGATATGTGTCTCAGTGTTTATGAGATTCTAATGAAATCAACCTCGGGAAGCCATGAAAAGCATGAGGATATGGGACACACTAATTCCTAAATCTTCAGTAGCTAAATTTTCACAGGACATGTAGTACCACTGCCTACAGGTACATGCAACACAGGTCAGAAACAAACAGGAAAGTGTTCTACTGCTACATGCAAGTGATGAAGTTTATGGGCTTAACAATAGATCAGTCTTATTACAGGCTGTTTGACGTCAGTCATGTAATCATTTTCATTTTAACAGCTCTGCTATCATAGAGCATACACAAAGACTTTGATCGGATTGTTGTTGTGGACTTTTGCTTGAAAATAAGTGAACATGTCAGGCAACCACTCACAAATCTAGCTGCCATGACACAGCTGATAAAACGATCACAAAATGTGATTTATAACTCGGCACTGGTAAACAATTATTATTCACTCAGGTCAGGATGGTACATACATGTGATCTTGTAACAGATATGTCAATAAAAACCATGCATCACAGCAGGATAATTGCCACAAAAGATACAATATACAGTTTACTTGGTTTAATAATGTAAAGTGTTTTGCTTACCTCAGCAACTCAAATATACTGATTCATTTCAAGTCTAGAAACACTTCATGACAACACTTCCTGATAGCAAAAACCTACTTACTTACAAGTAAGAAATTTGCTGAACTTTGCACAATTCAAGGAACTGGGCTCAGACATTTCAAATACCTTTCTGGAAGAAGCACATGGACAAGTAACTTGCCCACAAGTGCTATGCTGAAGATGCACGTTAATACATTTTAACTAGAATTCTGACTACATTCATGAAGGTATTGATTGCAAGTTAGAGGCATATGTTGCATATCACATCAAATATCACAGGCAGTTCGCCAGGTGTAGGATTTCATCTCAAGACTGAAAAATTTGCATCAGGTGTCGGCAATAATAATAGCCTTTGGGCTCGTGAAGATATTAATCTTTTCGATGAAGTATCAGACTGTATACCCACGTAACACACTGGTATAACTTACAGTAATTATGTTACTTGCAATATACATGCACATGTACATAAAAATAACTTTGAACCCAAACCATACACCATATCACTTCAAAGATTAACAGATCACAGGACAAACTGGCAACACAAACAGTGCCTAGTCCAGCACTTTTCCTGCATACAGGAGTTAATGTCTGCAATGCCTGCCATGCCATGTCATTTTTATATTGCACATCAGTGCCGTGCTCGGGAAGTTTCCTTTCTTTGCGGATTGTGCTCAAGACAACTGGTTCTAAGCAATGGCAGCCGTTTTCAAGTACTGAATTATCAAGTTTCCTTCGCTCACTTCACACACACCTCAAGTTGAGCCCAAAAGCAAGCGGGAATATTTGGCTTTAATGGGTGTGAGCTGGCTTATGTAGTAAAAATGAACTGAGAATCCATTAACTCTTCAGATTCTGCAGGAATTTCGTTTGGAAAACAATTATTGATAAACGACACAAAATCTTGTATGTGATTTGCGCTTGCTTATTGATATGATAGCAGTCCCTATTGTGAGTGAGGGGAATTAATATTAACAAGTGTGGCCAGGTTAAACCACCAACTTTTGGCACGTTACCGATAAACCATTCTGTATGTGACCAACCCTTGAAATTAGCGGTGGAATTCGGCAATGCCGTCATAAATGCTGCCCATGGCGCAGGTGGCGACGGCAGTGTTTTGCTGTCGCACCAAGACAAGAGTCACCCATTCACTGTTAGTTTTTACCAAAATACTCTTTTATTTCCACCAAAATGCGAGGCCTTGTAAAAGTGCACAAAAATGGGAATGCCACAGTAGTCCATAGAACTGATTTCAGCTGTAACATCGTCAGTTTGTTAACTGGACCTGTAGAACACTCGACCCTATACTGCTAGCGACATGCTTTGAGATTGAAACAGAAATTAAACATACATATGTTCTCCTGAGCCAAGAAGTTTTGCAGAGTAACTTTGAAAATTTAACCTTCTTTACGCCCAGCTGGTTGTCACCGGACACCAACTGTGACTGGCAACAGAGGTTCAAAAGCTATATAGCAGCCAGCAACAGGCAGTGGGCAAGCTTGGAAATAATCGGACTTCCTGTGGATTCACCTATGAATAGCTTCCTTTGACAATTTATCTGGTTGCCTGGCTATTGTCTATGATTCATTTTATTTAAAAAAAACCAAAAACATGGCCTTTAAGGTTTTTATGGTTATAAAAGCCGAGTTGGTCTTCTTTAACTCCTACATGTTGTTGTTGCTTCACCCCCATATGCTAATGGCAGCATGACTGGGAACTGAACTTTTTTACAGTTCAGCGGTCTGCAGGCCTAGTTCACAGTGCAAAACACTGATGAGAATTCATATACCCATGTGACTGGTGGTGGGATTTTTAGAGTTTGAAAATGTTGGTAAAAAAATTGCACCACCTACATGTGTGCATAGGTTAGTTTAGTTCAACAAGTCAAATGTTTCTCTGCTATTCTTTGGTCATGTAGGCCGGCAGTATAACGTTTGACGACTAAACCCCAAGAACCATCTGGCAGTTTCCTAATATCGATAAAAAAGTCGATATCCACCTTTGTGTCTAAGAAAAACATTATCTGGCTTCAACTTAAAACATACAGTATTATTTTCACGTGACGAACAAAATTAATTGATCATTACCTGTCACAACCACAACATCATGCTTTGCGCCATTTAAAACTGAAACCAATCAAAAACTGTAACCTGAACGTTAAAAGTCTGAGCTTGAGAAAAAAAAAAAAAAAAAAGAAATTCAGACTTCACTTGAACATGTCCTTGGCAGTCCTTCTTGGGAAGAAGTATGACTCACATTTAGCATCCACTATGTAGGAACATAATTAACGCACTGAACATGAACCATCATTTATACTTAAGATACAGTTCGTTCGTGTCATTTTTTAATTACTCCGAAGTCAGGTCCGATATCTTAATAACCGGAAGTGAAATCGCCGAACACAGCGTTCAGTGATTCTGCCATGGTGAATAGTGGTTCGATGTGGTGACTAAGGTTAGTTTTGTTCAATGAGAGACTTAATTATGTTGACTGATTGTGTTTGGGAACTTGCCAGAGGGTTTCTGGAACTTTAGTCCTGCATGGATCGGGCAACAGTGGCTATTCCTCAGGGACTGAATGCAGATTATTTTGAACTTTTAATTAAATCAAACACTCTAAATTGAGTTATGCGGCGCCAGTTGTTTTTCATTTCGGTCCTCTCTATTTTACACTAACATATTTGACACTAGCCGAATTGGCATTGGGGCTGTCTTGCGAGATTAACGCTCTTTGGGTACAACATGGGAGGGTGCTCTCGCAAACTAACGCTAAAAAGCCTTGATTTCCATTAGAGTCATGCCATGGTGATATAGCGACTACCAGAAATGATGTCTTTTTGCGCTAGTTTGCTAGAACACCCACCCATGCCTCACCCAAGCAGCATTTATCTCACGAGAGGACTTCAATGCCGATTCAGCTTATTTCAATTTTGTACAGTCATTTAATTTAATCAAATATGAAATAAAAGAACAAATCTGCATTGTTGTTGTGGCGTTTCTTTTATATGACCAATAAACCCCAAACTTTCTTTGCAAGACACGATAGCAATAAGTAGGACCTAAAAAAGTGGTACCCTAAAATTTCTGTGTTAGCTTGAGTATGTAGTACATGTAGATCAGTATCAGTAGGTCTTACCATATGCATCCTGGTAATCTCTACATACAGAATATAGTAAATTGGGTTACAATATCACCGCAGCTTTTCAGGTGTTTACTGCATATCTAAAAATGCTGTCACAGCGCCCCCGTGATCCGATTTGGCTACGGCTCTTTATTGATGCCGCAAACTTTTGCTAATTTCAAGGGTTATGTTACGTACAGGTGGAATACAAGTGGTCTTCATCCAATGCTACACTTATACACATCACCAAGGCCTAATCCTAATCACTAACAGGGCCTCCATAGCTCATACGGTTAACGCGCTATCACAGCGCAATGACCCAGAAGCCTCGGTGTGAGCTCAAGTCCAACTCATGCTTGCTTTCTCTCCGGCTGTATGTGGGAAGGTCTGCCAGCAAAATGTGGAGGGTTGTGGGTTTCCCCCGGGCTCTGCCCGGTTTCCTCCCACCATAATGCTGGCCATAGTGGCATAAGTGAAATATTCTTGAGTATAGCATAAAACACCAATCAAATAAATAAATAACTGATCACTAACAACATCTGTCTGCCTCAGATAAGATGTGTACACTACTGGAACCTTCTTAGCACTTGTGAACAACATGAGCATGCCATTTTCTACCTCTGTGAACTTTATAACCTGTTAAAAGCCAGCAAAATTACCATAATATTATCATCAGGATTATATTCGGATGGGTACAGAGAGCCATTATGTCACACACTAGCTGGTTCCAGCAAGCACCCAGTTAGCCATTCCATGGTCTTAAGTTCAAAAATGAGACACAGCATCAGTTATACACATACATAAATTTTCTCAGCATGAATTCACTTCTGGAACCTCATCGACTGTGATAACTTGCAGAAGTATGTAAGCTTATATATTTCATCAGGGGTTGAGCAAAATAATCAGCATATCAGTTACGCAGAGAAGGGTTTTGCAGGCTGGTCCTATGGTGAAGCTTAAGTCAGGGCCTGGGTGCACTGAGTGTATATATACGGAGATGCTTAGATGCTTATATGCTCCAGAGAGCCAAGTGGAAACCTTCTCACTGGCTAGATGCCTATAGAGGTATCCACACATGTAATTGCTACTGAACCTGCTGAATTCCACAAATTTTTACAAGAACCAAAAGGTTTCAACTTGACTCTAGGACCCTTCATCAACTAGGTGTATAGGAAATTTGAGATGGCTTCAGATAATTGGAATTTTATTTACTTTACCCCATTACGGATGAGGTATGTCCACATGGAACTCCTGCACAGTAGCAAGCACCGCAAAGGTACAAGGAGAAAACTGATGCTTCAATGTCTGTGTGTTGAATTTCAGCAAAGTGATGGCATAGTTTATTTTACTTTCTAAATTTCAGCATAACTGTACACATCTACATGAGAAGTCTTGTTATACAACTAATCAACAGACAATACTTGTGTGTATCCTCCTCCCCCCCCCAACTTTTAAGTGCAATAGCATAAAATGTGTAATGGAGGGTTATAAATTAGTAAAAAGGCTTCATCTGAAAGAAAAGAACAATAAGATGATGACAACACCAGTTACTGACATTCACATGTGTGCTCACAAGTGTAGTAAGTAAACATAAACCACAAGATGACATAAATTCAGGTAAAGACAAGATTAACACAAAAGAGGAAAGTTTGCAACAGGAAATGTGCCTGATCAAAAATACTTTATGTTGCCATAACAACACACGTCTTATCTATGAAAAGGCTTCTATTGATTATCTCGCATTACAACGGAACTCCTTTAGACATTAGACAAAGACAAATGCCATCTATAATTCACACACTTTCAGAAACTTTGTACAAAATCGTTATGGAGACATAAGATGCACTTGTATATATATTCAATACAAAGTGAAAAGGCTGATTGCCATATTTAAGGTCAAACTACTGACAAACGCAAGAGAAATTAGATTAACAGTTTTCCTCATATGCTGACTGGATTGGATGTTTAGCTGCACATACATGAAGATGAGCAGATATCCTGTAATGGCTATGGTCAATGAATCCGCATCATGCTCTCTGATCATTTACTTCAAGTCAGAGTGAGAAGGGCAATCAAGGGCAATCGCTGCGGACATTCAGTCTGATTTGACAGCAACATGTCGCACAGTGGTATAAACTGGGGCAAGACCATCATATTGCTGTGTATTTATACTGTGTGCGGTCAATCGCTGGCCCAGTAAACCACCCACATATGCAAATGCAGAGTATTTTATGCATAACGTATTAATGTAGTTTGAACTCTTACTTCTTTGATCCAAGAATGGATACACTCTGTTCAACTTCTGTTACCAGCACACAAGCAGAACTCAGAGGCATTTTATTGTATTCAGTGAACCATAGCAATGTGACAATCCAGGCACCTTTATCTGGGCAGTTGTTGAAACTACTGTAAAAGGACTAAGAGTAATGTCCTGTCTCATGAAAAACAGTTATTATTTAATTATCTGGAATATTTCATACCTATAGGAAACACTTAAATGTATATTTCAAAGTTCAACAGATGCTTATTAATGCTTCTTGGTTATTCACAGACACTTATTATCATAGTCTGAATGAGGATGCATACATAAACAACCATTCTTGGCCTGATTCAGAACACTGTGGTAACATGCATGCAATGTACATGTAGGTCAGTAAACGTGTGACGATAACCATGATAAGAACATGTATGCAGTGAAGGTATCAACTCAGTATTAGGGATTACTACACAGGCATATGTACTATGACTCTAAATTTTTATAACTGTTTGCATATCACATACAATCACTTAATCACTTGCTCACTTTTATATAATTTCACACTGTTAAAAACTAAATTCAAGAGACAACTCTTTCAATGAAAACAGCATTAACTACCCTAGGAACAGGATAGTATCACGCTGCAACATAGAAATTTCTTCACATAAATTATAGAGGTACTTTTAACCGTGTTAATTTAAGAGGTACTATTAACCATGTTAATCATAGAGGTACTATTAACCATGTTAATCATAGAGGTAGTTTTAACCATGTTAATCATAGAGGTACTATTAACCATATTAATCATAGCGGTAGTTTTAACCATGTTAATCATAGAGGTACTATTTACCATGTTAATCATAGAGGTACTTTTAACCATGTTAATCATAGAGGTACTATTAACCATGTTAATCATAGAGGTACTTTTAACCATGTTCAATGGTCAACTTCCTCACTAGCTCCTTTATCAATGCCAACATTCCACAGCTCTTTTATCAATGCCAACATTCCACAAGTCTCCCCCTTGAATGATTTATAATACTCGTTACATATACTTACTGTAAATGACCTAAAATTGCGTCCAAAAAAGTGAATCTTCAGGGACAAATAAATGTCATAAAATATTATTTCTGCAAATGAAACTCACATTTTCCCAGAAGGGTATCAACCAACCTTCCAAACTAATCTCAAAACCTTCTAAAATCAGTTGAGCTCTAAAAATCAGGAAAAATCAGCAACTTGGTCACAGACGAAATTTTAGGTCTTTTAGGGTACAGGCCATATATTCTACAAATACCATACTTAGACTGACCCAATCCACTATAAAATACATGAAAGCTTACTTTAATGATTTGTTAATTCTTACCACTAATCACCTCAAAGAGGAATGTATAGCCATCATGACTGAAGTATGAGTATGCATTTAAAATCTACTTGTAGGCAGACGTCAGCATGTATCTTTATAATGTAATACCCAAAATAATCCAATAACAAAGTTTCTGGTTTGTTAGGGTTTTTTAAAAACATTTCATCGATTAGTGTAAACTCCGCATTCAAGAAAATATCACTCCTACCATGGCAATAAGCATGATGGGAGAAAAAGACAGGAGTGCTTGGAGTAAAATAGTAACCATGAACAGTAGCAAAGTTAGCTCTGTGTTTATGTGGCTGCCTCACTGGTGGAAGGAAAGCAAACTATGATCTTCATGTAAGACTTACTAGCTGATCATGTGAGAACTTCACATGCAAAGAAATTTTAATATTTCTGTACATCGCTGTTTCAAGCTGCCACTGGAAAAAAAAGGAGGCAGTTTTGAAGAATGCTGGTGACAAATTGATGGATGCTTTTTGTCTTTTCAAGAAGCTAACAATGTCTCATAATCTGCATTGTTTTAGGATGTTCTTGTTACTGAAAACAATGAAGTCTCAGCTTGAAGACTGACAATATCATTGTCAATTGTTGATTGTCAATATCATTTCAGTGTAAAAGCAACTCAAAGCTATTTTTTATTTCCTACTTTACAAGCATATTTACAAGCTATATTTTTTTACATGAAAGAAATGCTGAAGTCAGGTCTCACAATCACTGTTTAAAAAACAATAATGCATGTATTATTTACACCTGCTGTACATGTACCCTATGCTAGTACTGTATATATGTATAAGATGAAACACTGTAAGGAACAACTTTAAAATATAGCATTTGTATAATCACATGTATGTCTTGTGATATCGCAACTGAAACCAGTTTAACATGCCTTTATTATCTATTCAGTACAATTTTAGTGTGGGTAATTACTGATATCATCTTATTAAACACAAATTATCATCTACTGTACATTTGTGGTCAAAAATCAAAACTTGGACCAGGGTACTCCTCGGGTGCTGCACATGCATACCCATGTTAACCTGTAAAGTTGATGTGCAGCAGCTGTCAAAACAGCTTAGCAATTTCAGATTCTGTATGAAATGTGGACATAATCAGTTTTCTTCACTGTTGGAAGTGCAATTCTGTTACATGCATGTCTCTATGATGCCTCCCTGTTGCAGAATGATATTTAGCAATGTATACCAATAGTACATCGTTGCTGGATTGGAATATCATACCAAAGACATCAGTAAAGTATATCCCCACCCTGCCACAATATACTATCTACACCACACAGATCAGTGCTTTCAACCTCTTGACGCTGCGTGCAGTACAGATGGTTTTTACAGCAAGTTCATTTTCTAGAATGGTCGAGTTCTACCTTACTAGCCCCTGCTGAAGAGAAACAGGGTGAAGTGCATATTACGTGAATGAAGTGAGCACTTTAAGACAACATGTGTACATGTACATGTGAGAAAGTACACTTGAAAAAGTAGACGACACAGCCTTAGGATGTGAAAAAAGTTTGGAACATCTCGTGTGAACGTTGGATTTGCCTACTTCTGGCATTGGAGTTCCAGCCCAGCATCCATCTTGGATCTACTGTAATCCGGCAGATTTTATCTACATAGTTAATTCATACTGCCTCATTGAAGATCTGCTCGGGGTTGTCGGGGTGACAGCCAACCAGAAACCCCCGAGGAGTTCAGAATGTGCTTTGCCTCTCTGAACTTTGAAAGAAAATATTCTTTTCTTCAAAAAATATCCAACCACGGAACTACAGCTTGGCTATACATGTGCACCAAAAAAAAATCTCCCGAAGTTTTAAAATGAAAGAGTTTGTTAGTCTCTAGATGTCCTCTTGCACCAAGATTAATCACTGGCAGTTTGGATATGTAGTCTCATAACACCACATCACCAAAGGAATCAACTTGGTGTCGCCTGATGTCCAATATTTGCCAAGTTGTATTCGACCATACCTTCATTCATACTAAACAAAGTAAAGCAATGAAAGGCTAAAAACAATCCTTATCGAACACCAAAATATACACAATAAATATATAATGTTTAGTAACCGAGACTGAGCTAATTATGTCCTATGAGGATGACCTGCATGACTTGATTTCAGAAACATTTCGAATCAGTAGAAGTAGAAAATGTAATACATTCTGCATGTTTTAGCCTACATCACTGTTTTACAACAAAAATTAAAAGTATAAGAAATTATTTAATTAGTGTTGGAACAAAGATACAGTCATACACAAAATATCATATTTCTGATAAATTTCCGTTCGCATCTAGGCTTTGCCAATTTCACATTAACATTACTTCGGAATGACCTGAGCAATGGAACAAGTTGGCATACTTTGACATGACGTAACTTCCGGCATTTATCGAAACCTGGGTTAAAAGAATTTGTTGAACGCAAGTCTAAATATGTCATCTTCAACAAGTTACATCATGTTCACTGGACCTGTGATTATAATTATAACAATAATGTCAAATGATGAATTAAAAGACAACTTTCTTCACTACCTGAAACGGAATAAACTTGACACATAAATTTTAAAACGTATTCCATGTTGTCAGTAATTAATACCTACCAACTGGAATTCGCGTCTCCTATCGAAGGCTTGTCGAATGCCACTGTCTTTCCACAGGGTTCGCATTGCCTCCACGTACTGGTTAAACAATGTCTCGTCCAGTCTGGTGTTTGTGTCATATTCAAAAACATAGTTTGCCGGTTTCACCATATCCTGACTTCCCCATGGTATTCCCAATTTGTTTCTGGCGTCTATCAGCACTCGCATCCCCTTCACAATGTTACCGTATACGACACTTTTGAATTCTTTCAACGCATCTTCATCGTAGTCCTGTCCGTGAATAATCCGCATCTGTTTTAAGAAGGTACTTTTACCACTTTCACCAGCACCAAGCAGCAGTATTTTTACCGTCCTTCGGAACTGTAATTTCTCTTTAGCTAAAATTTTATCAATACTTTTACTCCGACTCCGCTGAACTTTCTCCTGGTCTGACATACAACATGACATGATTATGTCCGCCATTTTGGCACAATACCCCGCCCATGACGTCACAGCGACCAGTTTTTCCGGGGAATTCCTATTTTTATGTAGCCATGAAACTAAATTTCGCTCTCATTTTTCACCCACCTGCTTTAGTATAATGAGAAAACATGAATATTCCAGGAATAAAAAAAATATTTCAAAGAATTCTCTGACTCCCGTCATTCTCGAGGAAATCAGGCAAGATGGCGGCCTCCATGATGAAGTGCGCCCGGCTGTGTTCATATCATCAAAACAACTTAAAACAAGCTCTGAGAAATTCTTCATCCGGATCGTACTATGTATTGTACGTGTCCGTGCTGCAACTTTCCTCTGGAATAATTTAAGACGATTGTCCCCATGTAGATCAAGTTAAAACCATCTCGAGCGGCGGATGGCCGCGAATGTACAACAACAACAACAGTGTCATTCAAATGAACAGAAAATGACGTAACTGAGGGACTGGTCGTTGGTCACGTGTTGTTTTGGCCGCTTTCACTTGATGAGCCCAAGTGTCAGATAGTGGAGTTATACAATTGAGCTTGCTGGTGTTTGATTGTCGTTGGTCCCTTTCTGAAATGTTTATTGTGGAAAATAAAATCTTCAGTGAACTGAGTCAGAGACGGGCCTTCGTCTACCACGTGATGACAGCGGCAACCTTATGATTACAATTCCTTCAAAAATAATGACACTGTGGAGATGATCAGGGTCAGATCCAAGTGGCATAATATTCTGTAGTGTGCAGCTTTTTTGTTCGATCTTTTTAAGGGCTGTTTTCACTAATATAAAAGCCATGTGAAACTAATTAGGGTGAAGGCTTGATTGTAGATCTCATACGTTTTTCAGGCATCTGGCAAAGGGTGATAGTTTACTCTGTGTTTTTCACTCATAAAATTGGCTTTCATTGAACAGATGAAAAGGCTTTGAATGTCGAGTTAAAACACCACAGTCATGATTTAATAAAGGGTAATAATGTTGTGTGCAATATGAAAACACAAAGTATGATAGAATCATAGTTTTGCAGTGATGTCCTAGCAGCTCTTAGCCAATCAACAGCACAGCCTTTGGTCACGAGCCTACAGCAGGCGAGGTGAAAAGAAACCACATGTGACCTAAGCGAGATAGCCCTTGAATTAGACTGCCATAAAAACTGAAAAATAAAGTTTTTAGATCAGAAATTATTTTCTGGAAAGGTAATCAGAATTTGTGTAGCCTTCAAATATGACAGTTTATGACCTGTAGTTCATTAAACTTTAGAAATCAGCAAGTATCAGCATTTCACCCATTTAGCGGCATGTTATGTATCACCTTCGCTCCTTGTGAAGTACCCAGATGTTTGAAACTATGAATGCTGTGGTTTGAGTTCAGACACACATTGCAAGAGAACTGTTGACATCTAGCACTAAACTGGCAGTGTTGGCCACGCATCTCCTTAATTGCCTTCAGATCAACCTGATTTTCTGTTTTCTTCTAATTTCGCAGACTTCATGGATTAACATTATTCTTTCATCTCCTTGCAAAATCCACAGACCAACCTGTAAAATAAGTGAAATGTTATTTTGACAAAACACATGAATGCCTTGTAGTTCACTGCTAACCGGGATGTTAACAGTAGTATTAAGGAATGAAACGAAGGATGGCTGTCATGCTTTGGTCCACACTGTAGAATTACTCGGCAGGTTTGAATTGTGAGAAAGCCTGTTTATCTAAAAGAGATAACAGAATTACGAACACCTAATTTTTTGGAGGACTTGTCGATGGTTGATGGTTTACCTTGGGCCCTGATACTGTAGTGTCCTTTAAAGTATACCCATAAAACTGACCACAAAAACTGACCATACAGTGTTTTGGGGTATAGCTCTGAATGACGTCCAATTAAATAAACAAATTCCCCAACTCAAGGTGGGGATTGAATCTTACTACACACCAAACTATCAGCCGTGTTCCGCGTAGTGTCATAATGTACTACAGTACCTGAAACGTGAAGCTGTATATTTCATTTTGAAAATGTTGTAGTGGTACTAGTACTATTATTTGGATATGGTAGAAATACCAGAAAATTGAATTTCAAAGCACTGTGTGTTGTTACATTCTTCCATGGTTGTAGGAACTTTCATTTGTCATGTTAATTATATAGTTTTGCAATTTTCATTAGAGTTTTTTCCTTATACAGCATTTATCCTGTGATCATCAGTATTGGTTTTATTATATTTATTGTTATTTTATGCATGTATTTAAAAATATTCAGATTTGGATTTAGGGCTGTCAGTGAACATCAGGTTTGCTTTATTTGTCAGATTACCAGAAATTCCGCCTGACACACCGGAGACAAATGAAGTGATGCGAGTGGCAGAGCTTCCAGACTTCCAGTCAATCACACCAGACAAGATCATAACAGGATGCGCCAAACTTGCCATAGAATATGAAACGTACCTAGGAAAACACTTGGAAGATTTGAAAGGTAAAAAGTTTATCTGTTAGGTATTGTCATATGTAGCTGGGACAGGCTGTTATTTTTGGAAGTTTTGTATGCATGTGATTTATTTATATGTATTTTATTTATTTGATTGGTGTTTTACACCCTGTATCAAGAATATTTCACTTATACGACAGCAGCCAGCGTTATGGTGGGAGGAAACTGGGGAGAGTCTGGGGGAAACTCATGACCATCTGCTTGTTGTTGGCGGACCTGGATGCATTTGATGTTTGATGATTGACTTTGTTTAGCTTATGGGTTATATTCCATGTGGTGAAGCTTGTAGGCCATCTTACCAAAAGGACTCATACCAAATTTGAGGTTGAAAGCTTTGGTGTGGCAGAAGTATCCAACAATCAAAGAAAATCAAAGATAGGCATTGGAAACCGTGGTACTCTCTGGACAACATCATCTAATGCAGGGCTTTTGATTTATGACTGTACAGCATTAAGATGATGTTCTCCTGTGCTGTAATATTGACCCTTACTTTGCTACACATTGGAGGAGTAAATCAGGTTGATTTAAGATTTACCATTGTATCCAATAATTTGTATTATTTATAATCAGTGACTTATTTTCTGTAAATATTTATTTTAGAGGATTTGCAAAATGAGTCAGGAACTTAAAGCCATTTATTGTAGATAGTTTTAATTATCGCATATACTTGCCCGTGTTAAAAGGCTCTGATTTGCCTTTTCGTGATGCCATAAAGCAAC
This sequence comes from Acanthopleura granulata, assembly GCA_016165875.1. NCBI lineage: Eukaryota > Metazoa > Mollusca > Polyplacophora > Chitonida > Chitonidae > Acanthopleura > Acanthopleura granulata. The sequence goes on from JABBOT010000002.1 coordinate 7,670,605, forward strand.
GATGTGAGAGCACAAAGTGACATCACCATGATGTTGTAACATCAAAACTCCCCTTCTGAAATTTGAGAACATTAATTGATTGCTTATTAGAGGAATCTCCAGAACATGAAACCTCATAAGGAACTGATTTATGTTTAGCACATGTTTTTCTCCTTTCTTATATCCAGATCAGAAAAAGCCGAAAGATTTTGAGTCTGTCTTCCCGCCTATAGAAGAGATAGCAGTACCTTTAAATTATGCATGGAGAACAGCCAAAAATTTGAATTATGTCCATAGGAATCCAGGCTTCAAGCAAGCATTTCAAAGGGTGAGCTTGATTTGAGCTTGGTTGTTCATTCTATTTGATGACTTAAACATCTTGTTAATTATTGTATAAGCAAAATTACTGATACGAAATGCATTTTCATGATCTATGTATTTCCACTTCAATGAAGTCATTATTAAGGGAAATGTGTTGAAAGTTGAAAACGACAAGGTCTGTTCGATTGCTTGTTGGTTGTCAGTGATAAGTGATCTCAGCTGTTAGTTGCATTTGCATATTTATTTAGGGACCATGTGTATCACCAAATTATTGTCAAGATTGTGATTTCTTCTCATGTAGCATTTTTGTCCTGTCTGCAGGTTACAGGGAAGTCATCACAATTTTCACTCATGTATCTGTCAATTCCACAAAGAACATAGCAGCCATTTAGGCTTTTCAAATAAAGTTAAATTTATGTAAAAAAGTACTTTGATCAACTGGCTAGGAGACAAGTGGTACCTGACCTTAACATTGAAGTCCTATATCAATTTCAGATTCACCCTCAAGTGGAAAGGGCAAAGAATGAACGCTGGATCAGTGAGACTCTCTATAATTCAGTGAAAGTAAGCTTTATATTTAATTTTCACCTTAGGTAAGACTCATATGCCTTTCCCCAAAACTCTATTTTAAGGTCTGATTTCTACTCTGATAGGAATGGTTTGAATATTTGTGTTACTGTGGAAAGAAGAACAATTTTAATCAGTGATATTTTTGGCAGTTCAGTATTATTGGGTAGTTTTGTGCACTTAATCCATTTATAGTGTAAATGTAACAATTAATAACTTCAGTGTGCCAGCTTAGGCCTACTTTGGCGAAAAATTTCTTTTTTGTAAGCCAGAGATGCAGGATTCAATTCCAAGTCACTTCAAACACCATACCAAAGACTTTCGAATGGGTCATCTTGGTATTCCTCTGGTACTCATTGGAGAGAAATAGGACTAGCACTGGTTGTGCCGTTTGTATCACATGTGGAGATATATCACTGGGTTGTCTCTGGTGCCTTCACCATAGTTTTCCAGCATATCAGCAGCATGAAACACTTTCATGATCTGACCCCAAATAATGTGGAAAACATCTTTTAATCCCATGCAAACAAACAAAGAAATGTGTGTATCAGATTTTCATACATTTTTCCTCTCACTTTAAATCATTGTAACAAAATTGTTGGACATGACAATGGATTTATGATTTTTTGCTATGATGGTACTGGTCCCATACTAGCGCCTGAATGTCATTTCTGATTTCAAGCTTGATGATATGTTGATCCAAATTACTGGTTAAATAAGATAAAACAAATAGCAAAATTTTCCCCACAAATCAGCAAATGGAGGTAAATTTTAAGTGGAACAGTGTTTTATATTATTTGTGATTTATTTGAACACTGCATATATATACTTTTTGTTTATTTATCTTTTGTTTCTTTTCTTCTAGGAAGTACATGCAAACCGTGATAACCTTACAGAATTTCAGCGTCGCTTGACGGAGATGTATATGTTAGAGGCACGTCTGAACGGGGTGGAGTTGACGGGCTCTGACAGGAAGCGCTTCATGGAGACTCTAAAGCGATTATCTGTGGAGCGCAGCAATTTCAGGTGGGAGGGCAGAATGTACAGTGCAAAAGGTCGGTGGTTTAACCCTGGTTTCCTCCACCCATAAAACTTTCCACCATCATATCATGAACGAAAAATTCTTGAGTATCATGTCCAGCAACAATAACATGAAGATCTATGATTCGTTGAAGGTTATTAGACAAGGTCAAGTCAGAACTGATCGCTTGTTCTTGATGCTCAAATTAAGGAACACTGTGATTAGGACTACATAAGATCAGTCATGTGCCAACAAAGTACTAAAGCATTTATTTATTTGATTAGTGATTTATGCTGTACTCAAGAATATTTCACTTATGTGATGGCAGCCAGCATTATGTGTCATTGGCATCTACAAAAATGGGGAAAGTGACAGCCTTGTGATTGACAAGGGTGGCCAATCTGTTCACTTGTTGCATCTTGTCAATTGACAGTAGCTGTCATTTGGTTGGAATGTTTACTGAAGCATGTAACATTACCATACTATACTGCAGAAGGGGCCTCCATGGCTCAGTTGGTTAGCCCGCTAGTGCAGCGTAATAACCCCGAAGCTTGCCATCAATACTGTCGCTGTGAGTTCAAGTCCAGCTCATGCTAGCCCGTTCTTCGGTGGTACGCGAGAAGGTCGGCCAGCAGCCTGAAGATGATCATGGGTTTCCGCCCAGCTGTAGCATTCTTACCCATAGATCTCTAGAGGTTAAGCCCTAGATCCTTCCTACTGCCTGCAGCTGTATTTTACCAACATTCTGTGCTGTCCCTCTCAGTTTGATGTTGGCGTCCATGAAACATTTATTTCTGTAGACCCACATGTCTAAGCTGTTCATTGTCCCGTGTTGTCTGGTCACACTGCCTCTAGTAAATGCACATAGGTACAAAACTTCTCGACAGTAGAGCCATTTCGATAGTCATTGGTGCCTGAATGGCCATAATGATAACTACGTCGGGGCCCGCTTTGTTGTTGTTGTTTACCTCCGACCAAAGCCGAATACTAGACAAGCAGGCCTTGGAGTCTTGGTTGTTAAAATCCTCTGATTAGCGGGCCACCAAAATTTTGTCTGATTCTTAGAGTTCTTTTGATCTTGCAAGGATGATTTGTGGTTTGTTTGAAAGGTGGGATGATATGCCACAGGAAAAATGTAAGTTTATTTATGATTCTTTTTGCCTCTATTTTTTTTGGAGGTGGGGGGAATTTTAGGTCATTTGCTATACCTTATACTATGTATAAAGTGTTTATACTCAAATCTGCAAGTGGGCAAATGCCTGATGACTTTTGATAAAATAAGCATTGAATAATTTGTTTGTAGGAACAAAGTGATGATCTGCCAGCGGCTATTCTCACATGCAACAGACGACATCTCCATGATTCAGCACTTTCCTCCCTCCTTGATAGCAGCCATGTCAGAGAACAAGTAGGTGCAAAATAGGATTTGTTGCTATTGAAGTTAATAATAAAATCAAACGGACTCTAATGAAAACTATTGGAAAGGACGTAGAAAAAGTTGGATGCAACTCCATCACCTGGTCGGTCATACAACTCTGTCATAATTCCTTGATTCACTCAGAAAATGTAGTTGTTGGCTTCACACAGCAGAAAGCCTATGCAGGCTACCGCAGAGTTAAAGCTGACATCCACTCAACCATTTGAAGCGGAGCTGAAGTGCGGTAAGAAAGTGAAAAGTTCAGCGGTGTTGACAAGCTTATGTTTTGAGAGGCCCATGTGTGGGTTTTATGCTGATGTACAATATTGTTCATGAACTTGCAGTATCTAATTAATGAAACATTGCTAAATCAGGCTGCTTTATAATTTTTTTACATACTTAAATATTATTTTTATATTATACATCAAACACTGACCAAGATGGTACATCCTGACAGGTTTTGTGCAATTTGGACTGATATTCACCTGATGCTTTGAGAGGAAATTCTCAGGGTTTTTTTACATTTAGAGAAGTCATCTCCCCTGTATAAGGGGAGTCATGTTTGCATGTTCATCATTGCCTTGACCGAGTGTTTAAGGTACTTGCCTGTCAATTGCTAAATTGCAAGATACTTGGAATCATTCCCATTCTTTGAGAGGGAACATTGTAGATACTCATGCCTCCATTGCGCTCAGGTGCTTTGGTAACTGTAACCTGTCTTTTATGGTCTTGGGTGAAGTTCACCAATGTGACATATTTCACGTGTTGGAGAGTTTTGCCAGTAATTTGCCAAATTTTGGTGGTTTTCCCCCCACGCACTTTTATTATTCTAATCATACAAGTGATTGAACTTTTGCTCATGACATTAGACAACAATCAAATAAATTCGAATATCAATCATTAATAATAAAAAAATCGATGAAATCCTGGTGTTAGGCCTTGATAAGCCTTCCCATAGTCTTTCAGATCTCGAGAGATTACTGTAGAATTCAAATGTAGATTTATATGGTCATAATCTAGTGACATATACTAAATGACATTATATTTCATTCATGACAGAGTTGCTCTTTTATCCTGATTCTAAGAGTTCTGTTGATTTTGGAAAGTTTTTTTTTGAGGTAGGATGATATCCTTCTGGAAAAATGTATGTTTTAGCACCAAAACTAATATTTTATGACATTAATTTGCCTCTGAAAATACAGTTTTGAGGGCAAAATTTAGGTTAAACACAACAGTGAATGGAGGGTGGTGGGAGTTTAAAATATGCTTAGGGAAGGATTGTTATCTTTTCAGGCTGAATCCCAGACAAGGACCATGGAAAGTCACCCTTCAGCATAATGTTTATTTGCCATTTATGGAGAACTGTCCCAGGAGAGAGTTACGCTGGAATGCATGGCATGCCTTCAACAACAGAGCCGCCGATAACTTTGCGGATCAGAATTTAGGAAATCATAAAATAATCAATGAGATAAGAATGTACAGGTAAACACGATTGTCAGATGAGTCAATGAATGATTATGGCTTCATGCCACTTCATCAGTACTGCCACTATTGAAGCTTTACCTTTATGTATTCTGTGCGAACGCATAGCAATGCATTATATAGTCTTGACATTTTCCCAGCTTTCACACCGGAAGTTGTTGACCAAAGTACAACCAGTAACAAATAGTTCTAAAGATGATGCACAGATTTAAGCTTTATGGGGGTCCAGGTTTGCTGCATGTTCCTTTTAGAAAGTATTATAGTGAGGAGATGTGAAGTAACAATTCAGTAAAATGAAGTTAACATTTAATTTGTAATTTTTTTTCACCTCTGCATGCAGGAATACTTTGTGATTTTTGTGAGGTCACTCAGGCCCCAGTGCTAGATCTGACAGTTTGTGAGAGGTAAATGAGGACAAATCTTTTGCCAGTATATATAAATAAAAATAATTCTGAAGTAACTTAGCGTTACTTTGATGGGTTGGACAGTGTTAGAGGTGTGATCGTTCTGGTTTTATTTTTGTGGATCTTTCGATGTTTGGGACATATGTACAGAGGTTGATACTCGACAGCCATCTTGGACCATTGTCAGTTCAAACCATACAGCATGATAACTCAATAAATATTACTTCAGTCTTGACATATTATATACCGTTGAATAGGGAAACAGTAACCCAGAACCGGTCTCAGATCGGCAGACAGGAGAGACTGGCTTTTAGGCCGGCCCTACAGAAAGGCAATGTCTACCTCAAGCGACTCTTAAATCATTTTACAAGGAATTTGAATGTAGATGTCATATTCTAGCATGATTCATAGAAACAAAATTGTTCCCCAGAAATTTTTCATGATGTTAACGAAAAACAAGGGGAGAGTCACTGTTGGCGGCGTGGTACTATTTCTGTGATATTTAGTTTATTTGTGCATATGGTGGATGCATGTCCGCCGGTTAGTGGCCGGTGAAAACAGCTGATGGGCAACTGTGCGCTCACCAGCAGGCATCCCTACCCTACCGAAAGTCCTGTACTTTGCTAAGACAATAAATATATGCGGACAAGGTAAGAGACTCTCAAGTGAGAGACCTCTGGCTTGATGGTTGACGCCTGCTCTTACAGCTGTAATGGTGGACCTTATGTCACTCGAACAGTGGAAACAAGTGAAGAAAATTGTCTGCCAGAAATATACAAATATCAAGGACAAGCTGATGTGTGGAAGAAGGTGTTTGAGAATGAGGCATAGGACTTGAGGGAAGTTCTTCTAGTACTGGAAATTTTTGCCTGTCAATCGCAGTTGCTCAAGGCATGGTAGAAAGGGGGTTCAGTTTGACAAGGAGACTTACTAGTCCATCAAGATGGACTCAGGTTGTTATTTTAAAATTCTGACATTCATCATAACCCTGATCTAGATGGGCTTGGGATGTTATTTTAAAAAATTCTGACATTCTTCGCAACCCATCACCCATGCTCAAAGAAATCGTCACAGGTCTCTGAACCCGAAGTCAATGGAACTGTTCTCGATGAGCAGACTTACCTGTATACAAAATTGACGAAAACGAATAATTTTTATGCCTGTCTAGGTTGAATTATGAGAATTAAAGTGGTACCTACAACTGGCAATGTAAACGTCATAGTTTTCAAGATGTTTTCAACACCAGAACTCCATTAAATTTCACCACCAAGAGCATGAGGTTACGAGACTTTTCAAAATTTCTTAGGGTGGTGAGCCGTTTGGTAGGTGTGAAGTTCTCACGGCTAATGTGACCACAAGGCTACAAGTTAATTAGTTTCATCAGTAAAGGTTGTAAATAAAGATAGGATTCGAGATTCAACTGGAAAATGGGAAAGAAATGGGTAAAAAAGGTGACTTTGAGTGCCATTTGTTTCCATCGTCTTCGAGTTCAGAGATCTGCAGTGATATATTTGAGAAGGGGTGATGGACTCAGGGTTGCGATGAATGATAGAATTTTAAAATAACGTCCTGAGTCCATCCAGAGGGACTAGAGATTTATGACAAATTTAAGATTACATTTGAAAAATCGAACATGCTTATGCTTAAAACCTCAAAACTGTTGACAGAGGGACAGAAATAATGTTATGACATTGAAGTTGTTACAGAATTTCTTGGCTTTTCCTACTTACTTACTACTAATGCCGTGCTTTCCAAGTTAAAAAATATCAACTTAATTCAGATTTGAGAGCATTTATTCTGTCTGTGTCTCTGAAGTACATTTACACTTTGGAAACCTACAGGTTTCCGTAGATTTTCATGATTGCAATTTACACAAACGAAAACAGGTCACCATACCATTTTACCTTAAATTTGCAAAACCTGTTTTAGGTTACCAAAACAAATATTACATTTATCACTAATTAGTAATGGCTGTCCTCATAAAGTGATTCTCAAACCTCCTATCTTGTACAGCAAACAGTTGATGGATAAAAGTGTGAAATTATGATATATTTACTTTGGTGTCTTCATCATAAACAAAAGCCAGGCAACAGAATTATCTACATCCGAGAAGCCTGAGCATTCATCATAGAATACATTTCACTGCCTATAAGCTCATGTTGTCTTTAAGATCACAGTACTGAGTAAACCAGTGAGGTATTGGGATGATGTAAATAAGGTGGCAGGGCTGGCATAGGTGTTTGCATCAGGTAAACAGTTTATAAACATTTAATTATAGAGGTATATCCTGAGGGCTGGGTTACACTTTTGTTTCTGTTCATTAGACTTTTTTTTTAAGTTGGCCAGTATGTTTAGAGAAATAGCTATCAGCTTCTCTGTCTGTCTTCCTGTCCAGCATTTCTTGTTACTCAACATCTCGTACAGTTTTAGAATAGTTGGTTTGTGTAGCAGTGATGATCAGAATTATGTGCTGGTGCCTTTTTTGGTTCCATTCCATAAAATATAATTCAAGATATCTGAAGATGGAATCTGGACTTTCAAAGTGAATCAGAGAGCCTGTCAGCAAATCTCCTTCCTTAGTTATAGCTGGAATTTATAAATTACTCTGCTCTCGGGAATCAAGGTGACAGTAATGTGCCAGTTTGGGTAGTCTGACATTGGAAAATTCATTAGCGACATTGGCAAAGGTGGGTGATTTACATATACTCCTGGAACCCCGGTTTCCTCCACCCATGAAACTGACTGCCATTGGACAAGAGAACAATTCTTGAGTGTGATGTTAAACAACAATGAAATAAATAGAAAGAAATAAAAAATTGAAAAATAAGTTTATGGTCCTTTGGCAGGTTCTGTAGAATATTTTTTCTTGTCCTCAACCACACCTTGCTTGCAACTGTCCTTTTCTTTTTTCAGGTTAGATATTGCTAAATTGTTAGGTTATGAAAACTTTGCTCAGATGTCCATGGAGACCAAAATGGCAGGAAGTGTGGAGAATGTGGTCAACTTTTTGGAAAGGTAATGCACGTTTATTTCCCCACACTTATGCCTACTTGTGACAGGCATGCCTATGTACTTAAGATGGGCATGCCTACTGTACTTACGGCAGGTATATGTATGTGTACTGTACTTGTGACAGGTAAGTCTGCTGTCTTTGTGACAGGTATAGGTATAGCACTTTTGATAGGTATGCCTGCTTGTTCTTGGGGCCCTCTATGTGTACACGGATTGTGGATATATGTAACAGAAAGTAAGATATGTAGCAGTAGACTTCACTGTAATCAAGTGGTGCAGCTGATACAGGAGTTGGGGGCTCCCATACAGGTGAGAATCCAGGGGAATGATTTGTTGATCCTCTGGTATATCCTTTTTGTGGAGGCCTAGTTGTGCTTGCTGTACTTGAGACAGGTGTGCCTATTGTACTTTAGAGGGGTATACCTGTTGTACTTGTGACAGGTATGTCCCCTGTATTGTTGATAGGTATGCTTACTGTACTTTTGACAGGTATATGTATGCCAGCTGTATTTGTGACAAATGTGCCTACTATACTTTTGATAGGTATGCCTACTGTACTTTTGACTTATATGCCTACTGTATGTTTAACTGTACCGTGTGTCTATCTGTTAACAGTGTATTAAACTTCTGGACCCATAAATCTAGTTTTATTTGCTTCTGGTATTTGATATTGTATTAATGCAATACCAGTTCTTGTGTTTATATGTTCCAGCTTTAGAGTTCTCACTTTTTATAGTCTGAGTTTCGTAACATAATACCTGGTAACACAACAAATCATGTTTCCTTGCCATGACTGATCAGTGATGTTGATGGATGGGTGTTCATTCATTGATGTTGATGGATGGGTGTTCATTCATTGAAAACAATGAACAGGATGTTTCTTTGTATGCCTTGAAAATTAACGTGAACCAGCTTTTGATTCTGTGCCTTGTTTGGTTTGATAGTTTGAAGACAAAGTTCAAAACGAAAGCTGAGGATGAAATTGCTGAGCTCCAGGAGTATGCACAGTCCAAGGGCTTCAAACAGAAGTTACAGATGTGGGACCTGTATTATTACAGGCAGAAACAGAGGACAGAGCTGTATCAGTAAGTTATCAAGTCACACGCTGTAATCTGCCACATTTGCTCTTCCGAACATATAATACTGGTAAACGAGATAGCAACAAAAATGCTAACTGCCCTTAACTGAACGCACAGCAGCCACATTGGTGAGAGGCTCCTGAGTCTTGATACTGCACTAGCACACTATAAACCACAGAGCCACGGAGCCCCCCCCCTCCCCCCCCCCATTACGTATAAAATTTTACTAGTTAATGGAGAATCCTGTGTGTGTCTTTGTATAATGTTTGTGCTCATATGTTGATGTACTGGAGCTAACTACATACCTTGACATGGACATGTTACTTTACTATTCTACTCATGGGACTGCCACAGTAAAGCATATCACTTTTATTAGTATACTACTTTGGACAGCCTTGTTTATAACTTGCCTAAGTTAATGGTCATTGATCGAAGCTTGGTACCCTAATGCAAGTCGCACATGCAACAGTTCTGATGTAAAAGCAGTTCGTTGACAAAAACCGACAGGTAATAATCTGCCGATTTTTGATTGGCAGTCGGTAATCCAACGGGTGCAACTGACCAATCAGAATGCACTTAAAATCATATGACTGCTCATATAACAAAGATGGAACCAGGTCCGCTCACAAACTGACCTGTGTCAAGCAGCGTCTTGTTTTATCTGATGTCACAAAATAAATAAAACTGACAAAAGAGCAAGTTTCTTGTTTAATGACGTGCTCATTTTAATTTGCAGAAGAAAAATAAACACCCAATGCAATGTAATGTTGGCGATTTTTACCAGTTATTGCCACAAACGAGTTTAAGAATATGGTTGTGTGCGGATAACTGTAATCTCTTTTCGGTGATGAATTCCGGCAAGAAAGTTCGGAGGACTGGTGTGTGTATGCCGAGCTCAGATGACTAACTCGCTCATTTTTCATGATTCTGTGCGTTCCATTTATTTTACAAAGATTATTTGAAAGGCACATGTAGGATGATAAATGTAAGTTTCAGCACCAAGAATAATATTGTAGGGCCATAATTTCCCAGTAAAAGTGCACTTCTTTGGATGAAATTTAAGGTCATTTATTTATTTATTTGATTGGTGTTTTATGTTGTACTCAAGAATATTTCACTTATGAGAAATTATTATCAGTATTATGGTAGGAGGAAACCGAGTGCAGCCTGGTGGAAACCCACGACCATCAGCAGGTTTCTGCCAGACCTTCCCACAAACGCCCGGAGCTGGATAGGTCATTTACAGTATTTTAGTATCTTCCTCCCATTAAATTGACTGCTGTTGTAAAAGTGAACAATCTACAAGATTAAGAATCCGATAAATAGTGAAATAAATATATTCCATGATTTGTGACGCCCATGATCCCTATATTGGCACAATGTTACAAAAGGTTCCCTTTTAAGATCAGCTTCATATCAGGTGATATATTCCAGAATTTTGATAAAACGTAAATGAAACAGCTTATTTCAAATATCTTCAGTGAATAGTTTTAGGTTTTCTTCGTGGTAAAAACAGGTTAAAGTACTCTGAAACAGATGACACCACTGCTTTTTCCAAATTAATCAGGAATGAATCCTTTGCAAAATGATATGTTAATTCATTCCTAGTCTGGGACAGGAAATTTTCGACATTCCACTAATCTCAGGGATTTTCTGATCTTAGACCATCAACAGTGCTCATAGGTTATTTAGCGAGTATAGCATAAAGTTTATTAGAGAAAAAACAGCAATTCCACAAATATGACATACAAACTGCATCAACTAGTTCTGCTTGAGAAAATATGTGTGTCGCATGTGGAGAAAGTTTGTGACTTACCAAAGGCCAGTAGCTTATCCCAGGCTCTTCAGTTTCTCTCAGCCATGAAACTGGCTGACTTCATATACTTAGCCAATGAAATGTTTTTGAGTGCGATGTTAAGTACCTATCAAGTAAATCAATAAACAAGCCACATTCTGTGTTGGGTCCTGTACCAAGCAAATTGATCAATCAGTAATCTTAAGGTTCTGCTTAAATGTAAATATCACTGGATAGCGGTCCGTCAGCTGAGAGAGAAATGTGCCATATTAAATTAAAGATTTTGTTTAACCAATCTGTAACAGTGGTTTCCAAGGTTTCAGTTTTGCTATTCATAAAACCAGGGACTTGTTCTATACTCCCAGGGCACCACACAAGCAAGAGTTACATAAGCATTATTTACACATAAATAGTTCATTTTGTATATGAGTTCTCTGTGTACTTCACAGATAGAAGGAAAGCTCAGAACTGATTGAATTAATTTTTGTTTATTAGACATTTGCTGCGGAAGAATTATAAGTATTAAAATTTATTTATTTATTTGATTGGTATTTTACACCGTTCTAAAGAATATTTCACTTATACGACTAAGTATTATTAGATCATTCTTGTATGGAATAACTCAGTAATAGAACATCATTGCTCTGATCAATAATTAACATCTGAACATCGTTGGTGTAAGCAACGGCCAGCATTAGAACATCATTGTTCTGAGCAATGACCAGCATTAGAATATCAAAGTTCTGAGGAGTGAACTGTTTTAAAAGTTATTGTTCAGAGGAGTACCCAGCACTTTAAGACCATTGCACTGAGGATTGACGAGTATTAGAATCATTGAATGAATGATTAGGGCTGAATGCTGCATTGGCAGTATTTCAGCCAAATCTTGCAGAGATCATGGGTTTGGACAAGAGGATACTAACATCAAAGATTACACCAAGAAGGAAACTAATAAACCAAAAGACCAAAAATCAGTTAAAATTGAAAGCCACATTAAATATAGCTAATGTACAGTATCCTTATACATGCATGTTTGTAAATATCTGTAAGTATTAAAAAACTGTGTCACCAGCAGTGCTGTGAAAACCTGGATCGCACTTGGGAGCTTTGGCCTTGCCCTGGACACATCTGTTTGTTGGAGCCACACTGGAGAACCCTAGGTCAGTTGCTTTTTACAACAGGCTTTCCTAGATTGGTGAGGTCCTGTTCTTGTCACCATGAGGAGATCATTGAGAATTGTGACTGCACTGTCCACTCTAGTGTCTTGTGTTTCTGTGTGGCCTCCTGTTGATGAATTTCATTAAAGAAGCGTTTGTGTAAAAGTAGAGGAAAGGCACCAACATGAAGTAAACGCACTCGGACATCCTGGAGAGTGCATAGAGGTTGACCAGAGCTACACTGTCCAGTAGAGAAGCACTCAGGCTCACTGTGGCCAAAGGTAGAAAACAGAAGAGGAAGGCAGCTATAAGCAGCAAAGAGCGCTTCAGCATGTGTCGTAAGTTTTTGTCATTTCGATTCATGGTAATGGATTTTTCGGACCACACTGAACTGCAGCGAAGTAGCGTGCTGGATCTGTCCCACTTTTTGGTGTCTCTAGACACACTGGCCGAAGCCATGAGTTGACCTGAAGAGCTCGTTGACTCCAGTTGGTCATTGGAGCACCAGTTGTTTCGAAGAATTCGCCTCGAGTCCAAAGCCAGAGATTGTTTATGAGGTAAACTTGGACGTATGATGCGTATCAGAGGCTTCTGTGGCTGTTGAGGGTGTTGTTGTTCTTCATCTCTGTCAGTATGGGGCTCTGCTTTAACGTTTTCAACATTGTCGGAAGTTCCCACACATGCAATTTCATCAGTTTGCGTTGCCCTGTTTGTGTAGGTCTTCTTAGGGTAAGGTTGAGGCTTATTGGCAGGTTCAGTGGCAGGGGCTTCTTCAAAGTCATCATACACTGCTGGCTGGTTGTTGGAATAGAAGTTGATCAGAGATTGGGAGCGCTGGAAAAGGTGTCTAGAAGGTGGACATCTGCCCCATGTTTGAATAATGCTCTGGATGGGTAACTGCTCGTTGTCCAGTGTCTGTAGAATGGGCAATCTAAAATGATCTCTTTGGGAGGATTCTTGGGTCTTGGATGTGCCTGGAATTGGAGGTAGGGGTGGTCGGTTGATGACGGAGTCCGCTAAGCTGAGAACTGGGGAAGTGTTGCCTGTTCTGTTCTTCTCATGGGAACTCTCAGCAGTAGCCAAATGCCCTGGGGTGTTGGTCTCAAGGTCGAATGAAGGAGCTTGGTCAAGTAATTCCTGAGGAGAAAGGGGCGTAAACGATAGCTGACTTCCTTGAGATAGTTTTGGTAAAGATGGGCTGAACAGCCTTGTTGGCTTTTTTCCATCTGTTTTGTTGTCTGTAGGTTCTGGAGGCTCTTCATTTGTCTGTTCTTTACTGTTGTCTGTTATGGCAACAGTGTTGTTCAAACTGTCACAAGAGTCTAGTTCAATGCAATGCACATCCATTGTGTCTTCAGCTGTGGCTGTACTGATGTGAGTGGAGTTAGACATCATACTGGCCCTGGAATTCTGGGACATCTTCCGTTTTTGTTTCTGTAGCATCAGTGGATGAGAGGACATGACAGGGTCAGTGGAATCAGAACATGCCTGAGGATTAGAGCCCGTGGAGCTAGCTATGCTGCACCCAGATTGCTGACTTTTTGATTTCCTTGTCTTGCTGCATTTGCGTTTGAACTGGTCCGACGGATGCGTGGTTGTTTCCGGCGCGCTGTCTGTGTGCGCTGAGTGCCACATGTTGCTTGCGCTGCGTCGAGTATGGCGTAATGGATGCAGAAGCTTTGGCTGCTCTTCGAACATGGACATCTCGGGAATAGTGTCTATGGACAGCATGCTAACAGTGGAAACCTTTCTCAGCGCTTTGGATATACTGTACTGTGTCTTTCGTGCTTTGCGTAGTGCTGATCTTGAGGAAACAGAATCTTTTTGGGAATCAGTAAATTGCTTCTCGCTCGCATCACTTGATTTAGGTAGTGACTCTGTCAGGCTGATCTGTTGGTGAGGGCTGGTTGATGGGGCACTAGAGGAGCAGGGGCTAATGGAGGTTGTAATGGAGGACAGGCGATAATCTGCACTGGAAAGCGACTCACGCGGTGTCAAAAATGCAGAATTCTTCCGAGCACCATGGCCATACCCTGGCATCCTAAATGTAGATGATTTGCAGGGGTTACTGGAGGATGAAGTGGAGGATGACATAGACAGACGATAATCTGCATTGGATAGTGAATCAGGTTGGGTCAAAAACACAGAATTCTTCCAAGAACCATGGCCATCCACAGATTGCCCAAATGTAGATGATTTGTCCATTGTTAAAAAGGTATTGGATGTTGTTGGTCGGCGTGGCTGTTGGAACACCGGATCTGTGACCCGGTGTCTGCTGGTACGCCGGGATGCGGTGAGCATTGTGACGGAGGAACATTGAAGAGAGCTTGGGGTGATGGACGTTCTATTCCTGAAATGTAAAACGCCCTTCACGTACACACCAATCAAGGCTACCAAAACGATAAAAAAAGACACCGGTAATAGCATGTTCAGAAATGTCCTCAGTTCAACCAAGGCAGGGGAAGATTGCTTGGAAGTTGCCATTAAGCAGTATTGATAAGTGAAATGGATGTCACTGTCCACATGGGATAAATAAGAGAGGAATGCTGCCAGAGAAATAGAGATGATCAGACACAGACTCACAGCAATGCGCTCGGGCAGATCCTGAAGCCTCGGCTGAAAAGGGCTGTGGATTTTACGCACGCGGCTGATGGCAATGGCCACTGTGTTGCTATAGGCCAGAACCTCTGAGAGAATGACACAAAACAACTGCACGTCACAGACTGCAACGGATATGGCGTTGAAGAAATGCATCGTTGTCCTGGTTAACTCGAGCGGAACCACCATGACCGTCACGAACACACTGACGGCAAGTAACACAATTGTAGACCAGTGCGACCTGCGGAGGTCTTTGTGAGACAGCATTCGATACAGTGATGAGGTGGCAGAAGCTGCTCCTAGGAAAAAACAGAGGATGTAGCCTATCACACAGAATACAGTTACGATCCAGTGCGGAGACAGGAGGCAGCTGACGGCACCATGAGCTGGAGAATCCCCCAAAGCTGTGGTGTTATTCCTGTGACCGCCGCCAGAGTCTTGTAAAGTATTGAAGCTGGAACAGCTCATGTTTTCAGCTGTCTGTTTACTGGAGGCCTCCAAGGTTGTCTGAGAGGTGTTTTGAAGAAGTCATGCGTTTCTTGCGGACTAACAGGAAATGGGTTGGAGCCGGGCCTACTAGCTTGAAGATGTACTAATTGGCCAGTCACAGGGTTATAACTACAGAAAATTCTAGTGGTCAGTTGTATTTTGTGGCAACAGTCAGTCAACCAGACCCTGTTGATCTTGCCCAGATTGTAATATGCAGAGCTATAACCATTCATGGCTGCGAATAATATGGTTTTATACTTTATATTTTATATGAAATCATGTTATCTGGGATTTGAATCGCACTCTTCCAAATTCCAGTGAATTCAGTTCTGCTGTGGCAAATCTTGTTTATTTACTTCAAGCAATGTTGCCAGTGTTTTGTTAACCTTTCTCTGCTCATGATATTTGTAAAAAAAAACAAACAAAAAACCTCTAATTATTTATGGTAGTTACCTTGAGGAATAAGTAAAAGATGAGGAAAATAAGAAGAGAGTTAGGGTCTGTATGTTTGACATTTTAAATACGCAGGCCGTGTTTTGTGGTCAGTGGGAGGTGTTAATTGATCAACAGGTTTTCTCCAGGGATGTAGAAGCAGGTGTTGGCAGTAATCAGTAACTGTGTTTACCCTCTGGATATCAGGTCTACTTTGATACATTCGTTTAGAGAAATTAGTCCAGGAACCAACAGAGGTTTTTTTTTTTTTACAAGTTTGTCACATGGAACATGAAGAACTTTGGATGAATACTCCAAAATGGTGATTCTTCCTCTATCATGTTCATGTTTGCCATGTTACATAATTAACAGAGCCTTAAGAATTTATTTGGTTTACTTTCGTCTTCCATTGAGACCAATGCACTTCTGGTCCCTTAGTCTGTGACATGAATTTGATAAAAGTTTCTGGCTCAGGCTGTTTGTGCATCCTTAGCGACTGTTACCTACAAATGCTTGAGTCTCTTTGACACTCCTTGGAGACCCACATGGCATGCATATCTGTAGGTCACATATGGGAAAGTTTGTCAGTAACTTGCCAAAAGTGGATGGTTTACCCCAGACACTCAAATTTTCCCCTGCCCATAAAATGATCGCCATGGTATAAAAGGGAAAAATTCTTGAGCATGACAATGAAACAAAAATCAATCAAATGCAATCAAATCATCTGTTACATGCACAGTGGCTGAAGGGATTTGTAAATCATATTGCTTAAAGCTTTCTGAGACATGAAGTCAGAGGTAAAGCATGAATTTTGTTATGTGGTTTGGGGTTTTTGTTGAAGTCATTACTGAAGCATGGCCTTTTTGTTGAAATAATTTTGAATAATGTTTTTACCGAGGACTGGAATGGCCAATGGGTGTAGGGTTTTAGCTCAGTACAATTACCAAGGAGACTGGCCTCAGTGCAATTGATGTGAGTTCAAGTACCTTCAGCTCATGCTGGCTTCCTCTACAGTAGCACATGGGAATGTCTGTCAGCGACATGCTAATGGTTGTAGGTTTCCTCCTGGCACTGCCTTGTTTCCTTTCGCTGCAATACTGGCCAATCACTTGAATGAAATATTCTTGAGCAAACACTGATCAAAGAGAAAATCAAACATCCATGACATGAGACATCAAGTTTTTGCTATTCTCTTGCTAGAAACAAAGTTCTTTTTTCAAAATTAATCGTGAATTAATTGCTTCAAAATTTGAAAGCTGTGTTCATGATTGGTTCCTTAACTTGTTTATCACTGTGCCCCACCTCTGCAATACTCCCTGTAATAAGGAGATGAACTTGTGCACTGCAGAACAGCAACCTGAATCTATTTTTGGTATGTCTTTGTTCAGGCTGGATGAAGCAGAAATCACACAGTACTTCCAGCTCAGTCATGTCCTCGCTGGCCTCTTCAACATCTGCAAACATCTGTTTGGGATAACAATCAAGGTTTGTACAAATATTTCGCTGCCAACTGTGGAAGCCGGATGAGGACATCTTGTCCAGCATCCGTGTTATTAGCATGCGATTTGCACCATCCTCGTGTTGCGAGTCACCTTCCGCGTGCGAATCATATCATCCTCCATCCTTTCGTCCCTTGAGGAGGGTAGCAATCCGCAACACAAGGGCAGTGTCATTCGCACGCGATTTGCACTGTCCTTGTATTGCGGGTGGAGATCAGCGAGGCACAGGACAAGGGGACAAGGACGGTATCGCAGCTTCTTTCATGTTGGCCTGTGTGTCGATTTCAAGAAAATGTTGATTTCAAGAAACTGGCGGAGCATGGTGATGGTCGTTTTATAAGTAGCAGGTGTTCATAGATTCGCCCGAAGAGTTCATTTTAGAGAAGTTGTATCTGTAATGTGTCAAGAGTGGACGCTGGCTTATTCTGTTTAGATTATAACCTAATTTTTCAACCAAAGTGCTCCAATCATCACACTGGCTTATTCTGTGTAGATTATAACCTAATTTTTCAATCAAAGTGCTTCAATTGTCACATTAAATCACTGATTTAATCACTTAAAATTTCGGGAATATTGGCTTCCTGCCAGTTCACTGATTGGCTAAACTGCATTGGGCATAGACAGCTGATTGACAGCTTTCTTCCATCCAAACAGCTGGAGAAACCAACATATATCGTTTGTCACATTGTGAACACCTGCAAAGACAGTGTGACAGTTCATAAGTGGAACTTCACGTCATTGTATGCTCTTACTAACAAATACAGGCTGCAAAATCTTTCACTTTTAAGAAAGGGACTTTTTTATGTTCCATGAAATTTATAATGTTCAGTTAAGACTAGAGAAAAAACATTTATTTTGGGTAACTATGCAAGTCCAAATTTTCATCAAAATCTGTGTTGGATTTATGTGTTTATTGCCTTTTGCACTGAAGAGTTTTCACATACCAGTACATGTTTTTGGTCATTTTTAATAAGGGCAACTTTGTTCACACAACTTGGAATACAAAGAGATAAAGTCCCTGAATCAGGAATAGTATTTTGTGATGCACTGGTACTAGCAGATGGGCCGAAAATTGGCATGTCTTATTGGAAACTCGAAATGGCCGTATGTGTCATCAATGATTCCGCAAACTTTGATTGAACATGATTGAAATGCAGCCTACACTGAAAGTAATCGTGGTCTGTACCCTTCGCTTTGTGAATGGAAATGTGACCTTTGACCTTGTAAGCCAGTTAGTTCATATTAAGTAAAATTTTAGTGGTTAGGAAGGGGCCCCCGTCTTAACCACTGAAAGGAAGAGGTATGAAAAGGCGCTGAACACTGCCTGTTGCAAGCAGAAATCAATTAGTTTGTCTGTGATGACTGTCAGTCATCAGTTAACTGCAAACTGGGTCAGCGGCATTCCAGTTATTCGAAGCTACATATAGACTGTTGTTTAGTTTCCAACATTTAATAGTTTTCATTGACATTTTACTTTTCTTTTTAACACCATGCAATCTGAGGCAACGTCTGTCATCCTGTTTTCTAAGGATTTAATGAAACTAATAATTTTCTACTCTACCTTTCTTTAAAGTATAATTGTAAACAGAATTGCACTGTTTACCAGTTTTACAGAATGTGAATGTAATACAACACACGTGTATCTTTGTTATAGTTCAATAATGAAAATAATTCTTTGTAACAGGTCAAGTCCATTTCACCAAGGAGTCAAGGATGAAACATGTAGAATACATATGAGATCGACGGGTATTTTCATCAACTATTAAGTTTTTCATATGTTTAATTATCTGATATTATTACAGAATTGCATCCATATCATCATTAGGTAACCACTACACTAAACTCAACATGTTATTACTGCGACATGTTTTCAGTACACATCAGGGTAAAAGATAGGTCATGCAAATCAAAAGACACAGCTATTGTTCTAACCATGAAGGAAGTGGACCCCCACAAAGATATTTTGTATAAAGATCAAACTCATTGAAATAAAAGCCCACAGCAAGTTTTGTTCTGGGGCTCCACTTCCTTAATGCTTAAATCGGAGCTTGAATAGGCCCCCAAACTGCATGAAATTGACAAACTTGAACAGTGTGGCATTTTCAGTTGACTGCAACATTTTTGGTGATTCAAAAATTTATACTTTTTGGCAAAATCATACACACTCATGAATTATATATGTCGACATTAAAAGAAAAAGTAATGTAGGGAAAAAAAGCTCATGATCAATTTATCATACCTGCAAGGGGCAAATTTCTCCCCTTATCATACCTCCGCCTTTTACTTAATATGAACTAGCTGATACTTGAAAATCCATGGATGACATTTTAGTAAACCCCAGAAACACATATGTCAATTCTTGTCAACGGAATGGGCATGTGATGGCCTTCTTAATCACCTAACACGTATTCCTACGTGATAGAGGCTTTGGTAGGGCGCGGGCCGCGGCATAAGGTTGGTACCGTTCGTCAACAGTGACCATCCTCATCCCTTCAACCTGTGCCTCGCACATCAAGACCATTGACAGGAGGACAGTGCAAATTGCGTGCGAATGATACCGTCTTCATGACACTTATCTCTCTTCCACACAAACATACCTGTGATTTCTCCTATAGCTTAAAGTGGCACCCATCAACTAATCTAATAAAATCTAATGAAAAATATTGATAAAACTAGCAAATTGCTTGTACATGTATATTTGTTTTGTCCTAGATAGGCTTCTTCTAAATGTGACTTTTGCCACTCAGTCAGCTATTCGTGATTGTCATCATGTTAGCCCTAGGCACATACAAACGGTGCCGTCACATATTGTAAGGTCAGTTTGAAAACATGAAATAAGGAGGTATTTTAAGCCTTTGATTCAGCCTGCTTAATATGGTCTATAAAGGGCACCTTACAAGCGAAAAACCATATACCATAACTGTATTTTTTGTGTGGTGTTTCCTTTTAACGAACAAGTTATCAGTCTTGATGATTAAATAAATTCCAGCTATTTCTTTCATTCATTAGAAATCACCTAAAACACGTCTTTAGCTCTTAGTCTCAGTCATGGTAGACCAGAGCTTTCAGGCTCCTGTACCCTGGCAGTTTGATCAGCCGGATGAAGATATCGTTCTATCGACGAGAAATCCTTAACAAGGCTTATTTGCCTGTCTGAAGGGCCTGAGCTGAAAAGGAGTCAGACGGAGGCTCCAGCCATATAAGATCTAAGAATTTCATCCCTTGGTTTGTGATTACCTTTAGAAAATTCCTGTTGATGCCCACAGGATATACACTGTATAGTTTACAAAGATCAACCAATAAGGAAACAAGTATTTTGCTTTCACCGTAGGAGTGCACAGACAGCATTCCAGAAGCATGGAATTCTGAGGTCAAGTTTTACAACATATATGACGAGGATGGTGAGTAAGGAAGAGAAATGTTTTTTTTTTCTCATCATAGGCTTGTCCTTTGATAAATATTTAAATGTTATGGAAATAGGAGATATTATTATTCTCAAGAGGAAACAGTAGGAAGTGGACTAAAATTTTGGGTCTGTGCTGGCAAGGATTTCACACTCGAGCGCACTCTCAGAAATCCCTGAGTACAGGTGGAATGTATGCATATAGGGTCAGTGTAATTGCAAGAAATACATGTAGCCCCCAAAATTATTAGATTGAAAAACTTTTATTTTAATTTCTGTTATATTACCTCAAAGTACTGTACTGTAACAATCATCATTTCACAGTTTTATGAATCCTTTCAAGATGTTTCATACTGCTGTCATCTGTGATAATTATAGAGTTTTATCTGTTGTGACATAACATACATGAAAAGTGGAAAAAAAAACATTCTTTAATCTGTGCTTAAGTAATACCTTTACCTTCATGTCATACTTTGATTGCCTTTAGTTGGTTTACTGGTGGGAAAAAAGTCAATCTAACTTAGAAGTGTAGACATAAGTCCATCTCATTTTTTCATGTTTTCTTTGAGCATGAGATAAAAAGAGAAACAGGATTTATCTAAAGCAGTTTTGTTTGTAATGTTTATCATGTTTATCATTTTAGGAACAATGTTATTTTATGGGTAAACACAAATGCTACAATATTAAAAGGTGGGGCATATACACTTTACCCCACTGTGCCGTAACGCAGGGACGTCATTTTATCAGACATGTCCCTCTAATGTTATACTGACTCTCAGTCTTGTTTCCCTGAAGGCACATGCATATCTTCATTCTATATGGATTCATTTGGCCGACAACTGGACAAGCTGGGCGGTGTTTGGATGGAGACTGGACGAGGTGATCTTACTGTGATAATGATTTTTTACATTTTCATTATAAAAGCACCTAGCTTAGGCCATTTCAGAGTAAGTTATGTGAAAATACACTTACATACTAGCGTGAGGAAAAACCCTGTTGATTTTCAGTGACCTAGACATTTTTCTTCAAGGTCATTTGCGTCATTTGTGTTAAATTTTATGAAAGGCTTGTAAATCCTTTATCTCTAGAACGGTTTGGCACACCAAACTTACACCATACTTGCACTTTGGCATGAGGAAGAATTGTTTTCCAGTGATCTTGACCTTTTCCTTAAAGGTCATTGGGGTCATTTAAGTTTAATTTGATAAAAGTCTTGTCAGTGCTCTATCTCTTGAGCAGTTTGTTCCAAGTTCACCAAATTTATACAAACCCTACTCAATTTTATGAATGGCTGGTATTATAAATAATATCTCTTGAAATTAGTATCCGTTGGTTACATTGTACATGTGCTTAAAGCCCAGGGGTTTTAAGTGCATTGCACAGTATTTTTAGCCCCACTTGACAAAGACCAGAAGAGTTTATAGATTAACTAGTTGTTCATCATCTGTTCTTCTAGTTGTGTGTCTAGCATCTGTTAACTTTTCTGTAAGAACGGTACTGGTAAAGATTTTGTCCGACTTCAGCGAAAGTTGGATCAAGTGTAGAATACATCAAGATACGTTATTTGTTGTATCGATTTTCACTTTCAGTGATTGGTTGTCCATCTATCTGTCTGTTCATCCAGCATGTGTTAACAGTTCTTCTCAAATTCTACCACTCCTGTAGTTTTTTGTCCAATTTCAATGAAACCTTGTGCAAGTTAAGGCTACATGAAGATATATCAGTTTGTAGTATTGATTTTCTTTTTTGAACGTTCATTGTTATACTGACTGTCTCTCCAGCTTTTGGTAACACTTGTTTCAAAGTGCAACTTCAGCAGTTTTTGTCCGATTTCGGTTAAAATTGGTACAAGTAACAAGTGACATAACCGATAGTATCAGTTCTCACTTTCATTTGAACGCCGTCTGTTAGTCTGTATCTTCCTACGGTTTGTGATTGATTTCATTGAAGCTACGTGTACATGTATAAACATAGTCATAGATTATATAAACACCAACTGATAACTTTGTCCCTACCAGTAGAGCTACTTTCTCATGGGAGCCTCTGATCTGTAAAGCTATTGCATTTGTTTTGAAGTTCCTTTTCCCGTATCCTTAAAGTCACAAACAGTGGTTCGTGGGTGTTGTATTTTTCGCCTGTGCCTTGTTTAATTTGCACCTAACACGTGAGAATGCGTGCCTTTGTTTAATATGCAGAGCGGAGTTCACAGGTAGGCACCAGGCCTTTCTCCTACCTTGTCCTGAGTCTGCCCACCCCTGTTCTCAGCAACGTTTCGCCACTCATGACACTGGCTGATGTTTCCATGCTGTTCCATCAGGTGAGCTTACTTAGCTGAGAAAACCGAGAAATAACTGTGTCAAAGATTTTAAATTAAGTAAATATACCACTGATAAAAGAATTGACATAAATTTTTAAATACCCTAACTGGTTGCACTGTATAACGCTTCATGTACATCTGCCCCTGTGCCAATGCCCTTTTGACCTGATAGAATCAAACTTCATGTACATCTGTCCCTGTGCCAATGCCCTTGTGACCTGATAGAATCAAACTTCATGTACATCTGTCCCTGTGCCAATGCCCTTGTAACCTGATAGAATCAAACTTCATGTACATCTGTCCCTGTGCCAATGCCCTTTTGACCTGATGGAATCAAACTTCATGTACATCTATCCCTGTGCCAATGCCCTTTTGACCTAATAGAATCAAACTTCCTGTACATCTGTCCCTGTGCCAATGCCCTTTTGACCTGATAGAATCAAACTTCATGTACATCTGTCCCTGTGCCAATGCCCTTTTGACCTGATAGAATCAAACTTCATGTACATCTGTCCCTGTGCCAATGCCCTTTTGACCTGATAGAATCAAACTTCATGTACATTTGTCCCTGTGCCAATGCTCTTTTGACCTAATAAAATCAAACTATTGTCCATGTCATGAGTTGTCCAGTGTTAAAAGGAGCATCGTCGTATTATGGCCATCACCTACCCCACCCACTCCACCTGCTCCACCTGCTCCACCCACTCCACCCACTCCACCTGCTCCACCCACTCCACCTGCTCCACCCACCTGCCCCACCCACTCCACCTGCTCCACCCACTCCACCTGCTCCACCCACCTGCCCCACCCACTCCACCTGCTCCACCCACTCCACCTGCTCCACCCACCTGCCCCACCCACTCCACCTGCTCCACCCACTCCACCTGCTCCACCCACCTGCTCCACCTGCTCCACCCACTCCATCTGCTCCACCTGCACGATCACACCTACTGTTATACTCTACATGTCATAATATATGGTTATCCATGTTCTTTTATGACGGCTAATGTTGTATCTTTAGGCCTGGGTCTGTGTGTTTTTTTTTTATTCTTGATTGGTGTTTTACACTTTAGCATAACAAATGTTGCAGTTTGTTGCAATCAACATCTGTCTTTATGGTAATAATCTAATTATTTGCTCATGACTAAGCTGTACATTTTTTGTCTGATTCTGACATGTCCGAGTTACATTGGTCTTAGAAAGGTGTGTGGGTGAGGAATGGTCCGGCATGTTTGTAAGACGTTTGTTCAAGCTTCCTGTGAGGGTATTATTCTCTGTAGACTGATGAATTATCATTTTTTGTGAAGCCCTGCAATTAGTTCACACAACCAGTACACTTTTTTCTTCAAAATCAAATTAGAAATGGGTATAAATGGCGCTAAAACTTGCTCTTTCATACGTGAAAAGGTTGATGAATTAGGGTACACGTACAGGAAAAATGCAGCAACATGAAACTGTGTGCGTTCAGTGATGAGGGTTGTGTTTGTGTCTCCTCAGTTTGGCCACGGCCTTCAGCAGTTGCTGACAGCTGTGTCGTACAGCGAGATATCGGGTCAGAGGAATGTGGAGTGGGATGCCCTGCCCGTGTGTGCCACCTTCATGCAGCAGTGGCTGTACCTCCCCCAGACATTACAGCAAATCACATGTCACCAGGAAACCGGCCAACCCATGCCACTGGATCTCATTCAACGCATCATTAAAGGTTTGTGACGACCAGTGCGAGTTTTAAAGGGTTTGAAGTGTAGCAAATAATGTCTATAATTTTTTTGGTTTTTTAAGACCATAATGCTGGTTGTCGTCATGTAAATGAAATATTCTTGAGAAATAAATAAAATACATAAGTAAGTAAATAAATAAATAAATATAATTTGATGGATTTCTTCTTTAGGAATTATACTGCTGTACGGTGACAGTGGAAGTCACATTAGATTTTTATGTTATTAACGTTAAATTTCAAATAAGTCACTCTTTTGCGGCATAGTTTGTACAGCGTTGGAGAAATATTTCATGAAATCATAAAATGCCCATGTATGTTTCTACCTGTATGGTGTTGAACCTGTTACTCTTTTGGGTCGGATAGTACTAGTGGTCACAATCTATGGTATTCGCTGCACCTTTCTGCATACATCTTTGGAAGATGAGACTCAGGGTTAGAAATGCTGTTTCCTAGCAAGGCCTTATAACCATCATTTTAATGTCTCAGTCAATTAGTCGTGTGAAAGGTGAGATACAGTAATGTCCTCCAGTAAGCAAATCGTCGTTAATTTAGTGGGGAATATAAATCAGATGTTAGAGTCAGATCTATGCAGATCAGTGGAAGAAAGAAGTGCTGTTTGTCTGTTTTGCAGCGGAGAAGCATATGTGTAGTTATGACATGATGAGGCAGGTGTACCTGAGTGCCTTCGATATGGAGATCCACGTCAGGTAGGTAAAAAGCCATGCACCTGCAGAGGTGTTTGGAAATCTGCATCAGTGGAAATCAACAGGTACATACATGGGATGATCAGTGGAGTTGGTTTTGGAAATCTAAATTTGAGTAGTTTTTGTTATGCCAGATCTTACCTTGTAATTTGTAATATTCTGTGACAGGGTCATAAATCTAACATTTGGAGTAATGAAAACGTAAATGGAGATTTTGGGCTTTGATCTGTCCAGTTGTTTGAATAGTTTATTTTTGGAGACGATGCCATGTAGGCTGGGTATCAAAAGTTGAGAATTTTCGTATTGTAAAGGTACCAGCCTAGACAACTCCAGCATAGATGGCATTGGGCTCTCAAGGCATTTAAGAAAGCACATCTGTGACGAGACAGTGTAGTAGGATAGGTGGAAGAAAAGTACAACACAGGTGTATGCATTTGGAAGCTGAGTAATCTTGTATAACGTGTGCCAAACAGAATTTACAAATTGCAAGCTCTTCAGCTGCCAAGGGGTTTAGCCTGCTAGTGCAGCCTAATGACTGGGGTGCTTCTCACCAGTGCGGTCACTGTGAGATAAATCTAGTTCATGCTGGCCTCATCTCTTGTCGTATGTGGGAAGCTCTGCCAGAAACCTGCAGATGGTCGTGGGTGTCCTCCAGGCTCAGCCCATTTTCATCCCATCATAATGCTGGTTGCCATGGTATGAGTGAAATATTCTTGAGTACAATGTCACACACCAATGAAATAAATAAATACCTATATATAAGTAAATATGATATAGCCATTCATTTTCAATATATAATCTAAGGTGCCATGGCCAGTACAATTTGGCATGTTCATTTACACCAAGCACTCTGGGATGTTTCCTCCATAATATACTGGCTGCCATTATATAAGCGTAAAATCATATGGCATTTCCGTCCCTCTTGGTCATTGGTAATGCCACAAGCTGTTTCAGCCCCTGTGTTGTTTGTTGACAGTAAGGAGAACTGGTTTGAGCTGATGGAACGTGTCTGGGCCCAGTACATGCCCCTTCCCCTCAACGATCAGGACAATCACCCCTGCTCCTTCACACACATCTTCTCAGACCAGTACCCTGCCGCGTACTACTCCTACAAGTGGTCCGAGGTAAGAAGCATTGGGGAGCCGTCAAACACCCCGCAGCAGGATCATTTTATTGACGACAAATGTTCTTTTCCCAGCTCATCATAATGACCTTACATTAAAGACAATAGAAAATGATACATTGTAACATTATAACATTGCACTACAATCATTTTTTGATGTAGCAAAGGTTCAGGTTGCTGCTTCACACTAGCGCCACCTCACGGGATTAAAACATATGCCACCTTGCCATTACAGCAGCATGTCATCGGGGGAGGCGGAGGAAGATAATTTACACTTGTGACCATTGACATCATTGACAAGTGCAGTCCCTTAAAAAACCGTTAAAATGCAATAATGCGAATCTGAAAGGGCAAAATTCTTGCCACCATATTGCTGAAATATTGCAGATGTGATATTTAATCATTTAATCCATAACTTCATTCACTCAACCACAAAACCCTCACCACAATATGACAGAGTTTATCTTAAACAATAGAAGATTAATGAGGCTTAGTCTTGATTTTGTTTATGCCACGTTGTCATTAAGCTTTCTCTGGCCATACGTGGGAAGCTCTGCCAGCAACCTGTGAATGGTCTTGCTTTTCCCTCAGGCTCTGCCCGGTTTCCTCCCAGTATAATGCTGGCCGCCATCGTATAAGTGAAATACTCTTGAGTACACTGTAAAACACCAATCAAATAAATAAACAAATTGTCATTAAGCTTGCACGACTTGTGCAGTGACATCAGTGTTCAGTGATTTATTCATGTATTTTTGTGACGTGGTTATTGACAACTTCTCCATTTCACTGAACATTTTGATTGGCTGTAGGAGATTTGTTTCTTGAGTAATCTGAGGTATTTTGTGTGTGCAAAGATAATCAGCTTCCCAGTTTAATTGCTGTAGAAAATATTGAAAAGGGGATATAATAAACAGTTGAATCTTTTGACAGTTCATGTGAAAGTTTTTGAAAAAGTGTCACAAACTTAACAAACAGTAGTAGAGTGTCAAGTAAAGTATGCATACATTACATATTGCTTATACACATGAGAACCTGTGCTTGAAATATGTAAGGAATTTGTTGGAAATTTAGTACACTCATGTGATGTTTTGTGTGAACAGTTCAGAAACCCTGGACAAAAGGATGTTCTTTTTTCACATATTTCAGATGATATCAGCTGATGTTCTGAGTGCTTTTCTTGAGGTCGGACTCAGTGATGCAGAGAAAGTGGCAGCTGTTGGGAGAAGGTAAGCAGAGACATGCGCACACTGTAGCCAGACAGCCTTGGAATGGCCTAATCTGACTTCAGTGTGTTCAGTCATGGTCATATCAGTAAATCTTGCACCAGGCTCTTATTTTGTGCGTGAAGTGAAGGCCTTGGGGAAGAATGGTTTGCAGGGTAAGCTGATCGAGTCACCTTCCATCAGTAAAGATGTTATACATTATAGTTACGTTGGTTCAAATCCAACCTTTCATTTTATAAGGACAGATATTTGGTAATAGTCTCTGTTTTCTACATGTCTCTGCTGAAGTTTTTTCCATCCCAAAGAACTGCAATTTTAATATGTGAAATATTTATTTATAAATTTATTTTTTTTTCTGTGTATTTTTTGTTATACTCAAGAAGGCATCAGTTATGTGGTTGGAGAAAACCGAACAAAACCAGGTGTTTCCTCACTGTAAGTGATAAGTTCATTAAATTTAATAAACACTGTCTTTTATGCTCCAGGTTTCGGGAGACGTTCTTGTCTCTAGGGGGTGGAGTTCCAGCCAGTGAGGTGTTCCGTCGTTTCCGGGGGCGTGACCCATCACTGAACGCATTGTTAGAACTGTATCGGTCAAAGTGACTCTAGTACATGTGTACTGAATGGTGTATTTATAGTGGAATCAAATCTGTCTGGAGTGCTGTGTTTGGATGAAAGAGTTTTTCCACAGTGAAGGCTGAAATGCTTTGTGAAAGCGATGCTGGGTAGACATTGAGGGCAGTTTTGATCCTCAAGTCGTGATGCAGTTGAGGACAAACTCCAAAGTCTCATGGCAAATCTTGAGAGGGAGAATCGAGCCAAAGAAGTATCAAACTCCTTTGTACACTTCAAACTGCTTTGTACACTGCAAACCTAGATGATGGACAATGAGGTACCCTTCAGGCTTCATGAAGAATCATTGAGTATCACCTTTTTTGGACATAAGCAGAAAAGCCCATCTTCATTATATAAAGCCAGACACTCGTGTATTGCTACATGTATGTGATTCCGTTTTCTGCCTTGATCGATCGACTGGGCGAACCCACTTCAGTTTGAAATTGAAAAGCTGTGATGGTTGTTCAAGCAGATACTTGCCTGCGCGGGTTGGGTTGAATTTATGCATGTAGTAAATTTCAAACTTATCAATCAAATACACTGAAAGCTCTTAAAACACATTTCGGGCGAACATTACAAGTTGACAGAGCCATGTACCTATTCTCCAGCACGGTATCGTACATAGAACATTTAATTCAGAGTTCAAGGGCACAGCGGATGACTGTCTGATCCATCTTGCTGTGGTCTTACCTCTTTGATCACAGGACTTTTTGAATGATCAAGACGTTTGATACTATTCTATCTCCATGATCGAAGGCTTCAAGAAGTATGTTAACGCCATGTCTTAATATGACAGCATTCCGGCATCTGTCTGTTTATGCCGGTTTTGTCCCCATCCTTAGAGGTGTGGAAAATTCTTGTATTTCTAAGATTTTAACTGCCATTTTCTGTTTGTGCGGACACGTGTTGTTTTGTCTTTGCTGTTGATCAATTAGGGGAGCTGCAGTTTGATTGTATAATAAATTTACATTAATGTTCATCAGCTATCCAGTCGGATGGATCGGTTATTTCTGCCTGCTGGATCAAGGCAGAAAACGTAGCTAGTGTCTGACTTGATAAAATGAAAATGAGAAAAGCCAAGCCTTGATGCAAATGTAGCTTTCTGGATAGTAACATATGCTGTGTACGTCAGCAAGAAAACAACCCTGCTCTGCAATGTGTGTGTTTAAACGTAAAGGGCCAGGATTTCATGATATTCCTTGGTGTTTCCACCAGTAACTGGATACCGATGGGTGATGGCATTAATTGTCGTTTGAGTAAAGCAATAATAATGAGCAGGCATTATCTGCATATTGTGTAAGTGAATTCATTTTGGGTGTTAAAGGTCATCTTGTAATTGAAATAATTTTAAATAAGGCCAACATGTATGTGAATTCATTTTGAATATTAGAAAGTAATGCAATACATTCTGAATTCATGGGAATCTGTATTGAAGACCTAACATCACAAGTGAAATCTACATTCTGTGGTGTGACAGTTTGCTTAAACTCCTAGGGTCACAGGATCAGAGACTGTGCTTTAAACTGGTGTTCTGAGAGTTCTGATTTTCACCATCATGTCTCAACACTGAAAATCAAATGAAGTGCAACATTAAGTGAGTGCCAGGTTAAGTGATGTACAAAGTATTGACCACAGGAATATAACTGTAATATAAACTGGCTGTTATAGAATATTACACATCATACAGAGTGTGGGATGCTTCTTTAACTTATGATATTGCACAATTCACCTTTCAGAAAAGGTGCACTGAAGAACTGGAAAATTAGTTTGGCCTGGTGGGGTTGGCGGGGGGGGGGGGGCACAAATAAAAAAAATTCATCAATATAAGGAAACTCAGTTCAACAGATAAAATTAAATAATGTTCCTGCGGATCAGTGTTGCAAAATGTAACAATGACATCAGCATATAAATATACAATGGCATGAAATTTTTGAAAAGCCTGCTCTTTAATTGTTTATATTTCAGATTATGTACTTCTACATGTCCATGTGAATTACTTGGCAGATGAATGAGTGTTTGAAAACATGCTTAAAAAAAA
The DNA here is from genome assembly GCA_016165875.1 of Acanthopleura granulata. Taxonomy (NCBI): domain Eukaryota; kingdom Metazoa; phylum Mollusca; class Polyplacophora; order Chitonida; family Chitonidae; genus Acanthopleura; species Acanthopleura granulata. The sequence continues at coordinate 7,700,997 of JABBOT010000002.1, forward strand.
TGAATGGCTTTCCTAGAAAATTCGAACATTTTTACCTTCCTTGCTGTAACATAAGGCTGGATACCTGAAAACAATTTTTGACTTGAAGATACCTGATTAAATCAGATTTGAACCTTGTTGAAAGTCAGTGGATTATGTATTGAGCTAGATAAACGATTGCACACAGGGTTGCCTGTCGTTTGTTGTTGGAAAGTACATTGGCTCTGTCGTCAAAAGCTTTAGTGGCGTCTGGTTTGTAGCTGTTTTGAAGAATTCAGTTCCAGTTTAGCCGAGAATGATTTCCATGGCTAACATATATGCCGGTGGAAGTGTTTCATTTGTTTTAGTATGTGATCAGCTGTATGTAGCTGAAGACATCGTAAATTTGTATTCTTGTGCATAAGTTTTGTACATAAGAATGTAAATAGTGTCCCGGATAATGAAACTTAAGTAAACTTTTCTTATGTCAGTAATTCTTTTGTGCTGTTACTGTACGATAATAAAGTTGCAAGCTGTGAAACATTTCAAAATGCAAAAAACTTCCAATTAGCAATATTCTTCTCATATTATATGCATCAAAATAACCGTGGTTATCATCGCCGAGATTGTCACTGGAGAAGAATCCCCACGAATGAGGTCGCTGTGAATTCCTCTGCTGCTGTACGTGTGAAGGTCTGCCAGCAACCTGCGTATGATCGTGGGATTCACCCGGGCTCTGCCCGGTTTGCTCCCACCATAGTGATGACCGCCATCGCAAAAGTGAAATATTCTTGAGCACGGCGTAAGGATTATATTGTTTGGAGGTTAAATTTGGTAAGAAACTGCTTTTCCCTATACTCTGGTTTCCTCTTGTAGGTTCACTGTCCGGTTTTAGCCTTTCCAACAGGAGTCTGTCGCTAACTATTATTGCAGGCTGCTATCGTTTTTCAAAAACCTCATTGCAATTTAGCATTTCAGAATATCAGCTAAACAGACCCGAAGCAGCACAGGCAACAGCAAGTTAGGCCTATACATGTAGTGCACAAGGTAATTTATTTACTAGTATCTATTTCATAAAATTTCATTATTTGTTTGCAAATTAGCAGAAGCAAAACCAAGAATATCACTTCTTTGATTTACTCTATACGGCAAGTCATACAGGTGTACTCGCTAAATAGCAATTTGAAGTATCCTCTGGCCCAGTCATTCACGATAGTCAGTGGACACTTCTCACCTTTCAACCGTACGACCTATTATCAATGGTCGGCCCTTTACCCCACACCGGACTCAACGTAAAACTGGCCCATATCTTACAAGGCAAATTTAATTAATTATTTACCTGATTGGTGTTTTACGGCGCACTCAAGAATATTTCACTTGAAGAACGGCGGAAATGCAGCATTGTTGGGGGGAGGAAACCGGGCAGAGCCTGGTAGAATGCCACGACTATTAAAAGGGAAAATATTCTTGAGTTTTGCCATTACACAATAGTCAAATAAATAAATTACAAGTGTTGTACTCGTATAAAATTAGCACTGGCTCACACGGTTGTTTCAGTTTACACGGTATAATAAACCCGGGCGCTATTTTACTGTTTATCCCCATTATTTATTTATTTGATTGGTGTGTTACGCCGTACTCAAGAATATTTCACTCATACGACCTGATCGAATGAGCCACAGAGGCCTCTCCTTCTCCCCTTTCCCCCACCCCCAAGAGGTATTTTGTCTTCTGAAGAATAATAGCGTCTTCATCTCCTCTCAATACTTGGACATAATGTAAAGCAATTACACACCCACCCTAATTAACAAACCTCTTTCCACTGAAGACCTTAAAAGAAAACTCAAACCAGAAACTGGTCCTGTAAAAAGCGTATTGTTAGCGGCGCTATTTATATGTACTGCCATTTTGAAACAGCTTTATAATTAAAACAGTCTGCATGCTAGCTATAGAAACTGATGAGACCAAATTCTGTAATCATTAATCGATTCATGAAATCCTTTTCGGTGTTGTGCTGCCTTCCACGGCCTGAATGTTTCCCTCTACGCTTCTAGTTGACCTACATTCGTTATGCTTTGAGTGATACTTTATTTAATAAAGAGGTTTGTATTTCTATTAGTTATATTAACTTTGTCTATTTTTACCTTTAAACACAAACAAGAACAAAATCTTAAGTGTGACTGGCGCCGGAAATGGGTGGTAGATAAATGCTGTGCCGTACATGTAGTGAAGCAGTGATTTTAAAACAGCCCATCCACCTAAACAAATACATATTCTTTGTTTTTCATTTATGGAATGTTTGTTTTCCTATGATGATTATAAGTCGTTATTTCCTGTGAGGACGAAAGTCACGTTTGTGGAAGGCAAAAGGTCAAACCTGACGAAAAGACGAACTGAGGAGAGGGAAGAACTGAGTCGCCAACACCCAAAGCTGATAAGCACCGAACGCAATTAACCGAGCAGGACTGCGATTAAATGTCAGGAGCGTTATAGAGAACAACAATACTTTGACTCCACGATCCAGACAGACGACTGCTGGGGATGTATAGTAGCAGTATGTGGGCCTCACCTCCACTCAAAGATGTCCACATACTTGGAAGCTTGCCTTGGACAATGCTAGGTGAGTATAAATGCAAACTCCACTTAAAGATATTCAAAAGGATAGCAGATTGGAACTTACAATTCAAGATAAGCATATGCATTTACATATACACTTTCTAGGGTCTTCTTGTGCTGAATGTATCATTCACCGCTTACAAAATCTATATTGGATTGCATTGTGTTCACGTTGATGTTTGTTAAGTGCGACGACAACACAACGTTTTGAGTAAATTTAAGCCAATGGCGCCTGATAACTATCATAACTACCTTTTTGTAACCAATCCTGCATAAGCCATCGTGCCAAGTTATGTGCAAGTTTCCACTATTCAAGCATTCAACGGAACAGTGTTTTCGAAGAAAAAAAACCTAGTTCGGGTAAACTGACAAGAGGTTGTATTTCACCGGCTACGGGTGACCATTTGCCGATATCACACTGACGTTGCTGTTTTGGCGTTACTCGCTATGCTGTATTCTGTTGTATTTTAGGCATATTTTTGTGCAGTATGTCAGTGGGCACACCTGTTTCATCTTCTTCCTTATATGTCGGGACAGTTTTACCCTCTCGATACCATCGAGGTCAAACCGTCTAATCGGGGCTGTCAGGATTAAAAAATGGCAGCGAAAAGTATTTTGCAAAGTAAGGTATTCAAGGCTGTACAGGTCATGTACAGGTTAAATGAGGCCTATCAAACTTTTGGTTCCATATATATGTTTAGATCAAAGACTGCATCATTAAATTAAAAAAAAACATGCACCTGACTTATCATCATTTGTTAAAAAATCGTTTAAAAGGTTTTGACATCATTTGGAATCAGCCAGAATATACTTACGTTATACAGTTTAAATATCTTAAATAGCTTAAACGTGAAGTTTACTTTGGAAATTAGTCATAATAAAATACCTTTCTTTGATATCCTCAGTTCTCGGAAAGGGATGAAATAAGAACAGACATTTGCTATAAACCAACGGACACAAAACAATACCTAGACTCTAGATCTTGCCATCTACGTCACACTAAGAATGAGATCCCAGGATCGCGAAGCTGTCTTAGGACTTGAGTCAAAGTTAGGCTTAAGTTCAAGACTGTTTACCGTGATAAAATTGTGATCCACGTATAAAGTTTACATGAATACCAAGTGTTGTCCTAGATCAAAAAATTGACCTCTTGTCACTTTTCCTCAGTTAACTAGGTTTTATTCCAACTGTCAGTGTAAATGCTTAGGTAGAAGCAACCTACAATCTCCTAGTATCATGTCCGTAGCAGCATAAGGTAGATGCAGTGATGTTAATTGCAATTCTGTGATCTACAATTTCTGAAAGTGCTACATTGTCATCACATTTAATACACAATTACATGTACCGATGGAATCAGCTTTAACACTTTGACTCAAGTCATACACAAAACCTTTTTGTCGTTGGTTTTGCCGTCGTCCTTTCTTACGTTGTGTCCACCGTTAGGAATCTTGTACTACAAACAGATTTCAGCGTAAAGATCATGCATTAAAGTATACATTTATTTGACCGGTGATTTACATCGTAGTTAATAACATGTCAGCTATAAGACAGCTTCCAGCATTATGCACACAATAAAGATGTCAAGCGCACGAAATAATTGTAAAGTCGTGCGCACGACATCTTTGCTAAGTCATTCGTACGACATAATATTTATCTCGTGCTCTCGACTTCTTTATTGTGTCGTGGGTACGAGATCTTTACTTAGTCGTGCTCACGAGATAATTGTGCGTTTCTGTTGGTCAGTTATCTCGAGAGCACTATTTAGTGAAGATGTCGTGCCCACGACTTTTAAAAAAAAACACACACACAATGGAAAATTTAAATACTGTGTCTGTATTTTTAATGCCAATATTTTTCTTTTGCATCATGTTACTTTTGCTCAACTGATAATCAACGTATAACCCATTTCTCAGATCGTGTTTTTTCTCATATGACATAAGACTAGTCGTTGTGACGCGCAGGATCTAAGCTATAACCAATCCAATAATCCAGTCTGTGCGGTATCCAGTTAACAATACACAAAAAGCATCGGACTGTTTCAGTACGGAACAAAGTCATTTGCTGCCTTCTCCATTGGTCGATGGTTCGCAGGAAAATGCTCTCGATGAGATGACTGACGCCTCTGATCAGTGTTTATGTCATCTAGTAATAGGTCATGCCACTGAATCCACACGCCACATTTAGCTTTGCATAACGAGACTTGGGAAATGCATCATTCCCTAGCTATCTGTGCTGACAAAGAGGTGAGGAGCGAAAATGAGATTTGTGACCTTTTTAGAGCATCAGCGCTTGACCATCTATACATATACACCAGAGTGAAGGCAAATTATCAAGGAACACAGCCATATCAATGTTATGTAAAAAGCATGTAGTTTTGGAGATCTAGGCGATAGAAGGACGGTGCGGGCGTGGGGGGGAGGGGAGTATTCCTGCGACCAAGCGGTCGTCAACTAGCTCGCCAAGCGGCCGGCCACATCTATGGGCCTTTTCGGTTTGACGTCTGTATGCATTACCTGTCAGTATATTAAATACGCATACAAGAGCAGATCATGTCGGACTAATATTCAAGGTGGCGGTCTTATTCAACACGCTAAGCATACAAGCACGACCACATGAAGTGAAATTCGACACAGTTATGAAACAGGGCCTCAGAGATTCAGGACATTACGGATATATTTCATTGAATTTCGAGAAGATGGGTACTCATCGTACAATTTATGAAACTTAACAGTGAAAGCGTTCGACGGAATATCCTTCATCCGGTACTATAGTTTTTGAAGTTCATGATATTGCATATCTGCTGGTGGTCTGGCGAAAGTAAATATACGACTAACTGATTTTCTTGGTAAATGAAAAAAGCACAAAAGAGAGGCTTAAGAAGGTACTAGCGACTGTGTGTAAATTACGTCCCTTAGTCCTGTGATATAACGTGATGTGAACGAGAATTTTCCGATAAAACGTGATGTGAACGATAATACGTTTCTCTTTGTGATCGCCCGTGATGCCGCATTCGTCTCTGACCGAGTAGAGAGGAAAGCAGACGTTATAGCTATAAAGGAAGCAATCTCTTTGTGTGTCTGGCCTATTTTCTCCACAACCCTTCATCCCATCAACTTGCTGGGTGTAATGTGATGACCCAAGAAACCACAGTGGCGGGGAAAACACAAAAATGTATTTTGTTTGCGATACGCAAATTAGTTAATGATGACGTCACAAATAGGCATTTTTCCAGTTAAGATAAATTGTCCTTTCATTTTTGCAGAGGAATCTACAACGACTAAGTTCTGTAGCTCTTGAAATGAGATGCTGTCTGAGTTCACACTGTATTTTAATCTGATAACTGATGGATGATCAGTTGAATTCTGAGTACTCACAACTAAGCACGCAAAACAATTCCGGTCACACAGGGCTGTGTTAGCACAGCTAGTTGGTCGCCTACGTACGTTACCGTAGCGCCCAGCATCGGTCCTATTAAAGTCCACGGTGAAAATTTCAATACAAATAACAGCTTGAACCCTACCTTACATTTGGTATGAGCCGATCCCTTGAGTCAACCGGTTTGTGAAAATAGCAAAGCCGGCGACGGTGAACCATCTTTCAACAGTAATCCAGCCAGTTAAACTTTGGAACTGGGCTTTTCGAGCCAACGTCCGCCATGTCTCGAATTAAAACTTCTCGCAGACGATGGGCCGCGAAAATTTTGCCCTAAAAGTTTGGACATTGTTATGTTTATATCGGTGAAGAATTTTTTCTAACGGCCATACTGGGACAGTGTAAATTGATATCTGACCGTCCTCCATCGGTTAGCATGGAATGCAGCCACTTTGTGTGAGCTATGACGCAATTCTTCCAAGGGCGGAACAACTCTTGCCACCGAGATGAGTAGTAAGCTGCTAGGGTTGTGCTTGAAACTTAAAAGAGAGGACAACATTAAAATGATGCCAAAATCAAATCAAAGAATGTCAAAACATATTTGCAAATATGGTTCTTTAATATTTAGGGCATTTTTTTTCAGGAGAAAATGGTATTTGAAAATATTTTTGTATGGTGAGTATTTGGGACCAACATTTGGTATTTATCGTCGTTGCATAATAATGTTCTAAATAAACATAGCAGATAATAAATTTATCTGAATGTAAATTTGTTGCTTATATCCAAACATATACATTTAACGTAAATTACGATATTATTTATCAACATATTAAAATATAAATATGATCCCAAATCCAGGCTGAACACATTTGTTAGCTGAAAAAGACAAATTCTAGTGCAAAAATATTTATTAAACATGTATTACATCCCCATTTATAACATTATTACACAAGAACTATATATACCAAAAGGTGATCCCAAATACCCGCCATACAAAAATTATTTTCCAGTGTCTTTTTCGCCTTAAAGAAAAATGGGAAAAAATATTGAAAACTACAGGAGAAGAAACGATGGCACCAATCACCCTGCAGGTATGTGACAAACACCCTGACGTACCGCCGCAACCGAGCTACCAAGATCTGGATTCGAACACGCGACCTCTTCGGTGAGTGGTTTGTGACCTCTGACGACAGCCCTATACTCATGTGAATATCGCATAGGGCAATAGCATGTGTTAGCATGGCATTAATAAAGAACAAAAAACACCCAACTCATACCATGAATAAATATTAATATTCCTGATACTTTTCACAAAATATATAAACGATTTTTTGAGAGTTCAGTACAGAAAACACTGGACAATATGCTATGTCTCTTTCAAAGACGAAAATAGAAAAAATGTCATTACTATTATTATTATTATTAATTATAATTTAATTATAATTTACATCGTAGAAAATTAATGTCATACAACACAACATCGAACAATGAAATAATATTTACATTTGTTTGATCAAACACACATCCGCTCTTTTAAAGGAATGAGTGAGACGATATATAAATTATACATAGAATATTAGGTAAAGAAAATTATAAAGACCTACAGACATGTTCTTTTAGTTAATCAGCAGAGTAAGGTCAAAATGTTCAAAACTGGTATTCGGCAAAACACCAACAGATGGTAACTCCTAGGAAAACCGCTTGAGTAACACTTATAGATACTCGCACACAAATATTCAGTGGTTGCTCATGATGACTTACAAGCTACACGGAAATGGATGCGATGAATAAATACAATTACATGATATAATCGGAAACAATAACTTTAAAAGCGTTGATGCTCTCCTTTATGGAAAGCACCACCAGCCGTGTCACTGAAGGTCGTCCTCAGAGGATTTTGAGAAGCTTTCAAAGTTATGCAACAAAATATATTTTTATTTGTCCAAATGAATGAAAGGTATGCCTTTTCTTTAGCGAAATGTGTATTTAATGCCTTGAATTCCACGTAAACTTGTCAGCTATTGTGGTGTCACTGGTGAAATTGACATATAACCTTTCGAGCAGCCAGTCAGCCATTCAAAGAGTTTGCCCGGAATGTCTTATAGCGGATACATTCTGCTACTTATTTTTGTTTTTATTTTCCAAGAACATTAGAACCACAGAAGATTGTTCTTTTTTATGCTGACTAAAAGTACGTTGTCCTAAAATTTGTTCGATCCTGCAATGCTAGATTCTTGAATGGACCTATAGCCTGAAGAGGAGACTTTTTCGAGCCTCTATATTTCACGAAATTACTCAACCTTATCATGCAAATGGCTCCTTTCTTGAGGATGCTGATTACGGCAGTACAATTGTCAGTACAAATTATGAAAAGCACATTAAAGCTGGGGCCGAAATAACAGATGCTACATTAGTCTCAGGTTAAAGCTAATGTTTTTTAAGCATAGGTTTCTAATGTAGACATATCTTGATATATAGTACGAGTAGTCAATTGATACTCAAGATAATTATCAAAATAGCATTACCTATCGCATATATTTCTTTTTTCGAGAGAAAATTATGTGTTTTATTCCCTAAGTGATTGTATAGCGTTAGCTCTGAGGATAACCTTTGAAGACAATCATTAACATAACAAGCGTATGAAGCCGTCTATATCCATGACGTCCGAATCGCTCCTTGGTGCAGAAAGCATTCAAGACCTACGAAGCTATTCAGGCGAAAAAATAACCTTAGCTGCTATATTTCCGAAATTTTTAAACTGAGTGGTTTTGGCGTGTACCGATCTATTCTCCACAAAAATACTGAAAATTCAAAACTGAGCAATCTTTGTTGGTTTGGATTTCACACATTCAAATACAAACCTTATATATATATACAGACAAAATCTCGACTTCATCCAATGGAACTTGAGCAAGCTTAATGCTGTTGTCATGGTATCTTCCAAGACATCTTCTTCAAAATATTGTCCTGAAGAGGTTTTATGGTGTTAGCAAAAGTTGATACAAAACACATTATAAAAATTCCAAATCACCCTCCGCCCCCTCAAAAAAAAAATAGAGAAAAGAAAAACCGCGAGACGAGAAAGAGACATGGGTCCTGTCATCTGCACTTAGCACGCGCCGTGCCTGAGAGTAATGTCATCAATGGCTATGTCGCCTCTGTAAGAATGGCCTGCCTCTCCTTCAAGCACGATCTAAAATAAATGAATAAATTAATAAATAGGCACACTCAGCCTTCTGAGATCCGTATCAATCAATATCGCAATAGATAACTGTGTTGGAACCAGGCTATCATGTTTTGTTATTCATTGTATTTAGTGTATATACAACACTCTGGATGCAATCGCCACGACATGATTTGCATTGCTGACGAAGTGCGGCTAAGTAACAATCAGTCATTCACTGCACAGCTCAAATTTCAAAAATAAAAATCAATATACCTTTTCGATTTTTTGTTTTTCTTACACAAAAAAGACAACAGCTCACGTTTTTGGCAAAAAGCATCCATATTTGTACCTTACCAATTAACAGCTATGTGAAATTTTTCATTTTAGAACTGAGCCCGAGGAAACCGGAAGGAATTCGTCTGTGAAGGTAAGTTAATTTACAGGGAACGCAGAATCATTTTCGTTAATGGCCAAAATGATCTGCTTTATGTAGTTAATAACATTGGAAACGTGGTAGTAGTCCAGGATTTGGAATAGATGCATAATGCTTTAGCTGATGATAACTGAAGTTACATAGTGCTGTTTGGTTCATTATGTACCACGACGAACATGGTTCATGCTCATTTGCTTTACTGTAGCAAACCGAATGAAGGTCAAACGGAAACAGTGTCGCGTGAGGTTGTCTCGGAGGATATGTTTAGCAACTGCACGATGCTGTTAGCATATGGAATCAGTACCCTGTGGGTTCTTCCTCTTTTGCAGGACGAATGTAATTCTGGGTAATTTTAGGGTGTAAAATATTTTAGGCGCATGCTTGGTATGAAAATAATAGAAATGGTCAAAACTTGGTCAGGTTTAAGTTTTATTGATGGTGAGAATTTGAAATTCTTGACGAGAGGGCACAATTAGTGTCTCAGGTATTGATGAGGCTGCGAGTGGCGTCACCTTGACGTTGCTATGCGCCCCTCCCAGCCTCTGGCCCAGATTTTGACGGCCCACGGAATGTTTGGGGCTAACTTACAGCACTAAACGTTAGTAATGTTGCCTATGCAAAACTAACAGAGGTGTGAGGCCTGGTCTTGCATGCATGACACTGAAGAGAAAGTCCATATATGATTGCAGATCACGCTGTCGCTCAGTAAATATACTTACTTGAAAAGGTGAAATGGCATAATTAATACTGAGCTCCTGTTTTGTCCACCTGTTGCCTTTTTCGCCTTCCATTTCCCAAATCTCGGACGTGTTTCCCGTTTCCGAAACCACCTTGATCCTCAGGGACTGTATGTGCATACCATACATATGGTACCAAAAGCTAAAACAGTACCCCTGAGCCCGAGGTAAAATGACAGGCGAGACAAGGTTAGCGTGTTCGCCTTGTATTCGTGGGGCGGACGTCTCGATGTAGATATAATAGCCTGTAACAAAGTGAAAAAAGAAGTGAGTGTTTTAGATACTTTTCCACGGTTGCTCAATACTGTTTCAGGTCAAGAAGTAATTGTCATGAAAAAGTGAAAGAAAGTTTCTGAGACAGGCGTAAAACACAACTCGCATTAAATCAGACTACTTAAATAAATATCTTTCATGGATATGCATAATGCCTTGCAATGGAATTGCAATAACTTGCAGCGCTGTTATTTGTTGTCACATTGTCGTCTATTTCGGGCACACAAAACCCTGCATTGATTCACTGCAATCGACCCATCAAACACTTCTCCGTTTCAGATGTCCATCCCTCACCTCGTGACGATGTGTGATCCCCAGTAGGACCAGTGCCAGGAGTTCCGGTCGCGCCACTGTTTCGTATCCAATCAAAATCGTCCTGGATGTCGTCTGTCCAGCCACAAAAGTCCAACTCAAAGTCACAGCTAATTCCCGAGGCCCCTGTAATGTATTAACCTGCATTACTTGATAACCTGCATGAAAAAGCTACACAAAGTGAACATTGACGAGCATAATTATTATCAGACCACGAAAATATAATAAGACAGTCGGTTTTAATCTAATTGATATGAGTGAGTGCTTGGGGTATAACGTCGTACTTAACAACGTTTCAGTCATGTGATGAAGACTAATTGTTTTGTGTTACGTTTAGTAACATGACATATTTGTCGTCCTTGTCGGGACGACACCTAACCAGCTGGGCATCTCTCCAGCGCCATGGTTATCAACTCCTTTCCAAGCCGGGTAGGCTAAACCCCTCTCTTGTAGAACATATAAAGAACCGATACTAACGGTACCAGTTTGTCCATAAATCGTCACCGCAAAGTCATTAATGTACTGGGTCAAGTCCATAGAGCTTTGTCCAGAATTACTTTAGCTGGGAAAGGTTCCGAAGTCATAGTACCATAGCAAAATGGCTACAGCGAGAAGCATACCTAAACAAGGACCAACTGAGATATCGACGTCATCAATGGCGATATCGCTTCTGTATCCAGGCCCTCGGGTCGCTTCAAACGATATCTACAAGTACAAAGTAATAGGCTCTGTCAATAGCAAGTACAAAGTAATAGGCTCTGTCAATAGCAAGTACAAAGTAATTGGTTCTGTCAGTAACTCATACAAAGTAATAGGTTCTGTTAATAACTCGTGCAATACCCTGGGGAAATCATTTCTCTACAACAACAAAGCATTTCCGAAACCTTCCGACATATCAGCAGCTTTTACCGAACAAACACCCAAATTCCACTTTTTCCGTAAGGCTTGTGAAGTAAGGTTAAACCATATGGAGAGCCTCATAACTTGAAGAGGAAAACAAAAGAGAATATTTATTTCCAGTTTGAACAAAATATACCAGTGTCTAAAGTGTTCACTATTAAATTGACAATCGAGTTGTAATAATTCAGGGCTGAGACTGGAAAAGACCGCTAACAAGTAAATAATCCTTAACAGAAATACCACTTAAAACTAAGGTAACCATTAACGGAAGACCACTGAACACTAAGGTAAACATCACAAAACAACTGGAAAAGACCACTGGAAACTAAGAAATAATCAAAAGTAAACCACTGAACACCATGGTAAATATTATGAGAAAGGCCATCAAAAACGAAGGTAGTCATCAAAGAAAGACTCCTGAAAAGAAAGGTATAACCATTACAAGAAGAAAAGATGCCGTTTATGATCACAGGCAGTGCCAATAAACCGGCATCTTTTTCCATACAAAGCAACTGTTTTTACATTATGTTCTACATCTGTGGTTGGTGGGACCCCGTGGCGTGCGCATGGCTGTCCATGCAGCATAAAGAGTTTATGCGATTTCGAGAACAAAAAAAGACTGACTTACAGCACAATATAGGCTAACCTGATAAGCGGTGGTGGGCCTGAACTCGTGTTCTGCGGCGTGCCAGCGTTTGCCTTGATCCCCACTTTGGCTCCATAGCTTCATGTTCTGATGCCCAATAAGGGCCCGTACAGTCAGATCGCCCATCTGATCCCCATACATGTGGTAGTAGAAAGACAGGCAGCGGACACCTCCTCCCTATTACAGACAATAAGGGCAACGGTAATGATTCCGTGATTGGTACAGTGTTATTTTTTTTCTTATTTTTTCCCCACTGTATATATATCGACTCATCTGGATGCACCTGCACCTGCCTGTCAGAGGCATGGCAGTAGCGGCAACTGCTTAGGTAAAACACATCATTTTTTACTAGACGATTTACTGATTGGTTGATTGATTGATTGATTGATTGATTGGCGTATAACACCTTGGACTTATGAATTATTCACCTATATGAGGGCGGTGAGATTTAATGACGAAGGAAACCGGGAGTTTCCTATACTGGCACATGCTCGTGACAAACAACGACAAATCAAAGAGAGTTAATCGCTGTATAAAACACTTGTAAAACGCTCGTTGTAAAACGGTTTCACATTTGTCCTCTTACATGCAGGGCTTTTTTTTTAATTGAACCACTCTTGCCTGCACTTTCAGATATGAAATTCGTCGTTTAATAAATTAACATGGAATGGACGAATTGATTTTTCGTGAATCAAACGGAATGACTTCGTTATTTATAAAAGATAAGTCCTTCATACGACGGAAATAAAGATTTCCATGCACAGAACTTTGAAGCACATGGCTTGAGATAGGTTTCCAATGGCTTGGAATGTAAATATCTCTCTATCAAACAAAATACAAACAAAGAGCAATACACTGGCTAACAGACAGCATTACAGTAGGCCTACCGTATATCTAACCAAGTTCGCCAGAGGATATATAAGATTATGCAGCCAGGAGAGTGAAACCACATCAGCGACGACATTGTGGTATACGTGGTTACACACATAACCGGTGAAATCATAGGCTTTTGCAGAATTAAATTGGTTAGGGTTTTTATTCTCAAGTATTAATGCAAATGCCTGAATTTTGGCAACTTACACCCCCTGTACTACGGCCCAAGGCGAATTAGGTATTGTCAGAAACCCTGGAAGAGCGTTCGGTTTCATGGGCTGAGGGAACCAAAATGCCCCAAAGTTAACCTCATTCGCCAATCTGTGGCTAGTAACGTCTGACTCACACAGATTCCAACCTGCTCGGCGAACTCAATGTTTTTGTCATAATGGCGAAAGCTTGGCGATTGATGTTGAACGCATACAAAACCACATGGAATCTCTCTATGTGGTGGCTGTCGACCTTATTTTGCCATCAAGATAATGGTGCGTGATGTAACAGTATTCTTGGACATCTGACAGACTGAACACGAATATTCATCTTTAATTATGTGTTTTAAGATATGTTACTGTGAGAGTATGTCCACATCACACCTTTTCCAGGACAATCAAGTCAAATTCATGCTGGCTTCTTCTCAGGTCGTACATGGGAAGGTCTGTCATTAGCCCGTGGATGGTTGTGGACTTCTCTCGGGCCTTGCCCAGTTTCCTCCCATCATAATGCTGACCGCCGTCTTAGAAGTGAAATATTCTTGAATAAGGCGTGAATAACAATCAAATAAATAAATAAATGTCCCCGGCGAAGTCATGTTGTTTTAAGCACATCATGGTGGTGGCGTTAATAGACCTGTTAATCTTAGCGTTACGTCTAACATTCATATACCATTCGTATACACGACCGCGCTTACCTCTAGTCTGGGCGATATGATTGCCGCCTTGTCTCCCTTGATTCGAGGCGCAGAAGCTTCAATATACAGGTATTTACCTATGGAAGACGAGGCAGGACAGGTTGGCAGAATGATTATTTGTATAACAGCGTTTGCAAAGGAGAAAAAAAAATAATGGACAACTTTACTTGCCGCTGCATCATGATTCCAGGATGTATGTATAAACAAAGTTTCGATAAATGCTCAGAGGTTGTTAGAGATTTTCAAATGTCTGTCGTGATTTGACCACCATTGAACTATAATGTCCCCTAATGGTAGGTTGTGCACGCAACATGCATAAGAATGAATAAAGGTTGCTCAAATGTATATTCTTAAGTTGTTGTTATATAAAAATCTTAGCCATTTCGCAAGCATATATAATAAACACATTATTATATTGCAATATGTACGGCAATTTGTCGGGATTTTTATCAGGGAATCGGAGAGGATGCGCTCTTTCAGCCAATTGTAGCGACATTCGTTGCATTTGCGAGATTAAATTCAAATTCGACATAAAGCATCAATAACATAAGTTGACACTTGCAGGTCGTCTAGATTTCGTATAAATCAGTAACATAACTTGTCACTTGAAGGTTGTGTACATTTCGTACACATCAGCAACATAAGTTGACACTAGCAGGTCGTCTAGATTTCGTACAAATCAGTAACATAACTTGTCACTTGAAGGTTGTGTACATTTCGCACACATCAGCAACATAAGTTGACACTAGCAGGTCGTCTAGATTTCGTAAACATCAATAACACAAGGAGACACTTGTAGCTTGTCTAGATTTCGTACACATCAGCAACATAAGTTGACGCTTGTAGGCCGTGTAGATTTCTTGCACGTACTCACCTCCATCACACTGTTGACGGTCGCACTCAGGCCCTGTGTTGACTGTAATCGTTGGCCCACTTTGGTTCCACCAGTCAAAATTGTCTCTAGTGCTCTGCGTAAAACCACACAAATTCTCGTCAAAGTCACATGACAGCGAGACTGGAAGCTTTGAACCACCTGGAAATTGAAATGAATTAGCACAATAAGAAGAGCACAAAAAATACGTGACTCATGCCATTGGTTTAACTACAACCTCCATAACATGCATAATTAGGCGCATGCGTACATATATCATTTCGATACAGTTACCAAGCATAGAGGTGATGCTAACAGATACAACAGAGCCATCAAAACATGCAAAAGGAAACAAGTATTTAATGACAGCTATCGGGTGGTAATTTCCCAAACCACTACATACCAATTCTGTATTCTATTATCTTTATTTAGGGCGACGGGAATAAAAAAGCTTAACAATTAACCTACTATGAGACTTTATAAATAGGTTTTAGTTTCAGAGAGGTTATTGTAATGAAGACCATATACAGTAATACCATCCTTATACAAAGAGACTGATTTCAGTGTGTATTCCAATGAAAATAAATGAAGCCATTAATACTTCCACTATAAAAAATCTTCAAATTTATAGATATTATCAAACATTGTTTATAAAGCTTTCCTGTCGGCCTTCTGTAGCTTATTGTAGAAAAAGAAAAAGTCAGTCATGCAAGCCATGCACCGATTAGAAAACAGATAAGAGCTAGACAACAGAAGACAAAGAGGCTTAAAGTTGTCCACATTTTACATATGTTAATGTACAAACGGACGATATCCACTGCAAGGTGCGTTCCAACGGCCCACTAGAGATCTGAGGTCAATCCCGAAAGACGGAGTTTGTATCTAAAGATTATGCCGCCATCGATGATTTGACATAAAATAGATTAGATTTTTTAAATCACCCTATATATTCTTCAGAATATAAATGTATACATTCTTTTTTTTTAATACTTCAAAACTGCCTGACTAAATATGTTATGAATTTCGTGGTTACAATTTATATCGTATTATACATAACTTTTGATTTGCTTATTAGATATGATGTAAACTCCAAAAGAGCCGATTCGTTATGAGTAGATGCGTATATTTATTATGCAGTATAAATAAAATACATGATGTTGATGAGAAAGTTTCAAACAAAAGTGAATGACAACAACACAAAACCACATTCTTCTTCAACTCTTTTATCCCGAAGTACATTCCGTTAATTCGGGATTATGCATGGTTGAAATAACAGTAAAATAAACTCAATAAAATACACACGGGTACCATAACAAACAATGAAGCATGATCATTTATAGCAACAGTCGTAGAAAAAAAATACAACAATCAATACGTATAAAATATCTCAAGGGTTTTGAACATACTGGAATAACAAATACTTTTTCCGCGTATGACCATGAGAGCCACATCTGCAGATACCATTGTACCCCGAGCCTATCGGACCGGGTATTTCCGTTCTCAGTATATGATAGCGCAAAAGAACCAGATTGCAGATTTAGTGTCAGCGAAACTGTCTAATCTAGAGTCTTTTCCTACACAGAGCACAACAGTCAAAGCGCAAAGACATCTTGGGTTGACAAGCACTACAACTACTGGCGAAAGTCTTTGAGAGGGCCTAGTGGATAAATACCAGGAACGGTGGGAGGCTGTTTGGTTCGGGAGTCACCGGGTAACAGGTGCGTGAAGTTGTTAAAGACGTCACAAGGGGAGAGAATTATGTCATCGATCGCGATGTCTCCGCGGAATGTCCGGCCTCGGACAGCCTCGAATATCACCTGCAAACAAACACCTGGTTTCAACGACGGTCATTTGTAAAAGTAACAAAATTAGAACAAAGTAAACGAGAATCATTGGCATATATAAACGAGGGCATGCTTCACGCTTCAGGTTATGACTGATCAAGAGCAAAACAATGCGTTCATCATTGAGATGCGGTATTAGTTATGAATCTTATGAAAAGCTCTATAAGAAAAAAAAACACCTTTGAAAAGCTTCATGAGAATTAATAGCTAACCTTGGAAAGGCTTTATAAGAATAAAGAATAACTTAGTCACCTCAAAATCGATATTTAAATTTTGAATGGTGAATAACACAAAATCTGAACTGGTTTATTTATTAAATCGATTGGTCAGTCTTAGGTGTGGAGCTACACGATGCCCGGGGTAAACTACTGACCTTTGCCAGGTATACCTGAGGAAGCCACAACCACAGAACTGGATTCAAATACACGAGCTCTTTGATCAATAGCTTGACGATTGTGGCAAATCAGCGACTTAACCGTTTGAGCCAGCGGAGTTAAACTGGACTTTGATTGTGCCGAGCTACATGGTGAACCGTTTTGGTGAAAACTTTGATACATCCATTTCGTGTGCAATTACAATAAGGCAAATAATACAAAGTTATGTAGGGCCGGGGAAAACACGTGTTGCTATGAAAGTAAAATTAGTTAGTCACAGTTCTGTGTAAACTGATTAGAAATACTGATATATTTCTGTCGTCGTCGCTTCCTATCAGTTGAACGTGGAAAAGACATAAGGTGGTTTAGAATCACAGGAAACTGAGCTCCATATTCTTGAGGTAAATACCTTATCAAGCCTTATCAAGTGATGAAGCACTAGGAAAGCTCTAACAAATAAGACAAGAACTAACACTTTTTGAGTTGCTTCATACCTCGAATGTGAGTGTTGGGGTGAAGCTGACGTCAGCAAATTGCCAGTCTCGTCCTTGTTCTCCACTCAGCGTCAGTATCCGGTTCTCGTGGCTATTCTCCCGGATGTAGATGCGGAGATCGCCGATCCCATCGCCCATCATATGGTGATAAAACCTGCAGGCATTTCATAGGCCCCACATAACACATGATTAAATACAACAGAAATGTTTCTTCTTTCAGACATTGTGAATGAAAACTGAAAATATATCTAAATAAATCACTAAGGATTATTTCACTAAGACTTAGAGGAATTACCTCCCTTATGGGATGGTTCTACGATCAAGACAAGTTTTGCTACTGCTCACCTCATACATATACTTGATGAGAACGGCTGCAGTGTTGGTGAAATCAAACGAGCCTTCTGGTTAACTTCAGCAGGCGTGGAACTCTCCAAGAAAAGGTACGAGCCTTTGAGTGCAGAACAAAAATATATTTGTCACACTTAAGCCAAAGGTAATATTTTCATAAGTTTCTTTGGTTTAAACCTATACATAGTTGTTGTAACAAACAGCATTACATGCGCCGGACTTCCAATCGAAAGAGGGGGCACATACCAAAACATTAAAGCACGGAAAATAGGGTGTTTTTTATTTGTTTGATTACGATGTTGTACGATGGTGGTCGGGTTACAGGAAGGGGAAACCGGAATGCCCGCGATAAACCAACGACCTTGGGCACTTTTCACATACTCTTTCCAGCAGGTGAGCAAAATGGGTAATCAACAAAAGGTGAACAGGATTGCCTGGGCTTTCTTTGTAATGCAATGAAGGAAATTACTTGCACATGGAAAAAAAAACAGCTTCTGATGTAGGCCTATTCGATTCTTTATTGTATTCTATTGCCACTTTTGAGTCAAACTTGTATCACCTTCTATATTAACTCGAGAAGAACAATAGTGTATCGCCAGAGTTCCAAGCCTAAATCTGGAATGGCTCGACGATGTCTGTCGTTGTCCATTCAACTCCGCCTAGCTTCAGGTTTCATGTTGCAGTAGTCTGTTGGATTGTGGTGAACATTTTGACCTGACCTAATTGTGGTGATCACCAACGTTCGAGGCCTTAAACTTGTAATGATAGATTTCCATAATCTTACGCATGTTTGACGCGATGCATGTTTTTATACCAACCCTACATGTATACGCGCCAGAGCGCCACTACAGTATGTGCGTTCCCGCCATTTTTATGTGGCGCTAAGTGACCGTCAGATTGCTCCAAATAAACATCCTTAACACGGAAAGTAGACATTCTTTAATCATTACAAAACTTACATAGGTAAAACACGCTTAGATGTAGTGTAAAGGAAGAGATATCTAACACGAAAGTTTTAATATTCAGTTATTTCTTGGATTATTGCTTAAGTCCTTACTCAAGATTTTTTCACAAGTACGATCGATGGCGGGCAAGTTTTCTAATAAAAGTGTTTGGATTTCCATAGATCATCCTTCACTGGAGTTATATTTAATAAAATAGAAATAAATAAGGCCATCATAAAGTTTAGGGTAGCTTTGGTGTCGAATGTTTAAAAGTTATTTTAAATACCATGCATATTCACGGTATAGTCAACTAATGACCGTTTCTCGTAAGGCCAATGGCACCGTGGACCAGTTTAGTTCATCATCGTATATAATCAATCACACGATTGACTTGATTCATTGAGGGCCTCCGTGGCTCAGTCGGTTGGCGGGCTGGCGCAGCGCAATGACCCAGAAGCCTCTCACCAATGAGATCGCTGTGAGTTGAAGTCTAGCTCATGCTGGACGGCTTCTTCTCCAGCCGTAAGTGGGAAGGTCTGTCAGCAACCTGCCGATGGTCGTGGGTTTCCCCCCTGCTCTGCCCGGATCCCTCCCACCATAATGCTGGCCGCCATCGTATAAGTGAAATATTCTTGAGTACGGCGTAAAACACCAATCAAGTAAAAAAATAAATAAATCATTGATTGATTAATGGATATTTACCGATGTGCTCAAGAAGTTTTCACGTACGTGACAACCGTCAAGTTTATGGGTGGATAAGTGCTGACAATCAGGAGTGCACCCTCGACCTTGGTCATGTACCCGGATGTTACCGCCAGACATAGAACCTTAGAGAGCTGGATTCGAACTCACGAACTCAGTGGTCAAAGGCCGAATAGTGACAGCAAGTTATCTGTGTCAGCCAGGCCAGTTATAGTGCATGAGAAATATTGTACTGTACCAAAAGAGCTTCCCATGGTATGGTCCTCCTTGGGCCCGGTGTCAGCGGTGGGAGTGCTGGAATGTG
This sequence comes from Acanthopleura granulata, assembly GCA_016165875.1. Lineage (NCBI taxonomy): Eukaryota > Metazoa > Mollusca > Polyplacophora > Chitonida > Chitonidae > Acanthopleura > Acanthopleura granulata. The sequence continues at coordinate 7,721,071 of JABBOT010000002.1, forward strand.
CCCACTGAAAGTCCAGGTCATCGCTGGTCTCCTGTTTCCAGCCGCAAAGGTCAGCCCGGTCCAGGTTACAGTAAAATATGCTACCGGCTATAAACACGGGAAGAGACAAATATATATTAACACTATTCACCATGACACCATGAAATATTCGAAATAGACGGACAGCATGCACAGCGAATGTGAACCAAAGCAGCAACAGCGGTATAATAATTATAATGTGGGCATACGTGTCCCGTGAAGCCGCGTAATGCGAGTAGACATTGCGCTGGTCATCTCACAATAATGTACCCAATATTACCTACATGACACGTAAGATCCAACACTGAATTGAAGCATTTAACTTCATAATATTCAGTTAAGAAATACAAATAAATAATATCTTCATAAATAAATATACATGTATAAATAAAAATGCTTATTTTGGATATTCTTTCGCTTTAAATCAGCGTGAAGGAAATAATATCAGAAGGACAGAAGAACTAGAACCATATTGCGAATATTAGATAGGTTGCAGTTGCAGACATTTATTCTTCCGTGTATTATGGCGGCTACATCTGATTATCTGTTGAACTCGGTTTTACACAGACGATATACTTGTCTCAAAGAGGCAAATCTGCCACAGGTAAACTCATCAATAGTTCCATCCAGATACAGGTATGAGCTGTTACTAGAAATGTATGATGAAAGGTGTTGCTGGTGATATTGCCGGATGTTGCTGGTTATGTTATTGCGTTTTGCTGGTAATGTTACTGGATTTTGCTTGTGACGTAGGTCAAGATGTTATTGGTTTTTGCCACTATGCGGCGGGATTTTACTGGTGATGTTGCTGGATTTTCCTAGTTATGTTACTGGATTTTGCGAGCTATGTTGCTGGATTTTGCTGGCGATGTTTCTGGTGATGTCAACACGAGACCACTTACGTATACAGACCGGAATGTAGCCGGTCCATTCCCCGGAGTCTTTACAGTACCGCTCCCGACTACCCACCAAGGTGTACCGTGAGGGGCAGATGAAGGACACCGTCCTGCCCACGCTGAAATTACTGCCCTGTCGAAATCCCTTCAGAGGCATACCAGGGTCCCGGCACTGAGAGATATCTGCAAAATTACCTCAATTCATGAAAGTCATTTACAACACACCTCCTCTGTGGAGTACATGGCTCATCCAACTAAAAACATCATGGCATTGTCACACCAAGCTTGACGCATTAAGCCATTTGCCACAAATCTTTCCTCATTCTAAAGAATTTCCATATACCGACGTTAATTCATTTCCAGATAAGTCATTTATCCTTATTTTTATTATTATTTTTTTCATTCAATTTTTATTAAAATTTTATTAAAATTTTTTTTTATTATTTATTGATTTAAAATTCTAAAGGCTCGGCATTATCCCTTTAAGCTTAGCCAGACATATTGCAAGTGTAGTTTTTCAGACTACCTGTCAGAGTTGATATCTGCTCATGAATCTTTCTCTTCACAATATTTCAGGACCACGTATAAATGTATTGAAAATGAATACAGACTGAATACTAACTGCAGTTGTATAATTTGCGAATCTTCAACACGTCAGTGGCACTGAGCCCTTTCCGTTGTCCCAGCTCGTCTCGCGTTGGGAACTTTGGCACTATAGTCGGCGCCGATCTGTCAGCAGCGAAGGTGTTGGCGGCATAGTGCATAATCGATCCGTAGTCATATGGCGCCCCAAGCGTATCGATCTCATCAAAATCAAATTTGTTGAAGTTGTGTTTGTGATCTAAGTAATAAAAGTAAAAGTCACATTATTTAGCGTGAAGTCATAAAGTGTTAAACACCTGAATGTTTACACCAAATCACATTCGTTTCAAAAGTTATCTTTAAAACTTGGAATTGATATCCTTACTTAATTCTTTATTCAACATTGGAAGACACACGCATCAATGAAAATACATTGACAATTGACATAAAGCAAGCTCCACGAAGCACGGCGTAGGACGTTAACTTCATATATCTCTAGGCGTAAGATTATTTTAGTTTAATTCATCTGAAACAAATATGTGTCAGTTTTATTCTGAACAATTTTAGTCAAATAATGTATCGTAACGGGTTTATCTCAGTTATCTCTTCTTCAGTCAGATTATCCAGCACTCTTTCAGTATATTGCTATGTCAGTTTTCTCACCTTCAGCAATGTTATCCCATATTATCTCAATATAATGGTCGCGATCTGGTCGGCTATGTTCATGCCAAAACCCCAATGCGTGCATTATCTCGTGCATTATAGTGCCTTTATTGTTGCAGCCTGTTCCTATAGACACATCCTGGGGTCCACCTTTACGGCCAACGGGACTGAAACACCTGAAGGTAACATAATGCTGATATGTGAGAAAACATGAAAAAAAAATAGCTGAATATATCACTGGCCAGAGAAAAAAATGAAATCCCAGAAAATTACGTCGGTGAGAAAAGGAAACATCAGAAAGTTTCACAACGCACCATAAGTCAGCAAGAAAAAGGAAACACCAGAAGCACCATATCGCGAAAGAGGTCAGTGAGAAAAAGGAAACATAAGAAATTGCCATATCACTCAAGTGGTGAGTGATAGAAAAAGAAACGCCAGAAAATATCACAACTCATGAGTGGTCAGTGAGGAAAAAGGAAACACCCAAAAGTATAACAACGCAACAGTGGTCAGTGAGGAAAAAGAAAACACCAAAAAGTATCACAACAAGTATCACCAACAAGTATCACAGAGGTCGGTGAGAAAATCGTACAAATGAAGGTAATGCAGCACGTTATTTCTGGGAGAAAATGCTACACATAAAGATAACACGTCATTGATCAGTGAGACAAAGTGATCAACACTGAAAGAATGTAACACCCGTAACTAACAACTAAGAAAGGTTGGAATATCACGAGCGACAATAAAGCTCAACAGATTTTCATTGTTGGCAAAGTGAACATAGATTTACCGAATCTAAGTTATCACGAGAAGATCCAAAAGACTCATCCCTTGCAAGAGATGTTTTTCGGGAGAGGTTAAATGGACAGACAGGGTGAAAACAAACTGCTAATGAAAATAATTTACTTCAGGTGGCGGTTCGAAATCACGTTCCCTCATACAATGACAGTGGTTTAAGTATTGGGCCTACATTTTATGGTACTGGCAATGTTTAGTTCTTGTCCATATCAGGATGAGCGGAAAATAACTAAGTAGCGTTTTCAAAAGCCGACAAGTGCTTTGTTGTTCATCAAATCGAAATTATAAAATATCGAGTTCAGATGTTATCACACCTGAAGTTCCATTACGGGAGATCAGAAGCCTAGATAACAGTTTCTTCGCTAATACTGAATGTATGGAATAACCAGTTCATTCGTAAACAGTACAATCGCGCAAAAGGCCTCCAGTATTAACCTCAACCAAGCAAGTATTTCACAAGTCTACGCTGCTACGTTTCCTTTCGACTTGACATTTCCAAATTGGCGTTTTGTCATATAAACTCCATATGCAGTCTGCACGTATTAACCGTTCAACTGGGTGCGCAGGCCTCAACATGGAACTCGATGCCGGTAACATCAAGGTTACAGGTGACCCCATTGGCTTATATTTTACAACAGGTTTGGGATTAAGACGTTTGTCTTTCACTTGCTCGGCCACATGAGGTGTGAGTTCAATCCCGGTTTGTGGCAGGGAATTTGTGCATACTTCCGTTCTCACTGTTCGTGGGCCATCGCTAACAGAAAGCGGTCGGCGACACTTATGTGTACCGATTTGCACAGTCCACTGTTCTTTGAAGACAATTTGTCTTTCAGCACTTCTGGTCACACTCGAGAAAAACGCCAGTAAGTTGGCAACTTTCGTCGCAGAAGTGAAAAATTTTAGCTTGGCGTTAAACAACAATGAAATAAATAAAAAAAATATGGCAGTTCTGGCCAATATATTGTCATGGTGTAAATGTGATCATCGCTATCATTTCTTCATGACGAAAAGTGAAACCCTATGTACGATTTCTTTTAAGATAAACAGAGTGCACTGAATTAACCGACATTTTATAGGCACCTAATTGGTCAAGGGCTCGATAGCTGCTGTGATCCTGGACTTTACCTCACTATCTGAAACAACAAGCCCCTTTTCGTTGTTACGGTTATCCTCTATAAATACGTACCCTTTCAGTGGAGTTATTCTGATAAAGTCCACTTCATTTTCCACAGGCTTGAACTTAATGCAGGTCAGGTTCTCAAACTCTGTTAAAGCCAGATGGATCTCGTGACGTACATCCGGGGCTGACGAGACAAGAACAGGAACTATAATTGTTCAGCACAGACTCTCAGTAGCAATAGAAATTTCAATTCTCAGCAAAGATTAACATTTCTCTACTCGGCAACAGTAGAAAGTACAAGACTCAAAAAGGATCAACATCGCTCTACTTAGCAAAAAGAGAAATTACAATTCTAGAAAAAAAATGATTAACATTATATTTCTCTACTCAGCAGAGGTAGAAAGTGCAAATCTCAAAAAAGAATTAACATCGCTCTAAAAGCAACAATATAGACATTGCAATTCTAAAAAAAAGATTAACTTCGCCCTTCACAGTAACAATGGAAATTACAAGACTCGGAAAAGATTAACATCACTCTACTTAGCAGCAATATAAATTGTAATTCTCGAAAGCGGATTAACATCGCTCTACTCAGCAACATTAGAAATTGCAATTCTCTAAAGTATTCACTTGAATACCCCTAGGAAACATATAGTTCTGTAAACAGAAAACGATGCAATGTTAAACATTATAAACAGTACAATACATACAGAAGCAAATAATATGTGGTGTTATCTTTGTAAAGTGAATGCATATTAATGCTTGTTAACACTAGCTCATAACATTGTTGTACTTCATAATACATGCTAAACTTCATACAAAATTGTAGCCAAAACTTAGATGTTGGCAAACGGGAACACTCAAAGAAGGGCAATGTATCCACCATAGAAAAGCAAACGTCCCAAACAAGCCTCCATAATTTTTTCCCCACTCTGTACGTACTTAGGAGTCTGTGCTCGTACTTCGTATCCAGTGTTAAGTATAGGCAGGTTACGGGGTACAGTGTAAGATGTTTCACACTTGCTCTCCATGTGAGTTACAGTAGGTTGATATGACCCGCAGGTTAAGCCGTGAGTTACCCATTATAATATAACCCCGTCTATATACCCAGCTGATGAGTCCGCTCTCACTGCGTGACACACACACCTTTTCGAGGCGGCAATTCGGTCTACTGTTAAACGGCGGAACCAAATCAAACGAGTTCGCATTTGTTAGCTAACGGAACCTGGAATTTTCATTAGAATCACGTAGTACTTACAATAGGACTCGTCCAGTGTGTAGGGCACCACTCGGCTCATCCAAATAGCATCGTGGTCCCGAACAGCGTTTCGTCTCTATATGTATAGGCCGAGATAAAACAAAGACAGAAAATGGAAATCATTAAAAAACTCAAAGAATAATGTGGGATAAATTGAAGCAATCTATATTTTATTGCAGAGAGATTCACCTAAAACTGAAACACATAGGGTTAGCCTGATGATTAATATACCACGATGCACAAAATCGTAGGAGCAGTCCTATATCTGTTTTAACAGTGATGTAAATTATTCGGTGCTTTTATTCCGTAATCATAGTTGGGTTTTTCTGTTCTTGTTGGAATAACACCGAAATGAATAGTGAATGGTAAATCGCAATCTCACAAGGACTTGGACTAATAATTTCATAATGTATACTGTATACAGAGTACAGAAGATTTCGAGCAAAGCATAATGTAAAGGCTGTTCGTTTATTACAGATATACCCTGGGATATAGTAGCCTACGTTTCCACTCATTGATGCACTGTAGCAAGTTTTGAGGGTTATCGAAATTCTTCGATATGACTTAGTAGCAAAGCTATAAATTTCAGGTTTTCCTTTGTTCTCTTTAATGATAAAAAAATACATTTACCCATATCTATAATACTTTGCGATATTAATAAGTCAATCTGGAAAATGACAGTGACATTTGATGAACGAACACACCTTGATGAAGATCTTTGGCTCTGTTTGAGGTGAAGATGCACAGCCGAACCAAGGAGACGTGGGATTCGGACCATTTGAGCTACACTACACCTATGTGACTAGAGCCAGATGGTTAACTTGTAACCACTTGTTAACTTGTAACTTTAACAGCTTTATGTAAGTCTCAGTACGTCTTGTATACCAAACGGCTTTATAGTAATGCTATTAATTCGAGGAATGAGATTTTAAGTAGAATTTACTGACCACGTCCATCAGAATATCACCTTCCATCAGATATCGGTTGTTCACTCCTGTTGAGAAAAAGAGGCCATAAACATTAAGTTAGTTCCTAAACTGAATGATTAACAGAAGGCACGAAAAAGAGATCCCAGCCTCAAGGAATATGAACGACAAAAGAATAGGAAAAATAACCTAATGTGACGTTACTGACATTAAGCTGCCTAACGGACTAACTGCTCTGCCTTTCGCTGTCGTTATTGAATGGCTTATGTATGTTGCATCTATTTACGTGTTACAAACACTGACGGCCATGTTGCATATATCATTATGGGCAAGTTAAAATGCATCAAGGAAATATTTTGTCGTATTTTTTAGGAAAGCAATTAAAGTTATTTGGCAAGCACGAGATTGGTCATATAGAAATCTAAGGGCACAAGTCCAGTATTCCAAACCGGAAGATTTATGTCTAAAGTAGCAAGAACCATTTCCAACACAATACAATATGACAAAATTTAAACACAATAAAATAAGAAAAATGTCATCAGTAATCAGTTTTTCGATGGTATCAGTCACATTCATGTATGTGCTACATTCGAAATCTATAGAAATCTTGTGATTCATATATAATATATGATGAAAAAATGTCAGTTGTTTCACTGACGGTTTGTCTTTTTACTTTGTTGCTCTGTAAAACACAATGACAGCATGTACTACATAAGTTATCTATTACTGATTAATTAGATTCACATAATATAACAGATAAGACCTTTCGATATGGTTAAAGAGGCAAAGGAGAAATCTGTCTTAACCTCTCCAAACAGTCGTAACGTAACTGCTTATAAATCTTTTCTTGGGAAAATACGACAAAAAAGCTAATATCATAAGAACAAGCACAAGAATTGAGGAATTCGTAAAACATTGTAATAAATATCCACCAAATACCAATCCCACTGATTACCATCAAAAGATAAAAATGTAAACATAATCAAAACACTTTTGTACTTGGAGAAATTGAGTCAGTAACCTTGGTAAAAGATCTTTTATAGTTGTTATTTTTGTAAATATTTACAAAGACAGAAATTATTGAGGTTTGTCAGCTTAAGCCAGGTTACAACTATAATACCTTTTAAGGTATAGATCTGGCAATGTTAAAGCTCAGAGAAACCCACATCATCTTAAGATATTTGAACAAGCCCACTTAGCTTAGGAACATCTTAGCTGGCCTTAAATGTTAATCTGTGTCAAGTCCGAGTGGTAAACAATCCGGCAGGTGTTAATTTCGCCTGGGCTTACAAACAAACAAATATTCTATATCGGATTTACCTTAAAAACTAAACTAAACATGACAATTTCCACAAAAACTTCTGCAGCAAACCTGACGGTTTTAATCATTAAGCACGGCTTAAAGTGCGATGGTCTACAAAGCTGAAAGAAATAAAACATTACTTTGAAATAAATGTGCAATTTATATGACGTGTATAATGCTGTATGATGCGGATTAGAATATAATAAAGCCTTTGAAAAGAACTTCCATCAGTGTCCATTTTTAATCTTGCCTGGTTCGTAAAAGCATGTTTTACATCACAACTAAAATGATATATTAATCCAAATACATCGGTAAAATGAAATATACTACCAGTATCTGTGTTAAGTTTTTTTAGCCGACGTTTATTCCAGGCGAAAAATTGTATCACCCTATATAAATATCTAGGGACATTTGGTCTATCAGTTTAACTTCGATATCATGAAACATTTACCGATATGCTCAGAAGCATTCTAAACATTCGAAATTTCATCGAGTGCCAATGGAATAGCTAAAAACATCCCCGTGATGGAGGGATGATAATGCTAAATCTATTCAAGGTATGTGACATAGAATTTGAGGTTATAAACCCGTGAGTAACCTTAACTTACTCTCTTCCAGTTTTACTTCATATATCTCATGGAATATGGGCAATTTAATGGCTATTTAGGTAGTTTTGTTTGTAAATATTTGTTCGTTTATTCGCGCATTTAATCAGAATCAAGCATTTAACCCCGGGCAACTGCATGTAGAGAGGGCGCAGGTTGGAAAAGCGTGGCGTGTGTATTTTTTTCGGAATAACAGATTAGGCAAAATTTGTTAGAGGGCAAAAACGGAGAAATAACTAGGCGATAAAAGCGAGTATTCTGTGGCCAGAGTAAGCGTAGTAGAGAAGAGAGACTTGCTAGCTGTTGCTTATATGTCGAATTGAACGCACACGTTAGAACCAGTCTGTTATTTGTTTTTGACGTTTACAGAAGGATACCTTGTGGACATGAGAGATTGTCAGGCCCACAGACCCAATGGCTGAACAAGGGATCTGTGCATGGCTGACGTTTATCTAGTGCCATAATCAGACAAAATGGAGGACATATATATATTCTGTAATATGTAACCGACATATATATAACTGTAAACATACATAGGAATAAGGTTATTGGTTCACTTACTTTCGGACACAATTCCACATCGATGAATTGAAGAATTTCAAAGAGCTTAGCCTTATCAGCGATTAAAGAAGTTTTCTATAATTTAGACACTTTCAAAAACATGCTAAAACATACAGATTCGTTTGAAATGCAAATGGAATCTAGACACCCAAGTCGTGAGTTCGAGTTTGACTTAGGAGAGTTTGGCCAGTGTCGACAAGCTATGCTGCTGTATGCCTGGAGGATACATGAAAACACTTTTCTAAATCTTTAAACTATTACTCAAAAATTTATTTTGTGGTACCCCCCCCCCCCAAAAAAAAACTTTCTTAAATAAGTTAATTTCTTTATTCACATTAACAGCTTAATCCGATCACAATTACGGATCAATTCGCTACCAGGAACAGGTTAATCCGTTAGATCGACGAAAACCTGGATGTAACACTTTGAACAAATTTAAAGGAAGCCTCTTTAGGGTATTAGTTGGTGTTAAATGGAGGCATCAATGGCGTCTGGGCCAGTTTCATGCAGCATATTAGAGCTAAGTAGGCCTTAACTACCATGGCAACGTATGTTATACAGCTACTTCGCACTAAGTATATTTCATGAAAGTGGCCCCTGTTTACAGATGAAGAAGTCTGTCCGTCGGCGTGCAGTATGCCTATGGCATCCAACTGGTGTAACAATACCCGAGATAAAAGATGAAAATGTTTTTTCATGAAAAATCGCTTGTATCTAGCATAAATTATGTAGAAGGGCTCGGTTGATTTAATTATTCTTGTGCCATCATAGTTTCGGACCCCAAAATCTTTTAAGGGACATATCCACAGTCAGCTGCAAAGTTGCCTACACACGATAATCATTCGTCCAATTCGTCCAAGGATTTCGTCCAATCGTCTGTTGTTCTCGGTCATATAGAACAAATACACACATCCGGTCATTCTCTAGAGATCCTCTGTTAAACTCTCCAGTTTTTCACTGGTCGTGGACACAAGGCCGTGTAGTGACAGGATAAGGGATATCTAGATGTACCGATGGTCAGAGGTAGTTTTTATTGCGTCACACGAGATCAGGTTTTTCCGTATTGCCTCTGTTATACACGCTGCCCACGGGGTACCGTAAATAAGACATAAGTTCAGCAGAAGGACAGACAAAATCCCACGGTTTCACACCTCTGTTTTTTAAACTAACGCCACAGTTCGAGTTCCGTTACGATTCCTTTTTTTATCACCTTGGAACTGTCCAGTACAAATTCTATGTAGGCGGGAAAGTCTCTTACATATCCTTTTTATCTTGAGAGAAAAAAGACGTTAGAAACAATCACATTCCATTCTTATCACAAAGTTTTGGCCACAAAATTGTTTCAGCAAAGCCTGAGAGGAGAAAAAAAGTTCCATCAGCTACTCGGACTGGTAAAGTGCGAAAACTATGCTGGCGAGTTGTCTGTGGGGATCGCTGAGCGTATTTGACCTGTTCAGGTCAATGTATACAACTCTGTGTTACGTGAACATTGTCTTAAAGCTTCTTCCTGGCCCAAATAAATCTTTACAAATATTTCCACAAATATTACCCGCGGATCTACGGCAGCCCTATTGCCCTAGAAAACGGCTGAACCCTGGACAGCTCGCTCTACAGACCTCACAACGACGACATGTGAGGAACTGTACAGGACATAGGCACGCGGATGCAACCACGCTTTGTGAATTTGCATTAAAGTTGACTATTTAAAAATGTAAATTTTGTGAGGGCTGTACCGTGCATATAACAAGTGTGCATCGATTCCATCTAGAATTGGATTTGAACTGACATATTAACAGCACACATGTCCAAAGTAAAAACATAAACCTAGGTTTGTGTTCGCACAATATTCCCTTTACAGCGGGTAAATGCAGAGGACCCATGACAGTGGAACAGTTGGAAATTGGTCCCATGTATCGGTTTAAATACTGCCCATTGTCAATTTACCTCACTTGGGGTTTTATTTAAACTGTTCAAGTAAAGGGTTAAGCAGAAGCAAATTTCACTCCTTTATTACACCATGTCTTAAGCAGATTGTTTCTGTTTACGTGTATATGCTGAAATCAACCATAAACTTGTTTTGCTTTAATGGCTTAGCTTCGAACATGTGTACCGGTACATGTGTAGCTGTTTTAGTGTGTATCATGGTTACTATAAATGCCGCAATAGAAGTTAATCATGGACAATAAAACGATTGTTGTGTCTACATCACAGATCTCTGAGGAGAAGGGACCTAATTCATAATTACCAGGATGGCTGTAACTCGCCCATAATAATTATCATATGGGCAATTTAGTGGTGGCAAATATTGCACACCCTCAGTTTAAACGGAAACACACAGCATCGCCTACATCACCACATTGATACTGTTCCGGTAGAGTATCATATACACTGATATATTGCAATTTAATCCAGCAATTATGTAGTAAGTTATCCAAACGCAATGCCTGTCTAGCGACATTAAATAATACCGGTATAATGGCGCAATAATACACAGGAAATCACTTTCCAGATTGTTCAAATCCACCTGAGGTAATTCGTTAACGTCGGTGATACCGATACTGGGGCGCTAACTTCGGGTCTTGGTATAACCGAAAGAAACATTCAAAGAATTCTTACATGTTGGACCGCGGTACTAGCAGATTTAGGGCAGGTCGTTGGGTAGTGGTTGGGAGGAGCGGTTGTCCATTGCCAGCAGTTGGCCAAATATGGATATTTTGCCAAAAAATGTTTTTATTGAAAACATTATTGATACTGTGCACATTTTCAAACTATGCAGTAAACAATAATATTGGAAATTTCAAGGAAATGGAAAAAATAGTGTATAGGCAGCTTTAACTTCGCATAATGTAATGTAATAATAAATTGCACAAAAAATGTACAAGCAACTTACGAGTAAGCCTATATCATGTCCGTCAGACTGGTTTTCATCTTCGTAAGCAATGTGATAAGGTACATTCATCTGTAGCCGAACCCGCATAAGGATATTTGACTTAAGATGTAATATTTATACTAATTTGCAACAGTTAATCGATGGTCCGATGCAATCGATGGTTAATAATCTTTACTCTCTGACTTCACATAACGTTTATTACGTGTTCCTGTCCCACCTGAAGCTGTAATTTATATTGGACCAGATGAATCCTATGACGTTTTAGTGTGTAAGCTGCAACGTATTACTCTTGCACCCAGCAGTAATACAGCAGTAAGTTCAGCTCGGACCAGAAAGAGCATAACATGGGCAAAGGTAACCGCATTGTACAAATCAAAGGATAAAGCAAATCCCAGAGCCATGTCGGCTTTTATAAAACTTTTCCAACTGCACCACCCTCTTAGCGCTTTTCTAGAAGGGTTCAGCTTGAGGATCCAGATAACTTGGGCTGTTTTCCCTAAATTTTAAGTTACTTCATGTATCAAACACTACTTAATACGTCTTGAAAGATCGTATGGAAAAAACTGTTTTCTGATTTCCGCTAATTCTGGCCGATGTCACCAAGTGGTGACCCTGTGCCTTGGTACGAGGTTCGAGGTCCTGGTGTTCGCTGTATAATCGCTATGACCAGGTTAAAAAATCGTTAAAATTCTTGCAAACATTCTTCCCTACATCAAAGCTGATTTAAGCAGCATTCGTTCACAAATAAGAGCAAAAGTAGAACTTGCTTTATGGCTACGTAATTCCACTTATCCATTTTTTCTACCAACAATGTCCGACGGGATAACCAACATAACTTAGTACGGTACATCCGCATTTTTTATATTTGTTCCATATGCAGCTTGTTTGGGAAATGTGTCAGCATCTGACCTACTTCCAATGGCCTTTACATAAAAAATATATTATACATATATGGGCGACCCTAGCACTGGAAAATTCGTAAAACTCGTTGCCGTCTTTAGGAAAGGGGTTTAAAGCCGTGTGCTCCATTGTTCTTCCTTGGATTACGTCACACTTCTAGGCGCATATGTACGCAGAAAGCACTTTGGTAGTACACAAACACTGCAGCGTCACACCAGAAAAGGATGTTGTTTTTCTGCGATTTGGACCCTTTGGTGTAGCCCGTCAGAATGAATTTCATTATCCAGACACGACCATGCCACGAACAGATGTTACTTGTGTCAACGTGTTATAGTAACACCTACACAAACCATACGTGGTGTTATACTTGGATACACTATCGTAAATTTTCGTAAAATTACGTGTAAAAGGCCTGGCAATAAGCTTCCACGAGTTTCCCCAGCAAATAACGACCTTGGCGGCCGTAATATAGTCGTGTGAAGTAGTATGCAAACCCCACACAGATCATGTGCGTCTCCTATTATGAGTTTTTAAACCCTCGACTTCTCAAAGAGTATCTCACTCCGGAATTAAAATGAAGGCCTTTGTTTGCTGAATACATCTTTCAGTGCTTTCTAGATGGATGTTTACAAATAAATTTCAAAAGATGATGTAACCCTTGTAACTAACTGATCATTTCTGATGGCATCTTGATTATATAATGGTGCTTTCAATTATGTAATATCGTTTACAGTAACACCGCCTCTAACAGAGGGCATTCTACCGTTACTCATCCCTCTATCTTAAACTGGCCATGGGTTATGTATTATATACTTCCAACATGAAGAATCCATTAGATTGTTTGCCCATAGAGGAGAGCATTAGTACATTTTGCCGTACCTACCATAGCTTGTCTTACAATTTCCTGGTCCTGGTTATAGGCAGAAAATAAAACTGGTTGAACACAATGGAAGTGTCTGGATTTTCTTAGAGTGTAATTTAACACGAAGCTGAAGATTTTTTTCTTCTAGGATTTGCGATCTGTATTTTATAGGTGTTGGAAACCGGAGCGCCAGAAGTGAATCACCGACCTTCTGGTATATTGTACTGGCGAACTTTTCCATATAGATATATCATATTTGTGGAAGGTAAGCTTTGTCACTTCCCTGCCAATGCTCAAGCTTCGAAATACTATGTGTGGTACATGGTAATGCGATGAATATATTTCTTGGACGATGAAGGTCAACGGTATGTGTAATTAAATCATGGCTAATTGGTGTCTTTATGAAATGACTGCTGATAAACGCGTTAATTGCTGTAAAGATGAAAAAAATCCACGTACCTTCATTCTCTTCCGGATAAGCGTCTCCATAGTGCACTGGTCTTGGTGTGTCGACGCGAAATCTGGACCACTGGTGAAGAGAGACAACAAAACTGTTCGTGAATGTCACGCATAGAAAATAAAAAACAAAAAAAAGTAACAAAAAAAAAAACAGTAGCTACAGAATTTTGAACATTAACAAATGCAAAGAAATTCGCACAAAAATCTAATGTGATTAGCAATTTCATATCCCCCATTAAGCTCAATGCCGAATCGTATAAGGTACACAGCTTACTCACCAGTTAAGCCACTCTGCATGTCTGAATTACTCCTCAACACATTTTCCTCTTGACATATACCTTACTTAAAGACTATATTTCTTACACAAAATAACGTTAATGTTTATGGGTGAAAAAAAAATGAAGAAAACTACCATAGGTCTACGTCAGGCAGTGCCGAACAAGCCTCTACGGAACGACAATTTATCAGCAGGAATGATAAGAGACAAAATCCAGAAAGCCATTTTGGCTTCCTTTAAAATTTTAAGGCCATATTATAATGTTTATATAACTCTTCCAAACTGTAATGTATTGGGCATAAAGTCATACTTATTAGCTATCCCAGATGGAATTATGTTAGTTTGTCTAAACTGTCAATGTCCAAGACTGGCTCATTTTTAGAACTCATCACACAGATCCCATTTGTAATTTAAAATGAGCAACCTTTTTCTTACATGTAAATACAGCACAGGAGAAAACTATACTTCTGTTAAGAAAATAAACTCTGGAGTAACCAAGTTTCTCAAAACTACAATGCGACACACCTGACTACAAGTCAGACAGGGCATGTGACAAGATCTCTGATATATATTTTTTTCTTCTCAAGACGTTTTCCCCTTCCTTTTCTTCTCGACGCCAGTCGGCGCATTTGAATAGGCACGTGCGTTGTGAGGGGCAATATTTGCTGATTGGTCGGCTGTGGGAACGTGAGCCCGGATCTGTGGTTACGTCATCCGTGGCGTCACATGGGCGGATTAGCTACGGGATGAAGTTTAAGTCACCAGATTAACCGCTGTAAATCCACCCGTCCACAAACACCCTTGAAATGGCCGAATGCCTCTCAGACTTTGCCTTAAGACGACAACAAATTTACCTAGAGAGACCACTGCTCTTAAAAGGCAAATTCCAAAAGGCACTGCCCGAGACAAAGCAGACGGCCAAAGAGGGCCTGCTCCTTGTTAACTTCCGCCGCCATGATGCAGTATAGAAAAAGTATTATCCACATTCAAGCGGCATCAAAATCAACTTGTAACTCTATCAAACCCTCTTTATCCAAATCGTCTTGAACATTGTGTTTTAATAAATGGAGATATAATTCCATTAATAAGCTATTGTTTTTTCATTTTTGGGTCAAAATGGGATTTTTTCAGACAATTTCTTGCTGGTAAATGTATCTGTCGTACATTTTCATCCTAATACCTAAAATAAATATGTTAACATGGACAATTTGTCATAAAGGAATGCTTTAATTTCAGTCCAGGCGCAATCGGTCTAAAGCTTGTCACAAACTCTTGCACCTTATTTATAAAAAATTATAATATAAAAATTATAAATAAGGCAAATTTCATGTTAATTTTTTAATGGCTACTTGTATATGTATTTTAATATTTTATACGTTCTTTCTTGTGAAGTCGTGTGATACATTGTTTCTTATTTAATCAAGTATTTCTGTTTCTCTTAGGGTATCGGTAGTTCGGTGGTTAGCGTGTTGGATCAACACGATCAATCAGGAGCTTCTCACCAATGCTGTAGCTATGAGTTAAGCCCAACTGATTCTGGCGTCCTCTCCGGTCATTTACGAGGTATGACCTGACAGCAACCTGCAGGACTAGGTTTCCTCTAACCACAATGTTGGGTGCCGTTGTATTAAGTGAAATATTCTTGAATACGGCGTAAAACGTCAATGAAATAAATAAACAAATCTGTTTCCTATTTCACCAAAGAAAGAGCAAGAAGACCAAGGAAGCTTTCACAAAAGTTTACAAAGGCTTTGCTTTTTATCCGTAAGCATGCTCGAGCGAATTTGCCAGTTGGTTACACTGACAAGAAGGTTTCAAGGAAAGTACATTTCCTCATTATATGTTTAATTAACACATTGCCGAATGTTTACTTTTCTTTGACAACCTTTGTCCATCCATCACACATTTATGCCTATATGTGGGGTTGAGCTGCTAATTTTTGTTGAGGACAGTAACACGTAAGTGGACTTCGCTTTGTCTTCTTTGAGAAGCCTACATCGGAAATGAATACTTAGCCTTCACATCATTGCATTTAGCAATGTTTTATTCTTGGATGATTTCAGTTAAGAAGGCTAAGATATTTGTCCTTTTCAGTATAACAACGGTTCACAGACTGTTACGTTTAGTCACTAACTTAGTCACCTTCTTTCATCATGTCTTATATGTATACTGGGCTAGGCGTGGCGGCTTATATCGGGGTACAAAATGTCCAGTAACAGTACTTCGGACAGCTATACGTAGGTGTAATCTTTAACGCTGCCGATCTGACAAAGAATTGTTTTCACATTCCTTTATGAATGGAGAACGTGAATTGACACGAAACCGTAAGTAAACGTTGTTAAACCCCGCCTTGATGACTTCAACTTTGTTTTCAAGTTATGAAAGTCCAGAAAGTGTTTTTGCCCTGTTGGATCCTCCTATAGTACCCGGATCTTACCATTTTCCTCCCGTCTATCGGAATTTTGACAACCAGTCTGAATATGTCTCTCCGTACATATATATATATATATACACTCCTGACTTCAGCAATGACTAACAGATGTTATCAGTACTCGACTACAAACAAAGCGCGTTAAATGGACGCGTGACATACAGAGCGTGTGTGCCATATGGTAGGCATGTTTATTTACATACATGACGCTTGAGAAAAACAAATAGGAAAGCAAGCAGTTTCCAGGTGTATCATATCCTGAAAGAACTACACACGTGGGTGTAACAATAACGTCTTTTGACCAGGAATCTATTCCTTTAAATCTCTGACAGAGAGATGGCCTTTCTTGGTTAAAGTTCAATCACTTTTCACTGATGGTTGCTGATAATTCAGTGAATAATACTTGAATTCAAGGCGACATTGTCTTTTCACTCTCTGTGAAACGTATAATTATGCAAATATACCAATATACAGAAAAATAGAGGTTGCTATAGTGATTATTTCAGACTTTTGTTTTATGCACAACAAAATGCTACTTTTGTGGAAAATGCTAATACATGTACGTGTATTTTATACTCATATGTATGTGAAATACATTGAAATACCTGCTGAAATCATTGGCAATCAGTCAACACTAAATAACTCAAGAAAACAATCTGTGTAAAAGTTACGCGAATTTACCGTCTCCGCAGACAAGAGGCTTATACATGAAGATATATAGGTCGTGTCCCAGGTAGGTCTTAATTACAGATGAAAATAACTTACTTGGACACGTGGGCGTAGGCTTATCAGAACAGGTATCGGGCGCACTAAGACAACATAAGTACGTTTGTTATGTGTGTTTGATATAAAGTCAAGGGTTATTAAGGCGAGAGGTCCCGTCATACCGACACGTTATGCACCCCGACACCGGGGCAGGTTGACCACAAGCCAACTGTTAGACTTAATCCCGATATTTCCGGACTATTGTCTATGAAGCCAGACCGACGTATCTTCTGAATTAAGGACTGGCTTCTCTCGTACTTAGGTACAGCACGCCCTAAAGGCTATGTTTACGTCCGAAAAGTCCGAATAAGGTATATACAATACCAGTTGTGTTGGACACGATTTGACAATTTCACCACAACAAAGAATGCGTGCTCCAGAGCATTTCTTAACAGTTATACAATCAAACTGTTAAGTTGTCAAATGACAACTGCTGAAGCGCAATATTGCAATGCATAAGATATAAAAACAGATTTTTTTATACATTTGCGTTTTGTAGTTAACATTTCGTTCACGCCCAATCCAACTGAAGAAAAATCTTACGCATGCATGGCAGGCACCAACCTATTCTCAAACCGGTTAACTCTTTTTCTGTGTGTTGTTTTTTGTTTTGACTAGGAGACTGGACCTGTGAAATTACTTTCTAAATCTGATTGTGTAGTCTACATATTTCTTGATATTATCTGGCAGAATCCTATAATATCAACATAAACACAAAATGGTTCTATTTCGCATATCTAAGGATCGTTCACAAGGTCGGAAATTTGAAATATTCTTACATGTACATGTACTATACTTACAACATATGTGAGAGCGCAATACAACTGAATCAAATTTCTCCCTAGCTTCAAGAATCTATTGGTATGATACGCGATATTTTATTTTTCAAAGACACTCCCTTACTTTGCATACACGTATGCAATGTGTACAGCTGATCCAAAGGTGTTCTGATATGGCTGATGAGATCCAATAGAGCTGCTCGCAAATGGAGCGACTCTTTCCCTCGGCATCAGTAAAGTGTCTTCAGGAGGGTGAAATAATCTTTCTAGCCAACAAAGGGAATATCTTCTGTCCAAGCCAGTTTACATTAACGCTTCCAATAAATCTAACAAAATCCTTCCTCTAATGTCCAGAGCTTTTAACGGGTCGCCGCATTTTCATTGCCAAATATTTTTTAAGGCAGTGGTCAGCTGGGTGTGGCCGAACCGGAGTGGTCAGATATGTACCGGGTTAAAGCTGATCCCAGTGACCGCTGTCAACAGGACAGTAAACAGCGGTCAGTCCACCCAAAATAATCACCCGATCGTATCACCTGCCAATCTTGTTTCCTTCATGTCTGCTAACAATCAAAAACCTCCGTGCCAACTAGGCCAGTAGGTCTGTGCGCGGAGGTAAACTATGTCCAATTTCGGAACACAGAAATCGTTACCTTATGGAAAAAGAACAATCCAAGAGAAGAAGTACAACAGTGATAAAAGGATACTACATGAATTACTGATCCGCTTGTACTGTAACGGGCTATATACGGGAATGTTTCACTCTTATCCCAGTCAGGGTTATATATTAACTGATATTCGTAAACATATCTTCAACATTAATGGAACTTCCGGACCGACAACGAAAAGAGTAACAAAACTTTCAAATAACTAAGATATTACTTGATATCTTGTGGATTTAACCTCTCCAATCCTGTGCAGCTCTAGATATCATCATTGAAAAACATTTACCTCAATTCCGTTTTGAGTGCGTCTTTTTATATGTTTATATAACGTGACAATTTTATTCGACACAATACATCCACTTGCCCCCAATTTTCGGAGCTCTAGAGATTCTGGATACTGCAGATTTACTCCAAGGAGAATAATATAAACAATGTAAAATTTAACAAACTTACAATGAACACATTTGATGGAATATCTTTGGTACACTAGCTTTGGATAGCACTTGGGATCTAGGAAATACTACAAGGTGCGACATGCACCCTCCACATGCAGGTACATTATTCATGTTGCAATATCTAAATAAGGATAATTAGAAATCTCAAATCTGAACTATTCTTGTTAGTATCATATTTGTTACATGTAACTGAAAAGTTGTTTTGTTATCTCCAGTTTTAGAGGCTACAAAAAGGGTGAAGCAGTTCCATGTTTTTGGTAAATAATTTGTCCTGTTGACCGCATTTTGATCACATTTCTCTGAATGACGTACCAAGAACGTTCTTAAGCTCTATTCAGACTTTTGATCTTCCATATAATAAACAGTTATGTCTTCTACGTCAGCCACTGAATGCTGAACATTTTTCGATAAATGTATGTTGTTGCGTTCGTGCACTTCAGTCGAGCACTTGGCATAAAAACACATGGCGTTTTCGGGCATGTATGGTAACATTGTTTTTCGCTAGTCGACGTTGAACTTCAGTTTGCAAATGCCTGTACATTAAGCTTACTGGCAACCGAGGACGTGAGAACCTCCTTGAATCGTTGTCATCATCCATCAAAGTGAAACAAATATATCTAGAAGCCACGTTTTATCACCTACTACGCGTACTTATACATTCTAGTCTCTAACAAACCGCATCAGAAGAAATAGTTTTTGGGATTGAGGCGTTATAGAGCCGGGAATATAGATTGCGGTTCGCCCATCTCACGCAGGGCTCACTCTGATTTCATAAAGTGCTCAAAGCTTCGGTTAAGGCCCTTATGTCCGTCTGTAATAGATGAATAATACAGTGACCTTTACAAGGGGCTAAAACATCTGATTTAAATCTCAAGGTACACGAACTTTTGACATAAACGTGGCTCGAAATGCGTGACGAAACCTTGAGCACTTGAAATCATATCGTTCAACAGGAGGAGAGCGTTTTTTCTTTAACGAGTTTTCCCGGGTTAACCCATATATGCCATACACTCTCCGGGGCAGAAAAAAGCGACACCTGTAGTGAAAACTCTCAGTGCATGTATGTAAACAGCGCAGACCTTTTATAGCAGAAACAACGGAACATAATTACGTAAAACACTGATTAATAGTAAAGGTATAGCCCATGAGCGTCTAGGCAAGGTCTTCGTTTACACCAAAATAATCTTACAAAGTAATGCAAATATACAAATACAGATGTATACACGGTTATGTGAAGGAGGAAGCAAAATGCATTTCGTTAGCATGCTCTTGAATTTTGTACAGTCGTTAAAAACGCTGATAACATAGTATTAAAAAGCTCAGCACGTAAGTCAAGTACGCTTCAATCGTGAATATGGATTGTGGACTATCATATATTTTCGACAGCTGTGTTGTTACTCAACTTTAAAATATGGACTATTTGTCTTTGAAATCCCAAATATATTGATTTGACACCCATGCACAAGCTCAGCATGTATACTTAATTCAATATATGTGAGTGCTTTTCTTGCAAATCGTGTTATTTGTTCTGTTATTAAGTGAGTCATATGTTACAGATTGTCGACTACATCGGCAAGGATACTGCTCCACGTGGTGCAATGTGCCACACAGTGGTTAAAGAGGCTGTTGATTACCATCACGTGGTGACCACATTATGCAAAGGTATAGGTATTGGGAAAGAAACTGAAAAATCGCATGTTTGACGTTTCAGTATTTGGAGAAAATTTTATTTGTCATCTCCAGGAATGCGTATTCCTGCAAGTATTCACGTACTCCTGGAGATAACAAACAAAATTTTATCAAAATATTGACCATTAACTTCTCAGATTTTCCGGAGTATCTATGTTAAGCTTCTTGGTGGATCAACAAGATTTTGGTGTCCACAAATACATTAAAGATCAATGAACCAGTGGTGAAAGTTAATGCACTACGTAGTCTTTGTACATGAGCACGCGAACACATTGGCCTAGTATATTCATGAGACATTAGGTCTGTGCAGGGCCCTTCCTACATCGCTTTCTTCTTGGAGAGCGCACAGTAAAGCGAATTTCAACACAGAAGACATAGCGCACAGAAAGTACATCGAACGTACATGAAGTGCACCAAAACTTATATAAAGTGCATCAAACGTACATAAAATGCACAAAAACGTACATGAAATTCACCAAAGCGTACATAAAGTGCGCCAAAACCTATATATAGGGGACAAAGCGAACGCGTGTGATACATATTTTACGGCGTTCCCTGTCTCTAGACGTGTATATTATATATACACCATTCTCCGGCGTGTGGCGAAGAACAAGCCTTTGTGGACAAAGGGCGGAATCTTGAGGAAAGCCCTGGCACAACTGGATTCCGGTAAGAAAGTATTCATTATTATTGACTGCGATCAAAACTGGGAATTTTGATTTATGTGCGTTAACAGCTTGATGAAAGAAAAACAACTCGAGTTAGTGTATTGATAAATACACAGCAATGCTTTTACACGAAATACTGGGTGAATGTTGTTTAGACATAGTTCACAACATGTTGGTAAATGTCCAAGACGTTTCTGTACAATAAGAGTGACCAGTATTCCAGTGTACAAAGTATATACATTATTAATCCATAACCGTGGATTGGCAAGATAATAATAATAATAATAATAATAATAATAATAATAATAAATGACTTACCGGCGAGGGAAAGGCTCGTCCATAAGACACAGTTATAAACCACAGCAGGAAAACAATCCTAATATGTACCCAATCCATTGTCCAGAAAAGAGTGTTGCACGAAAATTCTCAGTTATTATTTCTTTTTTGTGTGTATGTCACAGTTTCACAAAATCTGTAACACAAAATGAAAACACAAGACGTTAGACTTCCATTTGGGCAGGGGCGTGAACGTTACTGCACAGTTCGTTTTGTAAGGTTTCCCCTTATATGATGCATATGTGTGGCGGAAAGAACCTGTGGAGCTGGCGCTGTAGCGGTATGTAGTCTCAGGTGGACGTGTCCCCAATCCGAGCGTTACCTGGTGAAGCACTGCCGCAGAAGCCAGCAGAGAAAAGAGCTAGCATAGTAACATCATGTTTGCCATGTAGCAAGTTTGGTCTCCACCCACCTTCCATAATCTCCTAAAGTCAGCATTACTAACGTCTCACATGCTTTGTCATGTCTCCTCGTAAATACAGCTACAGATATCAGTTTTTTTTTCTAAAATGTTGTAAGCAATGCGGGTTGACACTTACAAAGCGAAATGTTTTTCTAAAGAACTGAAAAGAAAGTTTGATTAATGAATGTGACTACAACGATTATGGTCGGTTTATTATTAACTTCAAAATTGAAGGCTGTCGTATTTACGTAAGAACGAAATCTACCTCTCATGCTTTGGTAAGGCGTTCCCGAGACAGTGTATTGGAAAGCAATAAAACGACTGCCTTCTGTTTGCTTTTTTTTTAATTTCAACTTGCCATTTTAAAAAACAATGGTAACCTTATAAATGGCAGGAACATGCGTCAGTTCTCCATTAACAGCACGGTAACACATTGCCAACATAAGGTATCCGAAAGCAACACTGACATTCATAACAGATAGCCACATTAACAGACCCGTGAACCGTTTAAGAAGCTGCCAGAAACCGTTTGTGCAATCAAAAGGTCGATGAAGGCCCAGGCGACATAGTATAGTCTTTACGTGGATTAAAACTGTGAAGTTAATTGCTATTGTCATTATAATCATTGTTTGTAACCTCATCCGATGAGGACAACATAAGCCGTAATTTCATAATGATAATGATAATGATATATGACGCAGCACGGATGGATAATACGATGTCGGACATACACACGCTGGATTTATTTTCATCTGGTGCACAGATAGTTTCTCGCTGAGACGTATTGCCATGGTTTCCTATGCCCTCGCAATCCCGTCAGTTCTCGTTACGTGGTCTAACTTTGTGTTTCGTCGGAGCTATTCGTTGGAATAAAATTATGAGTTCAACCAAAGTTGAAGGCTCATGTTTGAAAACTGGCAGCGCGTATTTTATAAAGTTACCATTCAAGAACAATGCTGTTGGTATTATTACAGTAAATTTATTTATTTATTTATTTTATTGGTGTTTTACGCCGCAAACAAGAATACTATTACAGGAAAAGGAATCCGTTCCATGTAATTACCTAGCAAATGAACCAAAAACAATACAACATATCGCTAGGTAAGTAGTAAACCATGTGATACTTCCCTTACCTGACTGGCTGGTATAAAGTCAATATAAGGTCCACAAATTATAGCAGTCCGAATGGCAGAAGTGCTATAGCAGGCTGGGCTCAGGTACACCGGTATGTAAAGCACGTTAAGTGACTATAATAAACCGGTTAAATAGAATATTATCAGCGCTCGTATAGTTTTGGTTTAAACAAATGTTGACAATGGTGACTTTTATATCAGTAGTATTGGTGACAAACCTAGTCACATGACCTTGTTGAGGATGCAATAGCGTGAGATGTATTGTATTGCCAGACGGATATAGTTTAAATATTACACATACATGCACGTGTCTGAGTGGGACCGTTCAATGGTTTTTGTCAGTGGACATGCTGTCACCACCCCCTTACCTTTATTTACCGTCCGAGCCTGCTATTCCGTCAGCCTGTGTCTCAGACTGTTTCCTGATTTGGGCGTGATAAACACGCGGTGCGTTGACAGCCAGGTGTGATCTCAGAGGTTTTCGCTAAGGTCCGCACTGAGTCGGCTGTCTCGGGTAGATATCGATGACGGATTAAGATGCCTCACTCAGATGTTGTTACAAATCGATACTTGCTGATGGGGTTCGATTCCATAACGGGCTGGGCTTAATGTTCCGTTATAGCTATCCGATAATATACTTTCTGACTCGTTTTCCTCGCGGAGACACTATGACTTCTGCCGGTGACAAATATTTTCCGGACAGTCAGTATATGGTTTGATTTTCACCTAAATTCCTCTGCTTATCTCGCTACGAAATGAAAAGAACAAAGTCATGGTATTATCATGCGAACCACGCGTAGTGTGAGCTAACTAGAAGCGCTCCCTAGACTTGCTAATAAGAAGCACGGTAAGTCGGAGAGTGGACAGCCCCGGGCGGTAGAGCTCTGCTTCAGGGCGAAAACAGAGGCCGGCAAATCGAGGCGCTCTAATCACTTGCCAAAGAAATGCGAGAGAGATAAACAGGACTGTCTTATAAGAGGGACAATTTGTTTGATATTCACAACTGCTTGGCAAATGAAAACCTTTAGTAAAGAGGAGTGGGACGACAAAGCATTGCCCCTCAGAATGCCTGCCAGCTATTTGCTCTATTCTCAGCCGTAAGCCTGATAAATCCAAGCAAAGCTCACTTCCTCAAACATTTCAATCAGCGGTCCCAAAAAGGTGTACATATTTAGGGACGACTTGTGAAATTTCTCGTATATTTGCGAATGACTGCAGGTTCTATAGTTAGAGAGGACACCACTTAACATAGGACGCAATGCCAACCTGCATAATGACGAAGTGGCTGAAAGTGGTTAAATGCACAACAGAATCGACATTGCAGATCAGAGCGTCACAATGACTAGGTGGCTGACACTGGTCAAAGTCACAACAGGAGGTACGGTATAGGTCAGTGTCACAATAATGAGGTGACTGACAGTGGTTAAAGGCACAACACGACGTACAGCGTACATCAGAGAGTCACAATGACGAGGTGGTTGACAGTAGTTAAGGGCACAACACGAGCGACAGCGTAGGTCATAGTTTCACAGCAACGAGGTGGCTTACAGTTGTTAAAGGCACAGCATGAGGTAGGGTATACGCCGGTGTCACAATAATGAGATGGCTGACAGTGGTTAAAGGCACAACAGGAGCTACGATGTAGGTCAGTGTCACAATAACGAGATGGCTGACAGTGGTTAAAGGCGCAACAAGAGAGACAACGTTAGTCAAAGTGTCACAGTAACCAGGTGGCTAACAGTGGTTAAAGGCGCAACACGAGCGACAGCGTTGGTCAGGGTGTGACAATGACAGGTGGCTGGTAGTGGTTGTAAGCACAACACGCACGACAAAGTAGGCCGCGCAAGCATAACACGAGCGAATGCTTGAAGCGTCGCAGAGACCTACAAGCTATCATATGTGCATGGAACAAAATTAACGTATGGTGAAATTTTGAACATGAACACCAAAGAAATTTCATTATCATGTAGCATGGTGCACTTTTCGGTCAGATACGCATTGTAAAATGAACTGTAAAAATTATAAAAAAAGAACATATTTAAATAAAGCAAATTACGTTTTAGTCTATTCTTTAGCCTAATCTAAGTATTATTAAATCACGGCGTGAGTAGACAGTTATGTGTAAAAATATTACATATGGATGAACTGTAAAATTCATGTATGCGACACAGAACTGGATGATATCTATAACACCATCAATTGTAAAATTCTGAATCTCAATCAAAAGCGTTTTTTTTTTCAACTGTTTCGTGTGAACCCCTCTCTTTATGAAAAATCGACGAAGTTGCATCGAGTTGATGAAATCATCACGTTGGATATATATGTTGCAATAAAAGAGCAACTGAGACGCATATTTGTGTCTTGCGCCATCGGCTGTCCTTGGGTACCCCCAGGCTGTACCCGGTTTCTTCCCATAATAATGTCCACCGCCGTCGTGTAAGCAAAATATTCTTGAGCATGGTGCAAAACACCAATCAAATAATTAAATTTAGCATCTTACACTATTTGGGTATTGATTCAATTCATACTCTAAAATATTTCGTGTGTCTTTCCAGCATCACTGAAAACTGGTGATTACTTCCCTTCAGATGACTCCGTCCTAATTTCTTGATTTTTACACATTGCTATATCTTTATTAGTGGTTTGTGATTAAACCTTTTTTTCGAAAATGGTTTTGCAAATCTTAACCTGGAAAAGCCTTTGTGGTTTAAGATTTCAATACGCTGGTCTGTTATGAGGCCCACCGGAAATGGCATATCCTTGTTTTCAATGAATTGATGTAAACATTCGTGGGAAAATCTAATATTACGAATTTCACTTGAATCTCGAGCCACTGATCAGCACTAGAGTAATAACCAGTGGTTTCATTCAAAAGAATAACAATATTAATTTGGTCATACCAACTCCCGTCAGTTTCCATCATTTCTTCTGTATATAGTTTCGAATGCTTATTTCCATTTGTTGTGTGTCACTCCAGTGGTTTGTCTGTGGTGGTTATAGTTGTAGATGTTTACGGGGGCCATCGTACCAGACGTCTATAGACGGCTTTCGTAGCAGAATGATATTTATGGTGGCCATTGCTCCAGATGTCTACGGTGGTTATGATACCTGAGGTCTACGGTGGCCATTGTTTCTGATGTTTACGGTGGCTATTGTCCATGGTGGCGATCGTAGCAGAGTGATGTCTATAGTGGCCATTGCCAGAGATGATTACGCTGGTTATCGTACCAGACGTCTATAGTGGCTATTGCAGCAGAGCGATGTCTATAGTGGCCAGTGCCAGAGATGATTACTCTAGTTATCGTACCAGACGTCTATAGAGGCTATCGTAGCAGAATGATGTCTATTGTGGCCATTATCAGAGATTATTACGTTGTTTATCGTACCAGATGTCTGTGATGACCATTGTTCCACATCTTTACAGTGCCTGTCGTTCCAGATGTCTACGGTCGTTATCGTAGCAGATATCAATGGTGGTCATTGTTGCAAATGTTTACGGTGGTCATCGTACCAGATGTCTATAGTGGCTATCGTAGCAGGATGATGTTTACGGTGGCCATTGCTCCAGACGTCTGTAGTAGTTAACATACCATATGATTATGGTGGCCATTGTTCCAAACATTTATAGCGACTGGTAACAGCCAAGATGAAATAGAGTAGACTTTGGTGAAAATCAACCGGTAGAGATGCCAGAGTTTTACTTGACTGTTTTATAATGGTGAAAAAGTAAACTGAGCGGTATTACAACAGCAGCAAACCGCACAATGTTGTAATAAAAGAAGAGAGAGTTGTGCGAGCCTCTGATCATCCATCAAAGCACACTTCAGCGTCGTGATTTTAACACTTCATATTTCACGTAAAGTCTACACGGTTTTAGAAAGAGCAAAGATAGGCCAAATATTGCTAGGAATCTGACCTATCAAAGACGTGACGTCGTGACTGTCATCTGGAAGTGAATGGCAAGAATACCTGGCCTACATCACCGTGAGAAGAGAAGACATTTGACGCTTCCGTGTAGTAACACAACCAGAGATGAAGTTTACTGACCATGGAACCCGAATCATTCTTCTCATTTCTCGTAAACTGTTTCAGACCTATAACAGAGAGTAAATCGGTATAACTGGCTTCGACAGTTTATCGGCAAAAGGCACTGAGGTGGTTGGAAAACGCATCTGCGCGAATACCTTGAATGATTGATTGATTAATTTATTGATAGATTGATTTATTCGTGTTTCACGTCATACGCAAGAGCATTTTACTTATACCATGGCAGCCATGGTGGGATGGAATCCGATGACAATGCACAGGATGCTGGCAAACCCTTTGCGATTTGTTTGCGTTAATGACACGATCATGTATGTGTGGCGTTTGTCTAGTGTGCTGTTATATAAACAGGGAAAATGAAAACGACTAGAGTATAAGTTATAAGAATTGAAAGTTGGATCATCTTTCATGATCTTTTATCTTTTATCGTTGTCTTTTTTTTTTTTTTTGAGTTTCAAACGCCAAGTCTAATGTTGGTATGCTACTCGTAAACTATGAATGTGTTTTGCAATTCGATAAAACCCAGACTTTCTTTTACCTGCGCGGAAATATAATTGCTAGACACCTGCTACATATGAGGGGAGGTCGGAATCATGATTAACTAGTTCAGGTCACTATTCCCAAACTTGACCACGCAGATTGTCAAGAGCAGCGTTCTTGTGGCGAGGAGGAAGGAAAAGCCAACGGCGGATCAAAGGGTGTCGTGTATCGGCGGGGCCCTGTGTTCGCTGTCAGCCACATCGTGCCGCAAATAGTTCCGGCATATCGGGGGATTAGCTGGGGGAAAATTGGCCCATATAAGCAAACACAATTGAAACGAAGCTGTTTCGGCGTCAAATGCAAAAAAAATACAACAAAGGTCGAAGGGTTGAGCCGAGGTGTTTTGCGCCACAAACTCTCTAAAGGGAGGGTTTTCGATCCCCCGGCAGAATGTAAGCTCACTGACTAAACGTACTTTTTCTTTACTTTATAACACAGAAGTTAAAACAATTAAAAGAAGGCACAGGTTGTTTTTTTGGTCGTCTTTCGGTATTTTTCTGATTGTTCGTTGAAACAATCGTATACCAGCCGTCAATTAAAATGGGCGTTCCACAAGACCAATAAACAACGTTTAAATTCAAACCACCGCAGGACTCAGAAAGAACTTAAAGTGATAACTTTAGGACAGATCATTGCAAAGACAAGCAGTTGAAGCAGTTATATTTAAAGTACTTCAAAGAGTGTATAAATGTTAAAGCCTAGGGCAGGGTTAAATTTGATTTAGTCTTGGATTAGATAAAACACTTCGGTATTATCATAATAATATGAGCGTTTTAGGATGAACCAAAATAAAGATATCCATCCACAAAGTTTTGATAAAATTCTACGCATTTTGGCACAAGCTTCCGTATACCTACATTCCGAACAACAAAATACTGCAAAAGTAGACACTGTGTATAGGCCTGTTGTAAAGTGTTTACTCTACCAGAACATGTGGTTGTATAAGATCAGAATATAATACCATAACTGGCTTAAATCTAGGCCGCAACTTTTACATACAAATTAAAATTACATAATAAGGATGCCAATCTCTCAACTGCAGGTGTGGAACATTCCTTCAACATCAGATAGTACATTAAAGTATGAAGTGAGTAGACTAGTCCCTGAGAAGGCGTGCTCTGTCTTTGACATGAGTGCTGTCGCCTCATGCTTTGTCGAAAAGGCCGGAATTTCTGGACAAGCAAGTCTTATGTTCTTCCAGCAAATTAAAATGCAGTAACACAAAAATTCTTGCGGGAGAGACAGAAAATTTCATTAACTGAGCTAAAGGTGTAGCACATATACAGGCCTGGTAAATCATGATACATAGTGTAGCTCAAGAATTCTGTACCGAAACGAAGAATACGATTTGTGCAAAATTTGAACTGCAAAGCATTAAAGTTTGAAAGTTTGTTATTTTTGACAGAATAATTCATACATACATAGACCTTGCCACTTTCAACAACACCATCAGGGAATACATGTTGAAAACTCGTCAATCGTTCCTCGGCTGTGCTAACGTTAGAATTCAAATCACGTCCCCGTGCTGTGAATGCACAGTTATTTACTCTTCTTACTAAAAGTTGTAATCAAATTCGACAATAAATTGAGAAACCTAACTGATATTTTGACTTTCTTGGGGTTGTCATTTTGACAGAGGGGTATGCCTACACGTGCCTTGCAGGTGTCAGGTATGGATAGCTTGTTTGGAAAGCGTAAACGGGAAATTATTAATACGGCGAAAACGGCATCAGAATGACTTCTTACTAACAGCTTTTCTTGTAATCCTAGTTGTGTGTCTTAATTAAAGTATATTTGTTACAATTTGTTATTTTTGGTACAATCCACAAATCGCCAAGGAGAATTAATATCCACTAACATGATACAAGGTAAACTCGATATTCTGATATTTTTTGTTCTTTTTTTTTGTCATAGAAAACCTGCAGACATGGCTACATAGAACAGATGTCTGTAGTATATAACACCTTGATGAACATACGTCATGATACACCTGTAAACAACCATTCCACGGTTCGTATAACATTTTAAGATGTTGGCACACTTCACCTGCTATATCATTTAACACTGACAATGTTGACATTTTAAGATTTCCGTTTTAAGAGAGGTCGAGTCTATACAAACAGAACTACACAGACATGCACTAACAGCTTAGTTCCCTAACGCATAAACGAAAATAGTTGAATTCTTGACTCACTGCCCATCCTCATTAAATCAAGCCAGACACAAGACAACTTATATAACGTGTTTGGTGTATTCGAATTTGCTCTCACTTTCTCACTAGAGTGTATGCTGTTTTTAACCCGACATTGTCCAGTTAACTGCTGACGATTAATTGGTATTATCACTTGTTTTTTTTCCCACTTTTGCAAAAAACCGGAGAGAGACAACCGCACTTTTCTCTGTACTCGAAAAACCTCCCTACCTACAACCGTAGCGAAATAAAAGAGAGCTGGATTCGAACACGCGATATCATTAATAAAGGGTCAAACAGAAACTCCGGACAGCAAACACACAACTATACTGAGCAGGACACAGGTCTCAAATATGTCTTAAGATTTATATAGTCTTAGGTTCAAAGCATGCCACGTGCGTAATTTTGCAAGAAATGTGACTTACATTGGGAATTTTTAATTCCATATTGCACCTTGTCTTTGTGGTACATGACAAATTTTACAATAAACGTTTATTTTTAATTTTTAGTTCAGTGATAATGCGCAGGCCTACATTGCCTGACTTGAGATTCAGACGGCTTCGAGATCGTGTGGGTCCTACAATTGCACGGGGACGTTCCATGAGACCTGCACCTCAAATAGGTAAGGTATCTTACTTAATCCAACGTCGATGACCATGTAATTGTAGGCCTTATATACGTCGTTGTGCATATAGATTTCATTCCCACTTTCCAAATATCTAAAACGTCTCCATATGCTAAGGACAGACAATCCGACGGGAGCTAGATTGAAGTTGCGACCCCACTAAATAATTTGAGGACATTGTATTTAATTTTTACCGGCATGCAGGTTCCTTGGTCAAACTGACGTACTTCCAGTATATGAAAATAGCTGCATGAGTTTAGGTGATGAGGCAAAAATACGGCCATGCAGCCAAAGCTAATTGCTGTCCTCTGTCTTAAAGTAATCGAGGACTGAATTTGCTTGCCACTTAAACCTATGAAACAAAAAGTCAGCAGGGATGTTTTGTGAGCGATTTGAGGTTTTAAGGTTGGATTTGCTTTTTTAAGTCGCGAGATTTATTTCATTAATATCATTTGTTTGTCGTTGCAAGAAAATCCACTGGTTTTAAGGCAAGTCTCCGTTTGTACACGTCTTATTCCTCGAAAACAAACATCTGGCAATCTACAAGGCGCATTATTAACTGCGCCTTTAAAACGGTTGCAGTTACAGATATTTCATTAACTGGAAATATAAATATAAAGGGATCCCTATAGGTAAATTTAAGCGTCAGGTGTGATTATACAAATCTTGAATTAAATGTCATTTGATAACCACAATCAGGAAATTTGAACAACAATGAATGAGAGAGCATGAATGGATTGAGATTTCATATATTTGATCGTTGTTAGTTGGAGGCCCAGCCACATGATGAAAACTTCATATAGAATTAAAGAACATAATTCAATAAAAGTAAGGAGCTACGTTTATATGACTCAAGTACAAAAGCCTGCCTTTAAATGGATCAAATATGCTGTTTACGGAGAGAAATATAAGCAAGCATATGCGTGTTTATCGACTTCTCATATTTCAGTACACATTATGACGTAAAGCAAGTGAAATATATTACAACGATTTTATAGGCTTACAGGCCATCAGTTAAGCTAGGTTTGAAATCTAATTTAATTTGATCAACTTTTAAGCACAGTTTTATGTTGATTTTCCACAATAATGTTGTTTTCATTCCACCTATTCGAAAATAGGTTTAAGTGTCCATAAATACAGATGTCGTACCTTTAATTCCAGGTACCTGTGAAATTTTATTTCAAAATTAAGAGCTGTTTCCATGTCGTTTACACAACCAGTATTGAAAAGGAGATTTAAAATTTGAGTTTTTGCCCAAGACAGAGGCGTGTCAGTCACGTAATAAAAGCGAGAGAAAAGCTCACATAAGTAAGACATGATTACCATATTGTTGATCTTTAGTGCAAACTGACGAGTTAACTCAGACTGAACCAGTGACGAGCACGAACCCGGAGTTTTTAGGAAGGATATATCAGCGGAATGTTACGCACTGTAAACAATAGCGTAAAGGGTTATTGGGTTTAATTATTGACATCGACAGGGATATGTCACGTAGATCACAACCACGGCTATAGAACACAGCTATATATCGTTGAATAACGGACACATATATAAACGAGACGGAACTATATATTAGAACATGTGCACTGAGTGCATGCATGCCCACGTGGCCCCCCGCACACTGCCGAATATGTCACATGGCATGGTGCAAAATGACGCTTGCGACAGACATTGTTTTTCATCAGATATAGTGGTTTCAACTTTAACAATAAAGAGGGTTGTGCAAAAATGTGTAGAGTCTCGCCTAGTGTTTTTCCCCCTTTTTTTGTTTTGTTTTGTTTTTTCTTTGTCATTAGTCCAAATAAGCAATAAAACACATTGTCTAAACAGCTAACAGGCATTTTTATGGGTATTTGTTTGTCTGGTTATCGGTGACTGAGTTCTGTACTTATATAACGCCTGCACGCATGCAGCAGTTTACTTCTGTACATAGTGTGAAGGCGAACTCGGTTATCGTACCTACTGTTCTTATATAAACCGTTTTTGTAACTCAAATATTTCTTCGAAAATGCTTGTTCAAAGATGGCCTATATACAGTTTTATATACGCAGTTTCTTATTAACTGAGCCAGTATTCAAAACTTTGACCAGACTGTTAACTGCATGGAAGCAGGAACATACCAACTTGTCGCTATTGTAACATGTCCATTTTGGACATGAAATGACTTTATGTATATTTTATTATCAATTCCATTGTTGTGTAACGCATTTAGCTTATTTAAGGATGGGTAAAACTGAAACGTTCACGGTAAACCCTCGACCTTTGGCAAGTTAATGACGGACGTTCCTACGTGTGATGTCCAGATATGCACACCATATATTGGTGGGAGACAAGTGATTTTAATCCAAACAACCTTGTTAGATTGCACAAAACGCCATCCGCACACCGTCGACTACAGCTTATCGTCAGCAGGGCCCCATGCACCAATTGAAAATGGTGCAATGAACAAAAACGGAAATGACAAACAGGATATGACCACATTAATCGGCCATTATTCATGATAGACTAACTGTCCGTCATCGTCAATTAATAAAAGTTTGCTATGAAACATGATGACTCATCTCGGTACAAACTTGGAAGGGTTCAATAACACACTTCGCCAACAAATGAAATACAGTGCTCAATCCCAAAAATCCAATGCCCCCCGTCTCCTTCAGAAGCGAGAATTAAGCAGCACCACAAGTCGGACTCCCTATCGGTTGGACTTTTTGTCATCCTGTCAATTTACAAGAGTCACTGACTTAACAACCTGGTTTTAAGGCAACGTCGACAACTAGCAAGATATCCAGTGTTATTACGTAGCCATTTCATTGCGAATTGGAGCATGTTTGTCAACTAGTGGCAACCGGACACTAACCCATTTCTTGCACTCATACAATATACGTGGCATACTTCCAACATATATACTCTCTAGATGTATCAAGGTTATTTCTCTAGTGCGTTACACCTTACTAAAGAACTTCTGATTGGCACAAGACAGTCATTGGTGAACGAAAATAGACAGAGATCATGACGTCTTGGGGGTGGAACGGAAGAGGAGCCAATGCATTAAATAATCTGGACGCTTGGGTAATTGATATTTACAGCTACACACAAAAAAATGCAAGGCGCTATATTTGTACAATCACGGTCCAAAAACGGCCATAAATTGGCCCAAAATAGAAAAAATGCACGAAACTCGAACTTTACTTGATATGTGAAACCACATATCATGTTTCAACTCAATACGATGAATGGGTTTTGAATAGAAGTCCGGAAAACTGTCAGGACAGAAAACTGGACAAAAGCGGCCCTAATTTAATCGAAAATGAACAAAACGCCCCGATACTCGAACTTGATCTTTAACCTGTCATAGTGAAGTCACAATGAACACAAAAAGTTTGAAAAAACAGTTTCGTGACGGACTATAGGCCCCTCCTCACCACTTGTACGATTACAGGTCTATTAAGTTCTTTCAAATCAGTCAGGCGCTCATCAGAATGGCGTTTTTACTACCGCTGTTCTCACGCATATCGCACTCATATCACCGCATCTACAGATCATGGTGGTGTAAATCACCTGACCATAAAATACCCTAAATGACCTTAAATTTCGTCCATGATTAATTTACTGTTTTCCTAATTCTGAGTTCTGTTGGTTTTAGAAAAGTACTTTGATGTTTATTTGGGAGACACGGTAATATCCCACTGGAAAAGTTTCAGCTTAAACGATATTATTGTATGACGGAAGTTTGTCATTTAAGGTATACACCAGCCAACATTCCTGACAAAATGCCAGATCAAGCCAGTCCGATTGATCACTTCAAACATCATTTCGGTTTATGTAATGATACCGTTAATGATTCTTTTTTTGTAATAGTACTAAGATTTAATGATATGCCCTGGCAAGAAGGCGCCCAATCTCACGTTGGCCATTACTGGGCACATCCCGTTCTACTGAGCAGCAATTTATGTATTTATTTGATTGGTATTTTACGCGGTATTCATATTTCACTTGTACGATTGTGGCCAGCTATAAAGTAGGAGGAAATCGGGCAGAGCCCAGGAGAAACCCCAAGACAATTCGCGCGTCGCTTGCAGACCATCCCAATTACGAGCAGAGAGGAAGCCAGCGTGAGCTGGACTTTCGAGAACTCACAGAGAGTGCATCAGTGAGAGACACCTATGTAGGGCAGCAAGCAAGTTGACACCCTCATGTACTCCCAGAACACGGACACACCATGCCGACCAGTACGTGACCAATCTCATGCCACTGAGCACCAAGTCAAGGAAATGGTCAACCTGGTACTGAACCGGGGCCTCTCTCAAGGCTGAAAGAGCAGCCTAATAAGAGGCCAGTCAGTACTGTGATTGTCTTTCAGTTACTAGATATGGAAGTTTGGGTTCGAACTGAGCTTTGGGCAGGGAATTCGCAAATCCCACAACCTCACAGTTCTTGAGTTGACAAGTACTAGTTTCCTCTACCCATAAATGTGACAGCCATTGTATGAGTGCAAAATTCTTAAGTATGTCATTAAAAACAATCAAATACATAAATAAACCCAAAGCTGGCGGGAAAACCTGTTTGCAACTGCAGTGAGGTAAAAGCCTTGTTTTAAAGGGGTTGCTGGTCTCTCGCAATGTTGGAAAAAATGTTACACATCAAAGAACTCAAGCAAAAACGAACACAAAGGTTCATGATTCAAGACGAAGTTTATTCCAGCACCATAATGAGAGGGCTGAAGAAATAAAGTTTGTATGCATAATGATAAATATTCAGTTCGATTACATTTACAATTTGGACTTATGGATAACTTTAAAGGAATTAAAAATTATATGACTGCATTTACAACTATCAATACAGATTGGACATAATCGCATCATAAGCATTTCTCATGTCTTCTATTTCATGATGATGTGTTCACAGTGGAGTTAGCTCCCTTTATCCGACCTTCTTAGCAGAGGAGGGATTCTATGCCAAGCTAAATCAGAAAAGCCATGAGAAAAAAAAATAATAAAGGAAGAGGATATTAGGATGTTTACTACATTCACTTGTCTCCCAGAGGACTGAACAGTTTTAGATTAATTTCTCAAAAGATGATGTGGAAAATTCGTCATGAATTGTGTTGTCCTTCTTGATTGTGACTATTTCTCAGGTTCATCTGAAAATGACAAACACAAGCATTGTTTAATAAGATATCTTATTTACAGGGCATGGTATTTCTTTACTTTTCCAAGTGCTTCGTGATATGAATTCAGTACTCAGAAATATTTTAATTTTATGATGGCAATTAGGTTTGATGAGTGTTGTAAACGATGCCAGGAATCCACCACATCAGGCCAGCCGTGACCAATAGATGGTCTTACTGCTTCCATTTGCAACAGACTATACAAATTGACTTATGTGATCAGATTTCAATGGTTGATGTCATTGGAGGATCAGTAGTTTGTTACTATCATTACACAATTACTATTAATTTCAACATAAAGTTTTGTCATAAAGACTATGAAATCATGGAAACAGTGTTAGGTCTGAAAAAGAAAGAAACATACAGAGTGAGCTCCTTTCAAAAATCTTACTTTTGTCAGTTTTGTGTTTTCATTAGGAGCATGCAAAATAATGGTAAATCATCTTTGTGCCAAGATTAATATGGTAATGATGTCGGAGTGTAATAAAATCCTGTGATGCAGTTAGTTTGAAAAGGACAATGTTGTGGTTTGTGAACAAGGGATAATACAGTGGTTAGTCAAAAAATGAGAATGTAGTGGTTAGTAGGGAAGTGGTGAGTTATGAGGAAAATAATGCAATGGTTATTCTGAGAGGAGGGATAACATGGAAATAAGCAAGAAAGGGACCATGTAGTGGTCAGTGGGAGAGGGATAATGCAGTGGTCAGTGATAAGAAATGAACATTATAGTGGTTGGTTAGTGAGGAAGAGTGTCGTGGGTACAGAGACACGAGGGATAATACAGCGCTGATGTGTGGTGTAAGCTCTTCACCTTCCTCCTGGTCACTCTCTTCCTCCTCCTCAGAAGAGTCGGTATCATCGTCTTCATCAGTCTCAAACGTATCATCAGGGATGTCGTAGATACGGATCATAGGCTACAACAGTACAAGAATTAATAAACACTTCTGGCATAACACTTAACCTGACGAACCCTGTTATCATTGTCAGCCAGTCAGCGTCGATTCTGTATCTGTTTGACTACTACATGTAACTTGATCTATCCAGTATTGCAACCTCTTGGTAACCCTTTGCACTTTCATGCTGGG
The DNA here is from genome assembly GCA_016165875.1 of Acanthopleura granulata. NCBI lineage: Eukaryota > Metazoa > Mollusca > Polyplacophora > Chitonida > Chitonidae > Acanthopleura > Acanthopleura granulata. The sequence goes on from JABBOT010000002.1 coordinate 7,758,162, forward strand.
TATGTAGTGATCAAGTTTCCAAAGCCCAAGTGTATCGGGCTACCACAAGATTAAACAACTAAGACAAAGTTTCATACAGTCATTAGCACAAGTGGACAGTTTGAGGGTAGAACATGATGCTTAGGGATCAGGGGTTTTTGCAGCCAATTTATTTTTAGAAACTCAATTTGAACAAATCAGAAAACCCAGCATTTTTCCATCACCAATGTGTCAAAAATTCAATTTATTACATGAAAACTCAATATAAAATCTGTCTAGAACTCAATTTTCTGACATTTCTGGTTGTGGCAACCAGAAGAGCCCTGGTTGATGTAGTAGGTACCTTGTTGGGGTCCTTCATGATGAGGTACTTGCCCTCCTTGAGCTTCATACAGGTGTCAATGATACACCTCAGCAGGCCCCAGCCGTTATCCATGTTCAGGTTGATCTGGTTAGCAAATTCGTTAGGTTTGAACTGCTGAGTGCCCAGGATGACGTGCTTGGCCGAATCCCTCAGGTGAAGACGAGACACATACCTGTCAGCAACAATGGCGAAATATTCAGACCAGTGAAAGAATTCTGCACATATTAAGGCCATCTATAAACATTCTCTGTTGGATGTTTCCCAATCAGAAAAATAACGGTTCACTCAGTCCATAGGGAAATTTTTATTTCATTCTTGTTAATGAAAAGATAGGTATTTTAAAAAAAAAATTAGCAAGGAAAAAATACATAAATTTTTTTGTTTCAAATCAAATCTTTTTGAGGTTCGGTTGGGTTATGCCCCCCGAAATAAAACATATTTTTAAAGATGGCCTGACAGGTGAGTTCGGATGCACCTAAAGAATGCTGCGTACATTTAACCAGGTTAATAATGCCACAGAAATTTATGTTTTTATGATGGATTTTTTTTTAAAGCAGGACCAGGAAATACACTAACTTTCAATCGCACTTGTTTCAAAGTTGTACCAAGAGTACCCATGTCTAAAAGATTAGGTGTGAATCCCAGGTCTTCTGTTTACAAGGCAGACGAGTACTCACAATGCCACAGCAGCCGGTAGTAAGGCATGATAAACTGGGATCCGAAACGTATGAATATGTAACTCACCCAAACTTGATCTGGTCTGACCCTGCTAGTAGTATGGCATGATAAACTGGGATCCGAAACGTATGAATATGTAACTCACCCAAACTTGATCTGGTCTGACCCTGCTAGTAAGGCACACACCGTCCACTTGGCCAGTTTACAACTGTTGTTTTTCAGCTCTGTCGCCAGCACTGCTCCCCTCTGGGAGTCTAACTTTGTACGCCAGTCCACACCTCCACAAAACTGAAAAAACAATACACAAATTATTTTTTTTCAGTCATATGAATAATTGTTTATAGTTTTGAACAGTATCTTCATTTCCAAGCCCCATGACAAAGGCACAAGTTCCTGACAATACGCCTCACTTATACATAAAAGGTAATGACTGGAAGAGCGTTGAACATGGGTATGAATTTGTAAATTGTAAAACTTTACAGTAAATTGAAGCCCATTTATGATTACTCCAATTGTGATATCTTCTCTCATAATAAATTACAAGTATTAAATGTAAATGGGTAAAATATGACTGGATTCTACTTACCCTAGAGTCCCATTCATTAAGGGCTTTGACATTTATGAACTGGTTCTCGCCATTTGGTCCTGTCATGACAGCATCATGCTCACTCCGACAAATTAGGGTGATGTCATTACCCAACTCCCATTTCCTATATCTGGAAAGTAAGACCATGAATTCCTTCACTTTTTTGCTGCCCAACACCATTATCCAGTATAGTTATCAATAATGACATGGAAATCAACTAATGAAATGAACCTTCTCACTCACTAATAAAGCCAGGAAAGATGATAGCATTGGTGTTGATTTTCTATATTCAGTCTTCAGATTAAAATTAATTATAATACTGCATCAGGAAAAGACAACCATGGACAATGTAAATTGGAATTTTTTATATTTCAGACCTTGACAATCACTGTGTTTTACATTTATATAATGTTTAAATTAATTACAAGTAATAGTTTTAGCAGCACTACTAGGTTACACCTGGTAAAAAGGTGTCAATGGTGAGCCAACAAAACTACAAATCACAATAAGGGACATAAAATTCCAACTTGTGTTTTATGTTGGGCTTTTTCCCATAACGGGCTAATGAATACACACCTGTATCCCACAGACGCTACCTCTCCCTCATCCTCAGCCTGACCAAAGGGGTTTGGCTTCTCAAACTTAAACTTCTCCTCGCCCTAAACACAGCCACAAAGCAGAACAGTGATATAAGTGAAAAGGACTAAAACAGAAAACGCGTGCATGATTAGGGCTGAATGCCACGTCGGCAGTGGACACAATCTGGATATACAAGAATCCACAAGGCAAAATAACAAAAAGATTAAAGTGCTACATTAAAAAAAAAAAATGTCCACAGATCTAAGTGAAAATTCACACAGGTTTGTTCATTCTAATTCCTCTGCCTTATATTGATAATTTATAATTGCTGTTATATTCAATAGCTCAAGCTGGAGATATTTCAGAATATGAAATCAAATTCTTTGCAAACTTGTGTTAACTGTATGTACAACCCACTTCATATACACTGAGGGGCTACACCACCGATCTTTTCAATAATCTATGGAAGACACAGCACCAAGGGAGATAAAGCTTATGGCCAAGCACACTCAGGGGAGATAACTCATAACACAAGCCATATCTTACAGCTTTCAAGACTTGTTGAGAAAAGTTGTGGTTAATGTAGGTTGCTTCCAGAGCCAGATTGCGTGGAGAGTTGATGCTGTTTCCTTCTTCCTGTGGGGGTTCCGTGGCTGTTTCGCTGACTGTCAGCAAATCAAAGTCAGAATCATCACGCTTATCAAAGAACAGCTTGTTTCCCACACGCTGCACAATGATATCCCATGAGTAGACAGACCGAGTACAGCACATAAGAGTGGCCAGGATTGTGTCTGTGGCAAACACATTTCCCTCCGTCTTCGCCAGCTGTAATCAACAAATGAAAATGTACAGGATTTTGTTTAATAATAACAAAATACCGTGAATAAACAAAAAATGACCCACATCCAGGCTCCCCAAGACCTCACCTGGAGACAAGTTTTGTCTGTCATACTGCTGAATTGGGTAAATGCAATCATTTGACACATATTCAAAAGCTATATCTCCTTTTAAAATTATTGGGATAAGTAAAATGTTCTTGTTTGGAAAGCTTACCCTATTTAAATTGTTTGTGTCTCCAAGCAAGAAATGGGCACTTGCCAGCTTTCAAAAGATTTAGATGAAATCATTTTGTTTTCATTATTCAACTTCCTGAAAGAATTATTATTTTAAGTTTAAGGATTAACCCATCTGGTAGATATCAGAGAGCATCAGGAGCTGTTCAAAAAATACCTCACTTGACATCATATCCTACCTGCCTGATACCTGTGCTGTACCATAACCATGTCAATCCTACGTCTCATCAGACCTGTCTCCAACGCTTAAGTCATGCCATACCCATCTCATACCCCTGCCATATCAAACTTGTCTGACACCTCTGTCACGTCACACCTGTCGAACACCTGATTTTCTCATACTGGCCCAAATGTCTGATAAATGTGACATAGCACACCTGTCTGAAACCTGTGTCGTATTATTCCTGCCTGATATCTGTGACTGTAGAATAACTGGGTCAGGTTTTACCTGTCTGATAACTGGGTCATCTGTTGTGGTCACTTTGTGGAAGATCCTGTTAATCCTCTTGAGACGTCGTTCAGATTTCGTGGTCACACGATCATAAGTCTTGTCGTACAACTCCAGTTGACCACAGGTAATCCTACAATACAAAACCTAGCAGTGGTCAGCTGGCTGTAACATGTGAGGGTATGGCATACTGAAAGCAAGACACTTCTGAATTTATTTATTTACTTGATTTGTGTTCTAGGCTGCACGAAAGAATATATCACTTGTACAACAACGACCAGCATTATGGTGGGAGGAAATTGGGCAGAGCAAAGGGGAAAAAGATATGGCTGAAATGCACCTATATTATGTCTTTCATTGCACATAAAATTGATAGAGGCAATGCGAGATTCCGAAATACCAGGACTGAAACTCTCACTATATTTTCTAGACTTTTGATGAACCATGAACTATTTTGACAGCTCTCTTCTATATGCCCTAAACAGCCCTTAATGAAATGGTCTCAATGTAACACCACATGAGACACTTGTGTCCAAAACATAATAACTCCAGAACATAAACTGTACACAACTTCAGCTGAGAGGAAAGGTTTTAATGCAATGGTATGAAGAATGTAAGCAGTGTTTACTCACAGGTCTTTAGGCTCCTCTATATTGGGTAAGGACAACTTAGCCAGACGAGGAAAGTCCATCTCCTCTACCACTGCCCAGCTATCACGTACCTGAACCGAGGCGTCACGGTTCTTAATCGGTGCCTGCAACAAATTCATACACTTACTCCATTGCTGCTTTAACCTTCACTTAACAATTTATACATATTATCCAATTTAGTGCATGTGACACTAGTGCAAGATTCAAGGTCAACCCAGAAAACCAAAGAGTTGTGTCTGTCATGAATAAATGACATACAATACGTAACAGATAGAAGAATTACAAAGAAATCAACAATGTATGTACTCTTATTTAAAAGAAAGAAATGAACTGTTAATTACACAGGTACGGGTGATGAAACATCTAAAGGGAACCAGAAGATTTGGATGTCACATAACTTGTTTGCAAGGAGAAGAAAGGCCACATGTACAAGGCCTGTAAACTTTCCCACTTGCGCATTTCTATTGCACTTCTGTGAAAGTTCAAAGTTCATTTAAAAAGAACACGAACAACAGGATGAAGTGCGAATGCAAACAAGTCAGGGACCTCATGGTGGGACAATTATCTCAGAATTGTGCTAAGGTTTAGTACACATAAAGTTCTTGTGTTATCTATTTCTCTCTCTTAAATAATCTCTTACAAACCTCACAATGCAAGTAATAGCCAAAACCAGTTCAAGCTCTTCTGTTGTCTCAAATGTCATACAACATCCAACACAGAAACTGATAAAAAGTTCAATTTCTGAACCAGTATTATTTATTTGTTTATCTGATTGATGTTTTATGCCCCTCCTATACCTCTTCGGCCAGCAATATGGTGGCAGGAAACCAGGCAGAGCCCAGGGGGAACCCACGACCATCTCTGGGTCACTGTTGGACTTTTCCACGAATGACCAGAGAGAAAGCTATCCAGAGGTGAACTTGAACTAGTAGCGACCTCATTGGTGAGACGTTCCCCGAATTAATGTGCTGCGCTAGCATGCTAACCACTCACCAGTACGTCAATGAGACAGTATGACATTTCCTAACCAGACATTACCGCAGCATCTGACAAGACACCCATGTTCTAAACATATCCCTCTAGGTTTACCTTGTTCCTGTTGTCCTGAGTGTTACGCCCAAACTGCTTCTGCCATTTACGCAGCTGTCTCTGCCGATCTCTGAAATGCAAGAATCATGTGAAATCCTTGATACATGGAGAGAGCATTTAACTGGATTATTAAACAATGGTAAACCGTTACCTATATACCTGTAATAGAACACTTTCCAGAGAATAAAGTTTATATTTTTCTAAAGACGAAACAGCTCATTTTGCCTGATTCTAAGGGTTCTACTGATATTAAAGCATGCTGAAGTTTGTCTGGAAGGGAGGCTCATATTCTACTGAGAAACCATAAATATCAGCACCAAAAGAGTATTATTAACAGAGTAACAGCACTTTTGCGTGGTATATACAATATTTCACTTATATGTCAGTGGTAAGGTTAATGTGTGAAGAAAACAGTCACTTTCCTCACATACAGCTGGACAAGCAAGAGTTGGAATTGAGCAAGATTCCTCTCTGGTCAAGGATTGGATTTGGGAGAGCTCATGAAATAAGAGCCAGAGAGGGTTCAAACAGTTGGTATGGATGAGCTTCTACTTCATTAGGAGCATAGATTCAGCTCTCGCAACAGAAATGCGTGGTATTTTAGGATTTTGACCCACCTCTCCCTGTTCTTGTGGGTTTTGGATAGAGCCTGCATGCTGGTCTGAGCCTGCTGCTGCCTCCTCTCCCTCTCCCGTCTCTGCTTATTCTGAAACCAACAATGAAATCAGTTATGATGAAACACATGTAAGATGAACCAACTTTTGCGGTTTTGGAAGTTTTCAAACATGCATTAGGTGTGGAATAAGACAGCGCACCTTTAATATTTAGTGTCTTTACTGGTATGGTGCTCAGTCTCCAAATTCAAAATTACTTGTTTTCAGTATGTTATGGGCGAATGGAAAGTTATTCAGAACTTGTAAAACCTAGTTAGACATAAAATTTGTTTCTGTTTAATTAGTCTCATCATTACAACATGATTTACACTTTCCATCACAACTGCGGGCTCGTCCCAAGAGTCACTGCTTTACCTGGTTGAAGAGCCTTCGTCCACGCTGATAGAGGGGTTTCTGAGTACGAGCTGTGTCCACCAGCTGAAAACTGCTTTCATCTTCTTCGTGGTAGTAGGCATACTGGCTACCAGCTCCTCCAAAAGCTGAGTTGTACTTTCCTGTTGAATCAAGTCAAACACAAGATGAGGCTGAAGGCTTTCATAGACTGAAGTGCATAAATTTACATCTTTTCCTATTACTTATTTCTCATTTACTCATGTTCTCTTGGAGACTTTAATTTTCCCTTACATTCAAAGGAATGTGGTTAATGTAATGTCATGTGAATAGTGACATAAATAAATTATTCTGTGTAAGTATTATTTAACCTTTCTTGTGGAATTCGAAGCACTTACCTAAGTATCGTTTATCTTGGTAGGTAGCTCCTGTCCAGTCAGATACCTGTCAAACAAGGAAAACATGTACAGTTACAAACATACAGTGTATGTGGTAAATGCTGAAAATACTACATGCATGAATTATAATAAAAGGTATTCAGAGTACACTATAACCTATGAGACATGTAATACAGGGTCTAGGAGAGGTTGGGGCATGGAAGAAATGTGGCAAAGCTTTCTGTACAGTTGTATGCAATGCAAATAACATCATGAAACAGCATTTTCTAGTTATGAGGCCAACGAATACAAAGAAACCAGCTTAGAGTATGTTATGTACTACTTACAGGGCGGCTTTAACAGAGCTATCTCGGACTGAGGGGACATTTACAAAGAAAACAATTATAGCACATATACCATATTAACAAAAGACAAATAAATAATAATGTCAGTGATGGTTATTTAACATGTAAACACAGCGGTGTCATTTTAATGATTAAAAAAGGATGAAATAAGCAAGTCAGATCAAAAGATTTGTATGTTACGCAACTTTTTTGCAAGGTGAAAATGATCATATCGTATATGTACATGGACTGCATAATTTCCCCTTGCACTTTCTTGTTGCACTTCTGCGGAAGTTCAAAGTTCACTTGAAAAGAACATGAACAACAGGATAAAGTGCGAATGGGAACAAGTCAGTGACTTCATGGTGGTACACTGGTGGTTCATGGTGGTACACTAGTGGTTCATGGTGGTGCAATAGCGGTTCATGGTGGTCTTGTCTAGGTGTACTAAGATTTAGCACATAAATACAAAAGAAATGAGTGTCACTGAAATATTTCAAGATTATTTGTGACAATTCTGTTTATTTATTTAATTGGTTGGCGTTTTACGCCGTACTCAGAAATATTTCACTTACCCTAATTCCTCAACCTTTCAGTGCAATTCATGCACATTTGTAACTTGATTTTGGGGACAAATGTACACTGATTGGATTGTCCAGTTTCAGGGCTTGACAAAAAGTATAATTTTATCAGTCACCACAGAAAAAGGCCTTCAGAATATGCTTGAATAAACACACTGCAAACATGCGAAAAGGTTGAAGAATTACAGTACACGAAGGCGGCCAGCAATATGGCGGAAGGAAACTAGGTAGAGCCTGAGGGAAACCCACGACCATCCCCAGGTTGCTGGAGAGGAATCCAGCATGAGGTGGACTTGAGTTCACAGTGACTGCATTAGTGGGAGACTCCTGGGTCATTGCGCTGCGATAACACGCTAACCGACAGGCCACAGAGGGCCCCCAGGCATTTCTAGACCCAGTTTCCTGATGCATTCTTAATATTCCACGTACAAAGATCTAATATGGTATATAATTATCAATATCTTTTAGTCCATCAAGTGTTATTTAAAAATTCTGACATTCATCACAACACTGAGTCCAACACCAGAACTCAACAAAATCAAAACAGGTTTCTGGACTCCTTGTCTCACACCAACTTACCTGTATCCAAAACGGAAAACATCATAGTTTTCTAGATGTTTTTGATGCCAGAACTCAATTACCTTTCAGAACCAAGAGTAGGTCATGTCACTTTTCAAAATGACGGTCAATGGTGAGCCGTTTGTTTACCTTTGAAGTTCCCACAATTAAATATGACAGTGAGTTCACCAGTAAGGGTACTGAATTATGAAGACAGCATTCGACATTAAACCAGAAAATGTCATAGAAATAGGCAAAACTGGTGAATTGGGATTCCACTTGTGTCCATCGTCTTCAACTTCAGAAATCTGCATCTATTTTATTGAGTTTGGCTTTCGGGTTCAGTATTGCACTGAATGTCTGAATTTTAAAATAACACAGTCAGTCAAGATGAACTACACCCTGCTAATATACTGAAACAATACATTCTAAAAGAAATTGCACAATGTGAATCTTCATTTTTTTTTTGTTCAAAGATCACTGTGTAGACCATCAAAGTCATCTGAAGTTAAACTGGCAACCTCATAGCCCGAGACCACAGTCTAAGGGTAGCTTATATTTACTGATATGCGGGGACCGCTGACCACCTAAGCCCGAGGGCTATGTGGACCCGATGTCGGTATAATGATTATAAGGTGCTACCCCCTAGTTCAATTCTGCTGCATACAGTAAGATTCTTCTTGAATAATCATAAGGCACCTTAATTCTGAAAGCTACAATATTTGCACATATTTTGACACTATCTCTGCTTAGCACTGCCTCAACATTCTGAAATAAATCTTAGCGAAAATAGAAAATACGGTCAGCCGGCCAATGACGCCATGCTTTTTAAATCTGTCAATAAGGCATGCATGTACAGCAGCGACTGACCATTCCGTGACATCATATCTTGAAATTTACATTCATACTAAACAAATCTATGCCTTCAATGAATTTGCATAAACGTCAACCACAGATGCATATGCGCCAGGTAAAAAAAATATGTCAAAGGAACACAGAATGCCTTGATGAACATAATTTATCTCAGTTTTACCCGGTACATGCAGGTATTGGGTTATTTTGCACGGATTTTCCTAGCACTAAGCTATTCTTAATTACCAATATTTTAATCTGGATGACTCCTCGGCTGTGATCTACGCCTAACACCACATTAAAAGATCACAGCCGAGATCACTGGCTGGGAACCTCATCCCCATGTCATATACCAGTGCTCAAAATTTCCACAAAAACTCGAGAGGATATTCAAAAGTTTGGTAATCTCTTCAGTCCATTTCTCAAATCTACTTGAGCAAAGCATATCGCTGCTTCACTGGTTTCACAGGCACATCCTACGAAACGCCACGGTAGACTTAAGTAAAATGCAAATGACTCAACAACATGCCGCAAATGCACTGGTAAACAAGAGGAAAACAACAACAACATCGAAACTCATGTCCCTGACATATTTTACAATACCTTTCCTAATCGGTCTCCTTTTGAGAACGGTTGATACGGCATATCTTTAAATTGATCTGGAATGGCTGAAGGACCCCAGCCATTTGGGTTTTCCTGTATCTGCGGAGGTATAAAATGTGCCATTTTGTCAGATAGCTATCGAGTCCCCACGTTTATCCACCGAAAATGGCTGCGCCGGCGTGACTTGAGCTCTCCGTCACAGAGGTATTGTGTGCAAGAAGTAAACTTCTATGATGGAAAAGCAGTTGCAAGCCTCTGTGTGGAGAGAAGAGTACTGGGCTGATCAATGAGAAATTATTTTTCCAACACGGCATGTGTTTTGACAGTTGGATGTTTTGTGCTTGCGACGTTGGCATCAGCCCCATATAAATGAGTTAGGCGTATTTCATCTCATTTTCTGCTTACTTTGAACGCGACCAGGTTCGTTTTCTGCCCTGTATAGATATCTGTTTAACGCAATAATGACTTATCCCCAAACTTCATTCCGGCAAACTTTGTGACATGCTCATCGCGGTTACGGAACTTGAGGAAAACAGTTTACGAAGACGTTGTTCCCTCGCAGTAAGTTTTGTTTACGTTTTCTCCTTCTCGTCTGCCAACATTCCCTGAATGTCAAACTGCTGTATGTAAGCAGCTACAGATAAAACGGAGCGCATTTGTCAGAAAAAAATACCGTTTGTTGTAATTTCTTGTTCTAAAAAGTTAGTCGACATGAACTTCGCTTGAACAGTTGAAGTTGAATGACGCGAGCATCGACACTTGAACAGTTTCCACTCTCGCAATGACACAGTGGAAATGACATTTGACAGATCTACCACAGAGTTCAAAATCAGGAACGCGTGCAAGCATCATTTTCTGTAGAAATACAGTTGTTGTTTTGATTTTCCCGTGTAGTGTGATATCCCTACACGACATACGCATGTACTTTTTCCGATAAAGTGTATATGTGTTTTGTTACTTCCGGTGTATGTGTAGTGCATCATTTCGCAGACGACTGATCATTTGTTTTGCCAGTACCATAACTAACAAGTGAAAAGTAAGAGCTGATGGTTGACTTAAGAAATACTTGTGTTGGTCTCAACGTTGTAGGCTACTGTGGTTAAGTAATTAGCCATTGACCACATGTAACTGTTAGCCCATGCCCTACGTCAACCTGAAAACACTGCTGAGATTTTTTATGAAAGGTATGTCCTGCTGAAATATTTTTCAGTGCTATAAACAGATAAGGAGATACTGAAAAAAGAAAAAAAAAACAAATAAAATAAAATTTATACTCAGATAGGGATGTGTAAGGTTTAGGGTGCTGTCAAGTGGTAGAGTGACGTTAGTTCATTGATGACTCTACTAACTTTTCGCATGAATGATTATTTGAGAAGTGAGTCAGTGAACAACAGACATATCAACCATGTCTTTACAACAACCCTCAAATTTAGGCCACAGAAGGATCATTAATTTTTTTAATAGTAATGAATTAAATCACCTATTATTTTCTTGAACTTTTCACCAAAAATCCCTTTATTCTACAACCAGACTCTGCAGGCAATCTGTCACATACAGATTGTAAAGTCAGCTATTTAGCTGGGGTTGTTTTGACCCCCTCTGTGTGTCTTAAGGTCTCAAGGGGTAAAGAACAATAGATCAGAATTCATGTAAAGAGTAAACTATGCACATGTACTCCTGACTTGTCACTGTAGTTTTAAGCAAAATTGCTTCAGGATAAAATATTTCGATGGGTGTAAATCTGCATATATAGATACACGTATATGCTGTGTAACTAATAAGTCTTGGTGGTTAGTAGGGTCATTATTTATGTTTACCATACACAGCCTGTGTATGTGTAATGCTCAAAGCCCTTGTGTTTCAAGAGTATGACGTACATACATGTGTCTGTAAGACATATGTTTGTCAAAACATTGTTTTTGGTAAAGATGGTTGACTTTTATATTCCAGGGCACTCTGGGATCCTCCACCCATAAACTTCCATCATAAATATGAAAATACGGGAGTATGGCATTAACCAACAATCAAATAAATGAAAAAAAATAATGACTTTAGTGGTACATGTATATTTTATTTATCAAACACCTCCAATATGCATGAGATTTTCTGGTCGATCACTTAGGTATAGACTTTATTTGTGATTCATATATGTCTGACCAGTTTCCTCTCCACCATAATTCCACTTTGTCATTGTCATATAAATGAAATATTCTTTAGTACAGCATAAAATACCAATCAAAGAAAATATTTGAATGTGATACACGTACACAGTTCAGGGCACATTTGTATCTGTGCACATGTATTCACAAACATTTGTCAATATATTCACATTCATGTATCTTTGGATTCACTTGCATATACATTTATGTCAGGGTGTTCACATGTACGAATCAGTGTATTCATATGCATATAATGCCTAATAATCATATTCATATAGGTATGTTCGTGTATCATTATATTCACTTACATGTGTCAATGTATTCACATGTACATGTATGTGTCAGTGTATTCACATGTGCATGTATGTGTCAGTGTATTCACATGTATTTGTATGTGTCAATGTATTCACATAAACATATATGTGTCAGTGTATTCACATGTACATGTATGTGTCAGTGTATTCACATGTACTTGTATGTGTCAGTGTATTCACATGTACATGAATGTGTCAATGTATTCACAGAACTTGGTGTGTATGATTATTACGTTTTGTGTACTCAGATGTCTGCATGTATCAGTGCATTTCACAGGAATACATGTGCATGTATCAGTGTTTTCATCTTATACCCATAAAGAGCTGTAAAGATGGATAACACGGATTCGGTATTCTAATCAGACAAAATTATCTTTCATTCACATGACCTCAGCCAGTGTCAGGTAAGAGGCCTTAATCTAGCTCGCAGGAATCGTGGATTACCAGGGTTAGAATGTAAAGAATTTGGAGTAAAAAAATTGTAAAAATTATTTTCTGGCAATTTTGAATTTCCTAAACCTTTGTGTCTCTGCAAGGCCACTTTATTAACATTTATATAAATTTCCCTGCTGTTTACTTTTTAAAGTAAAAGAAGACTTCGAGTGCAACATAATAACTTGCCCACTACTTGTGTTGCCTTGCTAACAGTAGGCGCTTGATGACACTGGTGGGACCATTTGTGCAATCCAGCATACATGGAAGACCACTTGTCTTCCACCAATATGGTATGCATATCTGTGTGTCACTTGTTGGGAAACTTGCAATGCGAATGACTGCCATTGCATCAGTGAGTTACTCCTTTGTATTGGTGTAAACAATAGTGAGATGAATAAATAAATCAAATTTTGCATGGCTCTTCTGCTTCTGAACTACGAGAATATATCCATTCTCACTACACCAGAGGTTATCCTATAAATGGAAAAGAAACCTTGACATTATGAAGGTAGAATGTATGGGGACAAGCACGTTTACATCTGATGATATCTTATATTTTTCCACTGCATAACTGCATGTCTGGTGACATGAAGTGCTCATAGTTGCAGTACTGTACCTCTCGCTTTTTTGAGTGGCACGTAAGCTCCGTGAGAGTTACAATATGTTTCGTGTTCTGGAATGTGTTCCTTCTGATTGAGGACTTCTGTCGGTAAATATCTTCAAAAGTAAGCCATCGCAGCCATCCAGAAGTTGCACAGAATATCGCTAGCATCCATACAGTTTTTACTGACAGCAACAAATCCCACTGACCAGCTCTTTTTTTCTGCCATTTTCGCCATTCTTTTTTTCACCATATTTCAAGCCACAACATCCAAAACAGGTCTTGGGACATGTATGTTTGCGTGAGAGTTAGTTGACCTCGATGAAGGTGGCGACCTTAGCTGCATCGTTTGCCTGATATTTGGGTGATAATTTTATGATCGGTTATCAACTCTCTCACTCTTTTGACTTTAAAACAATTCAATTTAAGGAAAATCTCTTCAATTCGTCCGGTCTCAGTGTTAGGGAAAAGTTGCCCAGTTTGACAGCTCTTACTTGTTGGCCTACATGTGTGAGTTGTTGACCGCTCACGACAAGAATCAGCAGGCTTAAGTCACGTGACCTGGTCTGTGCTGCTACCTATGTGAAATATAGTAAAACAGGGCGAAAATGAGAAAAAAAGAGTTTGCCAGTGGAGTCTTTTGGGATAGGTAAATGCATATAAAGGCTAGTGATTTTCTCGGTAACTTTGGGATGGCTGTATGGCTTATTTTTGAAGATATTTACCAATAAAAGTCCTCAATCAGAAGGGTGATATTTTAGGACATGAAACACATTGTACATGTAACTCTCGAAAAAGTGAGAGGTACATTATTGTAACTAGAAGTACCCAGGGATATGAAAGTGAGAGGTACATTATTGTAACTAGAAGTACCCAGGGATATGAAAGTGAGAGGTACATTATTGTAACTAGAAGTACCCAGGGATATGAAGATGATCCTTTTAAATATTACCACCATATTTCACTGAAATCTTCACTGTATGCACTTGACTTATTTGATTCATAATATGCTGACAGAAATCAGTACATAAATGTAGGGTGGTTGTCTGATTTACCAGAGTACATTCTAATGTTTGCCACAGGGTCAGTTAATGTTTACTGCTGGAAACGATACATGTATACAAATCTGCATCACATGTCAGCGCTGAGATGCTTCCTGAGCTCGTCCTGTACAAATGTCAGACACGAAAATGCTCTCTTGTGATATTTATGAAAGGCTTTAGGTTTACTGTCTTGCATGTAGGGAAGAATTAAGTCAGCATGTGTAGCTGCTGTAGATTATTTGTGTGTATACATGGCATAGGACACAGTTACATTTGGATGTGTATTTGGCATGTAATATTTATTTATAAGACATGTAATGTTTCTAGATGTGTGCATCAATGCTTCCAGAAAACTCAGTAAATAAAGTGACGTTGCTTTTGATATTGCCTGTTTCTAATGCATATGTAACATACATACGTGTATGTGTGGAGGTGATAAAATTCCTCCATAGTACTAAAATCTGGTAATAATTGCTTCAGAGTTCCACAGGGTTGTCTTTATGCAGTTAATTATTTGGAACATTTCAGTGGTAAAGAAAGCTTCACTTATATCATTGCTGTTGGGTTTGAATATTTGTGGAGATATGAGATAAAGTCTGCATAAGAAAACACAACAAACCATTCACAGTTGCTGTCTTGTTTAGATGAATGTGAAAACATAGCATAATAGTAGTTCATGGACTGTTGGTCTTAAGTGTGACACTCTTTACTGCTTGGCCAGCCTTAATGATCACTGACACTGAAATAATATTTTGGATCATATATGATATAAGATACACACATACTCATGTATGATATTGTGTTAAATTAAGAGAAAGGGAACAATTAATAAAGATTCATAAGGTGGGCAGCTGAAAACTAAATGTAAAAATAAACTTTTGTTTTGATTTTTCTGATGTATTAAAATGTTTGAATTCTGTGGTCAGCATTATGCACCATATAGCTGGTATATAGGTACTCTGACATCACAATGTGTCTTTCATACAGTCTTATTGTATTTAAAATCAAAATACCTCATGAAGTGAATGTGTTCAATATTTAATATTATGGCTGGCTCATATGCATGTACATGCTTGTACTCTGAATGATTAAATATATCCCAGTACTGTACAGTGTACATCATATAGAGAGAAGTGAGCCATCATAATAAAGAGGATACATGTTTTCCCACTAAGTGTTTTATGACCTCTTAATTGGGTTATTTATAAGCTTGTCATACTGTATAACAGATTGCTACATGTATCTGCACTTGTATTCCCTCTGCTCATGTCTGTGGTCTTTCTGTTTTTCAGCCAACCTAGCTGCATGGAGACAACATTTGGTGCTGGTGTGTATTCTCCCGTTACCACGGTAACCTGTAGAGGTATAACAGCTTTTTTACTAACAAATAATTAACACTCACACCTCAACATCATTTTGTCAATACTGTTTTTGGTCTGTTTAAGTGTGATGGGTCTAATAATTATGATAAATGGAGATGTGAATATGTAAGCAATTTAGGAATTTTTTCCATGAATACAATGATTGTATTTCTCACCCTCTCAGAAACTGTTGCCTCAAACTGACAAAGAGCCCTTCCAGTTTCAGTGGAATGGCATATTATTTATTGTAACATAACTGTTCAAGGCTGGTAAGGCCGTACTTCTTTGATCGGCGTAGCCCAACCTTATCAGAAAATATTGGGAATTAGTTTTCGTTTATTCTGGCTGAGGAAAAAGAAGGATTTCAAAGATATTCAAATGGAAAAAATAAATTAAAAAAAAAGACACTGCCTATCAAAATTTTGGTTTAAAACTTCAGATTCAGTCCCTTTTTAGAGAGGTTGTTGTGTTACACCCAATATTTTTAATGTTGGCCTAATTTTACAGAACAATAAACTAAGTTATTATTTCATGTTGCTGTTTTAACACAACAAGGAATCTTAAAGAGATGATCGCCAGACCAGGTAACAAATTTCTGGTGATGAATTTCAGGTGACAAAGTTCAGATTATTCCCCATCTTCACATTATAATTTATGTGTTTTGGATAGTTGTTTATAAACACTGTATACAAGAATTATTCACCTTTATGATGGATATCCATTGTATGGGTGAAAGCAGCGTGAAAGTGCCATCGATTTCAAAAGGTTACCCATTACCAGTACCTCACGAGGCTTGCATGCCACATTACTGGTAGACAGGTGGCCTTCAACAGACATAACACGGTGTGAACAGCCCCTTGAGTGCTGTAGAGGCATTATTGCATTCAGGGCTCATGAACATGGATTACAGGGGAGTCAACAAGTTCCTTGCGTCCTTGGCCAGGGTTAAAAATCATCTCCAGTGCCTCTTGGTTACAAGCTCATACATGTACCGTAACAGGAAGTCACGTCTCTTTCAGTCGCATGATTTAAAGACATGCTTATTTCAGTATCAGAATCTTTAGTTTAAAGAGTGATTTTAGAGAAATTAAAATCCAGTCTAATGATTTGCATTAGACTTGCTGTAAAACATATTTTTCTGTCTTCTTTACAGAATTTTTAGGCAAACTCGTTTACTAATGTTAATGATACCTTCTGTTTTTTATAATTTCATTTCATTTACCTGTGCATTTAAAAGCATTCGTATATATATGATTTATTCCAAACTGACATGCAGGCATTGATTTAATCTTGGCAACCTCGAGCAGGGAATTTTTAAGGTTCGCGTGTCTTTACTGCCATCAGGGCATTGGTGGAAGTGATCAGATGACAGTTGAGGACCTTTTTCTTCCATTTTCTGATGACTGGCGTTCTCATTAAATTTGATCAGCAGGTGAAAATCTGTGTGGCAGGTACATGTGGGAAAAGTTTATTAGGTACTGTTAATGAAGGGCTGGTGGTTGACTAATTATAAGGCACCATCACTGACAACTGCAAAGATGTATTACTGACAGCTGTCAAATGTCAAGGAAAATATCCTTTAACAGCAATCAGTCGTTCAGTGAGGGTGATGTGGAGAATGATAGGTTGATACTACACCTTTAAAAGTATCTGATTATTTAGCTCTGATAGGTTAGCTTTATTGTCAGGTTTGCTTTTACACTGTATTCTGCTTATTAAAGATATCTGCTTACTGTCCAACAGCAATAAATCATACTTCTACATGTATTTGACTGATTATATGTGTTCATCAACATCTTGGGTGGGATTGAGAACTGCTACGACCTGGCCATGCAGTACAAGTTGATGCTAGTCCATGGTTGACATACTTATGCATTGGAAAAGTTGTTTACCTATGTAAATTTCAGGAATTTCTGCCACATTTAGCAGTGTTTTAATGTTAATCATTATGACCTACATCTGGGAGAAACTGCCCCATATATTCAAAACTGTGGATTTTGCTTTGTTGATTTAGATATCAGCTGTTCATAATAACGTGTCATCTTGATAACTTTAAAAGCTTATAATAGCAGAACCTTTATTATTATCATTATTTGATGATGTGTTATTCAAGAATATTCACTTACAACAATAGAGTCTTTTAAGGGTGGAGGGAACTGGGCTAAGCCGTAACAGGCAACTGACAAGCTTCCTGACTTAGAGCCTTTGCAGATGGAACTGGATTTGAATCTTGGGCCACAGAAGGAAACATACTTAATAGCTGACCATTTTTGTACTAAGGGTTATTGAAATCTG
Source organism: Acanthopleura granulata (assembly GCA_016165875.1). Classification (NCBI taxonomy): domain Eukaryota; kingdom Metazoa; phylum Mollusca; class Polyplacophora; order Chitonida; family Chitonidae; genus Acanthopleura; species Acanthopleura granulata. The sequence continues at coordinate 7,776,135 of JABBOT010000002.1, forward strand.
GTCTTGGTTATATCCTAGTAAGCTAAGTAGTTTATCAAGTGTGAACTATTTTACAAACCACACTTCAGAAGTTCAGTGTTTATCATATACGAATCAGGTTGAAAATGAAGACATAAGGATTTTTTTATTACATTTTGTGGAGTAGTATGATACTCAGACTGAACTGTGCTCCTTCTAGTGAACATGTATAATTTATGTAAAATAAAGATTGTATCAGCTCAAGTTGTTAACTGTAATACTATGTAACACTTGGAATAACTTGCTTTCATATTTTACCTAAAGCTATATGTATAAAGGCTGAGTGCAACAAAAAAATAAATGATGGTTGTGGTGCTGAATTCTTTTCACCACTGAGCATGGTTAAGGTTGTGGGCTATACTTGTATTCATTAACCATTCATTTTGATTAAATTAACTCCCAATACTTCTTGAACTAAGTTTGTCTACCCTCAGGACGTCTTTGAAAGCTGAAAATGCTTTCATTGGATGCTTGATGAAAACATCTGGTAAGGTTGAAGACTGTAGGTGTAGTATTTGAATACATAGTGCGTGTATACATGCATAGGGACACATTTTCTGACACTTGTATAAACTCTTAGGAACATGGTTTTCAGTGCCAGATGCTGATGACACAGACAGTGCTGTGGGTTCGTCAGCATCCTATGTCTTCAGTGGAAGTGAGGATGGAAATGGGGTAAGTGTCTCTGTCATCTTTGTATAAATGAACCTGTTTTATGAGGATGGTTGTCTTGCTGTAATGGTTTAACCACTGAGTCACCCCAGTCTTTCTCAGCACAACTTGTGTTTCAAGCCACTTGTTGACCAGCCTCTCACACTGACAGTATTCAATCCTTTTTTCGGTGATGTAACTTTTATAATAAAACTAAAGTGTCGTACATGTAAAAAAAAACTGTATTTGAAACACAGGGCTTCATGCAAATTAACCAGTATATGCAACACTAGGTCTCTCTGGTGTTGACAGTTTGGTGTATGTCCCGGATGCGTTTTTAGCATCCAGTGGGAACTGTGTTACTTGGCAAGTACATTGTTATGGCTGTTATGTTTCCAGCTTTCCATTCTGCAAGTTCCTTCTCACCAGCGGTCTGGCTCAAATGTGTCAAACCGATCAATGATGGAGGAAGAAGATGATGTAAGTACTATTTATTTAATGTGCTTGGAAAATTAGTGATCAGGTCCAAAGTGGTGTGCACGGTATTTCACACATGGTTAACTTTTTTTTGGAATGATGTCAGAACATTCACATGTACTTAGAATTGTGTTAGTTTTCTTCAGGTTTCCTTCACCTTTAAACTTGAATGTTACTTTTATCAGTGAAATAGTTTTGCCTGCTCAAGTAAGAAAATGTGATCATGTTTCCAGCTCCTTAATAGAAGTCTGTATTGGGAGGGTTTTAAGTTGTGCGTCTGAGGGCTTTGGTGGCAAGGAACGGTGGAAGTAAGGCACTTGTGGACAGCTTGTGACCTTAAATGAAGTTTATTGGAGACCACTTGCCCTATACCACTATGACGTTTACATGTCACATGTGGAAAAGTTTGTCAATTGTTTGCCAAGGGTTTGTGGTTTCTTCTAGGCACTCTGCTTTTCACTACCCGTGAAAGTGATGAGTGTCATTAAAGAGGTAAAATCTTGAGTTGGATGTTAAACTTGTCATTCTGATTTATTCCTTATCTGAGTATTGGACCTTATCTCTTCAGTATTGTGCTATATTATAATGATCTTTTTGACAGTGAGACGTTTCCCAGCTTCAGGTTACCCGAACACATTGATTTTCCTCACTATTTATGTAGTAAATTTGTCAGCTTCAACCCCCAAAATATATATCCCTAAACTTTCGCGTGGTGGCATGCCTACCACAACACATAGCTTGGTCTTTTCTCTACATTATATCAAAAAATGACCACCATTTTTTTTATTGTGTCTGGAAATGACTTAATAATATTTTGTGACCTTGGTAATCTCTGGGGTGGGTCGGTGGGTCCCCCTGGCAAAAAGTTTTCAGTTGTATCCAAAGCAGATAAAATTCTGATATATTTTAACTGGGTGTAAAATGACAGTGTAGAAATTTATAGTGTATCAACAATCTAGACTGTTTATGGCAGTGTTATCCAATCGGTGCTCCAGCAATCAACAATTTGGAGCCAAATCTTGGATCCAAACGGTCGAATTGTGCATGTGTAACCTTTAGCCAAACTAAAAGAGTCTTTTTATTTCCCACAATGTCATGGTGCTGACAGTAACCGAATCAGTGAAGTATAGATAATGCATGTGTGTGGTGTCTTTGGCATGTATTTCAGTGAAGTAGTACTATAAATAGCACAAACAGTGCAGCAGAACAATGGCATCTGAACAGTGGTTTGCTCTGGTTCCATTCCAGCTCATCCTGGCTTCCTGGCCATAAATGGGAAGGTCTGCTAGGGATTCTTAATGACTTTCTAACCATAATGTACAATTTCACTGGTCTAGCAAATTTTAATTTTGGACTAAAGTTTAGTCATACGACAGCAGTACTGCGGTCGATGTTTTCTCAACATTTTGGCATTTAAGTAGAATATTGTTCTGGTGAGTAGGTATTTGAAACATGTTCCTCTAGTGTTTACACGTGTAGTGATGTGTTCGAAGGGATAAAACTTCTGTTTTGCAGCTATTTTACACAAATTGAGTGTCTTTGAAGCTAAGCATAATATCTGCATCAGTTTCTTTGGTTGCCTTATTTTGTATTTCATACCGTGGTTGTCATTTTTAGCTCGCCTGTACTATAAGTTTGTCATACCTTGAGTGTCGACGTCAGCGTCCAATAACAGGGAAAGAGTTGTTAAAGAAAGTGTTAGGGGTGACGTCTTAAAAAGTTCTGCATGTATTGAACTCGGAGGTTGACACATGTAGCACACAATAACATGAGGCTGATATTCCATGGTTGATTCTGCGTGTGCATACTAAATACCGTACATTACCAAATTCCTGACTTAGTGTACTGTGTATTAGAATCTCTGTTAAACAAAATCTTAGGGGTGGTATCTTAAAAAAGACTGCTTATATTGAGTTCAGAGTTTGCACACACATAGAGCATAATGACATGAGGGGGATGTTCCAAGGTGATTGTGTGTGTGCATATTAAATACGGTAAATTTCCGACTTCCTGACATACATGTGTTTTGCATATTAGAATTTATCCCCAAGAGGCAAGTTGTTTGGTAGCCTTGCTACTACATCTAAGTTAATGATTGCAGCTGTAAGTATTTGTCTGAAATGCATTCACAAATCTTTGAACAAATGGGATAGAAATTTCTGCGTATACACTTTCTAAAAGATATATGCCAAAGCATGAGCAAGACCTCAAAGGGATTCCTGTATGAAAATGACAATGTCATAACTTCAGAAAGACAATATCCTTTGTAGGCTCACTATCTGTCTACTTCTGACCATTTTGTCATGGTGCATATTCATCTTTGCTGTACATGTGTGTGGTCACTTTAATTAAATTTTGAATTGTAAACCATACTTGTACGCCATTCCCCTGAGACTGGTCCAAAACCTACATGATTGTTCCTAGGTGCTTTGTCTGTGGTTAAGGTAAAGCCTTTTATTCTCCTTGTTTGTGCCCTGTACCACTATTGATCAGTGCTTTCTCAAATTAGATTTATCTGAGATAACAGGAAATGCTCCTTTGGAATCTTCTCCATAACCTGGGGACTTGGAACCAAGGGTCAATCCAGGAGGATGTGAGCGCGAGCGCAGTTGCTATGAAATTCTGCGAAAGGCTGTACGTGTTAATTGTCTGTTTTTGATGAAATCTTATGTAGAGCATTGATTAGTATTGTATTGTGCCTGGGCTGTATATACTTTTTCATAGGCAGACTCCTGTAGTAGGATAGGACATCTGCCTTTGGTTTGTTTTGTGTGTGACAGGATCCAGGTTCAACCCTGAGCTCAGTCATATGAAACATATTCAGCATATTTAGAATTTCATAGATGACCACTTCGATTGGCACTCCCATATTGATATGATTGACAGCTCCAAGACTTGCATGTACAAATGAGTTTAGTGTGTGGATGACATGGATTTCTTTACTGCTGGATAAGCTAGCCCATGTGGCTGATCTGCAGCAGTGTTAAAGCATTGAAACCATTGGCATTACTAAACATTGACAGTCATGTACAAAAGGGTAGTTTTGAGATCAAATTCTTCGGCTGCTGAAGCTGAATAAGTACTAGTGTGTGACGTGACTTGTCTAGAATGTTAGGCAACTTTTCTCTTGTGCAGTGGCACAAGGAATCGAGTGTCATTAACATTTTTTGATGACCAATATTTTTTATTTGACTGTGGAAAGCAAATTACGGCTAACATCCGTGGTATGTCGTCAGAGCCTCAGTTTGTACTTGGCTAAATAGGTGGATAGCTGGAAGAACGTTGCAAAATGTTTTAAGTCTATAAAATAGAATCGCTCAAAATCCAGATTTGGACAATTTGTCTTTTGTCTCTTGTCATTTTAAGGAAGTGTTACTGATCACCTGTCTTCCTCCAGGGACTTCCTCACAAATTCTCAGCACATCTATCTTCTAACATCATTTGTCTAAATAACTTTTTGTAAACTTTTTTTCAGACACATGTTTCATAATACGTGTAATCAAAAATAGTTTCTTAACATGTCATACAGGCTTTCATTTACCTTCAGCAATGAAAGAGTTCCAACTCACATCTCCCCCATCTAGGAGATTTTGTGCCTCTTATGTAAATTTTTGTGACAACTTAAATATTACTTAGACTCAAGAGTAGCTACAAGTCAAAGACTTCAAAATACATGTATACAGGAAGTAGTATAACTGAGCCAAGTCCTGGCCAGTTGCCAAAGTCGTCTATATTGTAGCATCATCATAAATGGCCATGTGATTTTGTTTGTCCCATATATGACCAGTTATGAGCACGTATTATGTATTTTGAAAGAATTCACATGATGCACATGTACGTCCATTTGCAGGTGTGTAAGGAGCTGTCATCTGAGTGGGTTATCATTGATGGTCTAGTTCCGTCTTATTCTCTGGGAAAAACCAAGTAATATTTGACATGTAAAATGTATGGATTCTTCCCTGCCAGCAGATTTATTTCAGTGGTATTGTTCCTAGAGGTATTAGATTGTACATGACGATGTTTGAGCTAAAGCTCTATCTGCATTTGATAAGATGTTTGGCCGTGTAAATGACAACTGACCTATTTTTTGTTTCTACATTTGTTGCTGAAAAATTTAAATGTTTCTATGAGACTTACCTCTGCAAGAATTTTTGAAATTTTGTTAAAAGACCCAGTTAAATTTGACACCTTTATATACTTGGTGTAATACAAGTTTTTATGGGGCCTTAATTTTTAAAAGAGCAACCATAAGGTATCAGTTTTTCATTGCTCATCCCCTAAGTGGTGTACATTCTTTGAATCATGATACTGATGATTGTGTTGATTTTGGCAGAGATTAAACACTCATATTTGTATGAAGTAACACATGTACTTTTGTACAGCAAGATCCCTTTCCTCAGCTTTCAGATGTTGAGAGCTGTGTTAGCTTTTGTGGATGTATTTTCTGGCGACTGGATAATCCTATGCATTAAATTTGTGTACATTAGCCGATATTTGGAGGCCTTCTCAACATTTGTTTCTGTTACCAATCTATTGACCTGAAAAGCAGACTATTGGCTGGAGCAGTCAGGGGTCCCTGTCAAAACATGGATGGAACCCAGGCCTTGAAAATAAAGTGTGATTCCAAGGGGCCAGACTGAGCTTATTCCTGACTGTCTGTAAGGTGACTGCTGAGTGCTATCAGTCTTCCCCTGGGGCGATGTAAGCAGCTTAATAAATCCACGGCTTTATACCTAAGAATTCAGCCCAGAATAAACACTACAGTGATGCTGTTTTTCAATAAAGCATGGCCCTTGATTTTAAAACAGAGTGAGGATTCTTTAAAGAATTTTTGTCCAAACACAGGATGTAGAGTACCACTTGTGATGCCTCAGACTTGATTTTGTGATTGCAAAGCACTTTTTTTTTATTCACAAGGGACTTCGGCGTAATTTAGGCTGAGTCTGGTAACTTGTACACCTACTTGCCTGGGGCCTTTAATAAAGGCCTAAGTGTGGACTGCAGGCTGTGATCTTCGGCAGAGGTGATCTCTCGTGCTGTGGACCTGGTATTGCCAGACAACCCAATAAGCAACTGTCTGCTGGAACCTGTAGTTTCAGTCTGACCTCTGTTATAATCAACATGTGGCTGGTCCTGGTAACAATTAACCCTTAACCCTAATCACCACAGTGGAAGTGTTGTAAAGTTACATTTAGGCAGACTTTGGCATCCTCTGCCAGGTGAGCAAAAAGGGTTAAAGTCCCTGGGGACTTTCATAATGGATGACAAAGTCCTTCAAGAGACACAGGATGCGCCACATCATCAGCTGTATTACAGAGTCGAATAGTCCGCAGGCCTGGGCTTTCTTTAGCCTCAATGCATCATTGTGCTGATGAGCTATTTTTGGTGGCTTGTTACTTTAAAGGCCAGTCTGTTTTGTGTCTTCAACACACACAAAAAGTGCTTTTTAGAGATACATTTATATCGTTTTGTAAATCTTCGAGTTGTGATGTATTATGGCTTGTATCAGTTATGTTTTGTAAACATAATTGTCACATTTGAGTTTTTTGCTATTGATGCATGTGAAGAAAACTTTATAGATTGCTTTCTTTCTTTGCTATTTCTCCTCTCTAGTAATAAAAGACATAGTTTTATTTAATCATTTATTTGATTGGTGTTTTACGCCGTACTCAAGAATATTTCACTTATACGACGGCAGCCAGCATGATGGGGAGAGGAAACCGGGAAGAGCCCAGGTGAAATCCATGTCCGTCCGCAGGTTGCTGGCAGATCTTCCCACGTATGGCCGGAGAGGAAGCAGCATGAGCTGGACTTGAACTCAGGGTGAACGCATTGGTGGGAGGCTTCAGGTCATTGTGCTGCACTAGTGCACTAATTGACTGAGCCACGGAGGCCCCCTGCATAGTTTTAATATTCTTAAATGCCCAATTTCATGAAGAGAAAATGAAGAGTGCCCAGGGCCCACTTCCACAAAACTCTGGAAGTCAATTTTTCCTTGTAACTTTTCCTTGATAATCACATTGCCTTGTGGGGCTTCAGCCTGGACAACTTCATTTTTTTAAAAAAAAAAAAAAAAAAAAAAAAAGGCACTACTGTTCTTCTCCACGTATAAAATAAACAGCTTTGTAGAAGTGAAAGAATTCAATATACATTCAAGCTAATTGCTACATTTACAAGGACAGGTGGCTCCAGTTAGCTGTAGTTACAATCAGCTGGTCATGTCGAGCAGTTCGTAATTTTGTATACAGACAGTATACCAGATGTTCCACAAACAGGAGGTCTGCAGCTTGATTTCAGCAACTGCATTTACTGTTCCTTGTTGATAGTCTCCGCATGGACTTCATCATTAGGACTTGAAACACATGTATAAATGCAGTCAAGTTCAGTCTAAATTTTCTTTTTTGAAGTAAGTTATTTGACCCTTAAAATTTTTGGATTTGTCATTGAAGTATTTATGATATTCATATCAGGTTTTGAGTGATGGAGATCATTTGATCTTGAACAAAAACAAGCAGCTTGTAATAGTTTTGCAGTAAATGTGTACAAGAATTTCCTGATTTTCTAGGTTCTTTGAATCTTCGAAGGAATTTTATTTTCACCAGTTGGTATTAATTCAGTGCATTGAAGCCCAGAAATGGATTTAGTTTTTACCACTTTGATATATTGAAGAGTGGTTAAGAGGGGCAATAACCTTGGGAGTGACTTTGGGGAACTCTTACTTCATTTGAATATTGGAAACGTGCAAAGTGCCAAGGGTACACAAATACTGCCATAAATTTCTCAGAGCAATCAATAAAGCTTCTCTCAAGAACTTAAAAACAGGAAGGAGAATTTTTTGTCAACATTCCTCTTTGGTGTCTGCAATGTTTTAGAATTTCTAAAAATACAAATCCCAACAAAACTTATACTGAGTAATTTTTATATTTCATACATCCACAGTCTTTGAATTGGTGACATTGATAATTTTTTCAAGCTAATTAAATTCCATTATAGAATATGAGATTAATCGTAATAAGTATCGTGCTTTACTTAGTTGATGTTTAATGTGTATAACGATAATGTGATAAGTGAACAATCTGTCCTGTAAATATATGGTCGAGTAATTAACTATGAAAACATGCGTATATTTAGATGGCTTCATTAAACATGTGTAGATTCATGTACGGTATATTTTCATGGAATCCTTGATATGTGTATCAGAGTAAATCTTCCCTGGCTCTACTTGTCGAAAACCAGAAGAGCTTATGTGCTGGCAAGTTGTCAGTCTGTGTGTCACGCTGGTGTCAATGAAACGATTTCAACGAAACTTGGTTCAAGTTTCGACCACATTAAGATACATAATTTTTGGTATCAATTTTCAATTTCGAGCATGGGTTGTCTGTCTGCCTGCCTGCTCATCCAGCATATGTTGACATTTCTTTCAACATGCTACTACTATCAGACTATTACACTTTTTGTCCAGTTTCAACATACTTGGTACAAGTAAACTGCATCAAGATACATTATTCCTACTTGTGTGTGTATTGATTTTCATTTCCGTCGGTCTGTTGTCTGTGTGTAAGTCTGTTTGTTCCACACCTGTTAACAATTGTCTCAAAATACTACATACTTCTCCAACAGATTTAGTCTCATTTTCATGGAAGCTTAGCAAAAGTGTAATCTACACATACATCAGGATACATATTTTGTTATGTTGATTTTCAATTATGATTCTCCAGTGTCCATTAAACTGCCAGTCTTCCCAGCTTGTGTTCACACTTGCTTCCTAATGCTACTTCTCCTACAGTTCTTGTTATGAAGTATATGAGTAACACGTAAACATAATTGATAGTATTAATTCTTACTTTCAGTTTAAGGTTGTCTGTTAGTCTGTATCTTCTTACAGTTTTGTTTGATTTCAGTAAAACCAGCTAAAAGTGTAGTCATATTGTGTATAAACACCGACTTACATAATTTTGTAATTGACTCACTCATGATTTTGTCCCAACAGGTAGAGCTGTGGTTTGTTGTATGTTCCAGGCTGCCTCAGTTTGAGTTAAAATTCTCTGTCACAGCTACTAAGAAAATAAGAAACACGGTTTCTTGCATACTTTTCAAAAGTATATCTCTCCAGGGTTTTGAAATAGAGTAACTCACCAATAATTTCTTGGAATTTGTCACCAACTATCAAATGGTGACTATTATTGTTGAAAAATAGCATGAAGTTGTATGTGATTTACTGTAAATCTTAATCACTTAAATCTTTTTGCCAATTTATACCAGCTGGGTGATTATAGTGGAAGGACAATTAACAACATTACTTACAGCAGTTGGAAAATGAATAGCTGGAGAAGTAGCCAAATTAAAATAAGGGGACTGTGCAGACAAAACCAAAAAGTAACCAACTGAACAGCGTGTGATAAAGTTGGTGTTTTAGTTTTTACAAGTTGTTGCCTAAGAGAATATCCCATTGAAGCTCTATAAAGCCTTGTATGTGTTACATGTTAGGGATGTCAGCATGATCTGTAGATCTGCATAAATGTAGCCATGCTGTCATAACAGCAGTTGCTCTTCAATATCTGTCAAAAGCATCTCTGCAGTTTTCTGTTCTAGTCACTTGTCAGTGTCTAGAATGATGTCAAAAAATACATTGAGTTATTTATGTGGTTGATACATTCCAGTTGATTGAAGAATATCCGATTGGAAGTTTATAAATCATCCACTCATTCATATGGCTATGTCCACCGGTAGACTTTCCTAACCTATGATCGATTCCCCTGCCTCGAAGAGATAAAGTCTAATGGCATTATGTAAATGTCATTCTAGGCCAGTTAGTTCTTACAGATAACCTCCAGGACTTGTGATATCAAATACATGCTCTCTTCAATTTGATCTTGAACATTCTTCCATGTGAAGTATCTGGTTGAGAAGCATAATATATTCTTTGGAATATCATAATTCCCAAACTGTTTTGCATATGAAAGAACAGCTTTCAGTGCAATTTATGGAAATTTTCAATTTGATTTTGGAGACAAATTTACATCAGTTATAGGTGGACCAGTTTCAAGGCTTTACAAAAAGTACAATTTTATCTGTCAGTACAGAATAAGGCTTGCAGTGTGCTTGAATTAACGCCTTTTTTTCATCCATTTTGGACTTCTGGCTTAGTTGAAAAAAGAAGCAATTAATCAATGATTTTAGATGGAATGGTGTTTTTTTGTGAAAAGTTTTTTAAATTGATCCCGCGTAATTTCCAGTCATCAACTCCATTAAACCAGTATAAACCATCGTCCAGTTGAGTGTTAGAACTCACTGCAACCATACTATACAGTATGAAGGACTTGTATAGTTGTCCATATTATAGTCATTTAAGCAAGGGAGAAAGGAAAATTTTACATGCTGTGATATTACACTTTAAACATCTATGTTCGTCAATTACTAGGAGAGCAAGCTGTGACCGAATGTTTAAGGTGCCTGCCTTTCAAATCATAGGACGCACGTGATGAGATTTGAAATGCGGCCTTGGAACTGGAATTTGTAGATGCCTCTGCTCTCTCTTCGCTGAGCGTTGGTAATTATAAGTTGTCAGTGGTACTTATGAGGATGGTGTTTGTGCACAGTTAAGACCTGTGTCATGTCTTCTGCAAATATGCCCAACAATTTATAAATGCTAGCCTCGCCACGATATGGCTGAAATATTGCCAATGTGGCGTTAATCCAAAATCATTCATTCATTCATAAATGCTAGACAGTATTTTAGTGTCCACTTCATCCTAACATACATGTAGCCTGAAACCTGTCATAGACTGCTTTGGGTATAAGTAGCCCCTGTGTCATATAAAAAGTATATAAGCAATATCCGTGATCTTTGCATAGTTTTGTGATTAGTTTATCATCATATCCGTGATCTTTGCATAGTTTTGTGATTAGCTTATCATCATATCAACAGAACATTTTCTATATAGCCTCAGGCACCTCTTCATACCCGTAGAGTATATGTGTGAAATTTTTAAGGTCTTGCCTACATGAATTGAATTGTATATATAGTTTCAGCAAGTCTGTTGTAACCTGTGGAGATTTTGAGTCTGATTGAGTTCCCTTTTAATTTAGGGAAAGTATTTCTTGCCCAGTGGTATTTGAAGTCAGCATTGCTGTATAATTATATAACCAGTTTTAATAGAAACTTTCCTGGATGTAGTTGTGGCATGTCCTGCTTCTGTGTGTGGGCGTATGATTTACAGTGATTGTTTTCCTGACCCTCATCCGTTACTGGATCCTGCCTCAATGAAAGCTGAAGCTCTGATGTTTTATACCTAAGCCTGTATTAGGAAGGAGTCTGTATCTGCTTCACACTTGACTAACATATTTTTGTCGCGCAATATCCCATTCCTAATAAACCCCAGACGATATTTCCCTCGAAAATCCGGCTGATTGATTCTAGGCGTTTGGAGACAAAAACCTGTTACATGCATATTGATGAGGTTCGAATGATTTGAAAGGCAGTGCAGCTGTGCCACCATGTAATTGTTTTTGGATGTGATTTTTTCCTCTGATGCAATTTTTCTTTAGGCAGATAAATGGGCCTCTGGTTGGTAGTAAATCTGATAAACTGTCGACAAAGTAATCCAATCTGTTTGTTGAATGATCAGACGTTTTAGCGGCTATCACTCACAGGGGAAGTTTTCCCCGTGTGTGGTTTTCAAATCGGAGTAGTTGGCCAGTTTGTGGTACATCCCTAATGTGGTGGAAGGAATGTTGGAGGTGTCTGCGGTACCGTTTCTGGAATTGTCCATTTAATTCTCACTGATTATTGATAAAACTAGCCGTTGGAGTTGTGTACAAGGATATACATGGTAGTAGTCTTGGCACCAATAGCAACTAATAATATACCAGTACCTCAGCAGTGAGGCATGTGCATTATATTGTGTATATGTCGCTTTCCTCATCCTCATGTGCACATGAAGGCTGAACTACACACCATACACCTCGCAGACTACGCCACTGATTTTGACGAAACTTACCGCAAGTCTTGCCTGTCATTTAAACTTTTGTTTGATTTGTATGTATTCTCTGTGAACACATAGCAATGCATCATATACTCCACTGATTTTGATGAAACTTACCGCACTTCTTGCCTGGCATTTAAACTTTTGTTTGATTTGTATGTATTCTCTGTGAACGCATAGCAATGCATCATATACTCAAGACAATGTCCTAACTCGCAAACCTGAAGTTATTGACCAAAGTACAACCTATAACAAATAGTTCTAAAGGTGATGCACAGATTCTGCTTTCCGGTGTTCAGTTTTGCTACATGTTCTTTTGAGAATGCATTATAGTGAGCAGATGTGAAGTAACAATGCAGTGAAATTAATTTAACACTTAAAAATGTAATTTTTTTCTTCTCGGCATGCAAGAATGTTTTGTTGTTTTTGTGAGGGTCACTTGGGCTACACTGGTAGAGCTCACAGTTTATGAAAGGTAAATTATTCTTAGGACAAATCCTTTGTCAGTATATATAAGTAAAAATAATTCTTAAGGAACTTAATGTCATTTTGATGATTTTGACAGTGTTATAGGTGTGATCGTTCTGGTTTTGATTTTATGGTTCCTGCCTCACGTACAGATCGAGCTTGATGTTGGGCCGCCATCTTGGACCATTGGTTGTTCAAGCCACCACTGATCATGCGTGCCACACAATGTGATAACTCGATAAATATTGCTTAAATCTTGATATATTTAGGTAGTTTTAGGACAGCCCTATGGAGTGCCAGTGGTTACGTCAAGAGATTCTTAAATCATTTTTCAAGGAATTTGAACACAAATGTCATATTTTAGAATGATGCAGATCCATACCCATATGTACCTGCCATAAACAATCCAAATCTGAAAGTGAGTTTTTAAACTTGTTGTAAAAGCGTCAGAAGTCTCATGCCGCCAATAACGAAATTGGACACTGTATATTGTATCAGATTTCGTTGTTGATTAAGTTAGTTAAATGTGGTGTAGGGCATGGCAAGAGAAAATTTATAAAGCTGATCAGCATGTCTTATTACATGATTTTAAGAGGTTTAGTCGAGTCATCTGAGGTGAATTGGGTCGTTCTTAAAAAGTCAGATGAGGTTGATGGTGTTCGACCACATGCAGCAAGAATGTATAACTGCTCTGTGTACAGGCTACCATGCCTCACCTGGAGCATAATTTGTATAAAAAGTATAGAAACTATATGTTGGCTGGGTATCAGTGAAATTCCTCCCGGCCCCTTTCTTCTGGTAGACTTTCGTATAAGTATGCTGCTTAAAATGTTAAAGAGTTAGACTGTGTAAATTATGGTAAATCAGTCTTAATTATATACAGACTTTATGCGAAAAAAAAAAAGTGTTTCTCATAACTTCATAACTAATGGAACTGATTTTGTGTTTCTTTATGGTTGAAATCCCCAGTCTGCAAACAACAAATCAGTTGTTTATGACTGATTAGTATTTGCTTTCCTCATAAAGCAATTTCTTAAACCTCCTAGCATGCACAACAAACAGGTGGTAGATAAAAGTGTGAAATTATGATAGATTTACTTTATTATCTTGACCATAAATAAAGGTCAGGCAACAGAATTATCAACATGCAAGAAACCTGAGCATTCATCATAGAATACATTTCAGTGGCTGTAGGCTCTAGTTTTTTTTTTTAAATTCATTGAAATCTGGTAATTATTTTCTTAAGTGAAGACTAGCAGGTCTGCGATACCATTGAAGGTTCATCTGAATTTCCATGAATGTATTTTTCTTCATGAAGATCAGTTCAGTATTTATCCTAATGATGCTTTTTTTGCCTGCATTTACATTTGGCCAAAAGAAATAGGGTATTTCAGATATCTGCATTCTGCTTTCAATTTGCTTAAGAATGCAATAAGATTCAATACCTGAACTCTGGGAAATAATCTTTCAATTCTATGCAGGTGTGTGACATGTACATACATGATAGATGGGCAATAATTTGGCTAGTAGGCAGGCAGGTAAAGACTTCTATGATAAATTTGTTTGTAATGCAGACAGTTGGTTTTTGAAGGTGTGGAATATGGTTGGAGGTTCAAATCCATCTCTAGCGGGTTTGTCCATAGGTTTGTATAATTCTGGAGGTATCTCAGGTTCACGGTCAGACACTGTCGTGTCTGCTCTATTAAACTTCATTGTAGTTGTATTGCTAAGTGAGATTTCCTTGACTTTTATCACTTTGGCACATTGCCAAGTTTGTTTTCTTTGAAATGTGATATATGCTTTAGTTTACAGTGAAGGTGTCTGTATTCAATAATCTTGTAACGTAATGGCTTTTTTTTTGGCCCATGTTGTACAGTCTCAGTTGGTCGGTCTCTTATGTGATTTAGACGAGAGTGGTTGTTTATTATAGTCTGCTAGTGCAGTGCACTGACACAAGTCGATGTGACTTCTAAGCCCAACAATTTCTGTCTTCCTCTGGGAAAACCTGCCATCAGCCTGTATGTAGACACTTTTAGGTTTCCCCCTGTCTTTGCCAGGTTTCCTACAACTACAATACTTGCCTCTGTCAAATAAGTGAAATATTCTTGCTTTTCATGTATACAGCTGAAAGGGCAAGTTGAAAATCTTTCATTTTTTCTACGTGTAACACATCAATCTAATGAGGAAATGAAATAAAAGAAGTGAAGTATGAGCATGGCTTCCAGAGATATTGTCAAGTTTGTAAGAATTGTGAAACAAAGCAGATTGTCTGGTCACTTGTCATCTTTAGGATTTACATTTTTCCATATCTAGACCTGAAACCCCGCATTACAGATCATGTTATGAAAAATTCTGCCTTGGAGCCAGCCAGGCTTATATCATCTATTTGCGAAATTATTTTGTGTATGCAATAGCCACATGTACGTACAGCCAGGAATGATAACATAGTTCGAGCCAAGACCAGCCGAATGTAAAGGGCAGGTCATTCCATAATGATTATCCTGTAGAATTCAATTGTCATGCTGTGGGCAAGCTCTTTTCCCTGCTTCTTTGCTTGAGTTATGTGTACATGCGTACATTGAGCTGTGAGAGTTCTGTCTCCCGGCCAGTTTCAAGCCCTTGGACTCAAAACTGTCTGGAAATTCTACAATTATTGCCTGCCTTGCCAAGGCCAAGGCTGGTCAATTGTTCCATCACGCTTCGCTTCTACCACTTGATGTTCCTTGAAGTGTCTACAAGCTCAGTCCTCACCGTCATTGCCAGAAAGATTGCCTCCTGACCTTTGACTTCTTTGTGTGTTCATTGAAGCTGAGAATTTTAGGGAAATGTTGAAAGAAGTTAAATTTATTTGTATGAGAATGAATTTAAGTTTCCAGTCATCATTGTATATCAATTTTTGATATCAGACTAGGGATGTTCAAACTGAATATGTGTATTAGAATTAACCAATTTGCAATGTACAAATCCAGTCGATAAACATTCAGCATTGTGTTGAATGTTGAATTCATTAGTGTTTTGGGGCAAAGATGTGAAATTTAAGTTGAAAATTGATGTAATGAGTACATGACTTGGCCATGTATGTTTTGTTGCTGTATGTACTAATAATATGTCAGATAAATTTGCGTTCTTTTTTTACCTCAGATTTCAATAATTTGCAGGCTTAACACCAGTGGGCATGCGTGTTTAGCTAGTCATTTGATAATTAATAAAAATTTGGGCGTCTGTACCAGTACCTGTTTGCCTTTGAAACTGCAACATAGGCATATACCTTAATCTGTTCGTTAATGCCATTTGCAAGGTTTGTTTTCTGAATTCCCATTTTCACCCATATCTGACTTAACATGACTTGGCTGAGTGGTCTTGCAGTCTCTTGGATGCTGTTTATAGTATTGGTAATTAAATTGCAATTCAGGGACTTCAGAGATATTCATGTACGTGTAGAATTGTAATTTGTGAAAGCCATTGAACAACCAGTAAACAGGCTTAACAAAGTTTGCACAGTTAGTGGTCACACATGGCACACTGGGAACATGCTGGCCAGACATGAATAAATTTGTGAGGAAAGCATGCGTGGCAGGTACATGTACAGCATATTGATGAAGCCAGTAGACTATGGAGAAACCGGCTGTCTGGAGCAAGGAAACAGGAGGGTATAAATCAAGCCAAATTCCAGACAGCTTGTTTGTAGCCTTGGCCAAACTTGCAGACACCAGGCCTTATTTAATGGCAGAGAAAATGCTAACATGATGTACCTAATTCTCCTGATTATAGGAACACCTGGTCTGTCCTTTTTAGAAAGTATACATGTAATTGTAACGGGAATAGACAGTTTTTTTTTCTTACATGGTTAGTCTGTTGAACAACATATCTGTATCTTAATTTACTTTCCTGAAGAACTGGGAGAGAAAGATCACTCTTTGCTTTCAGCACCACTGATGTCCCCAAAATTGGAACAGTTAGGGTATATGTATATATGAGATGAACAGCCATTTAACATTGCCAAGGAAAATAATTTTTTTTTTTCTTTAGATTTTTTCAACCATGTAAATTGCATTTCAGATGTTGGATTCTGTAGTGGCTATGTGAATTGCACACCCAGCTTGACAAATGCATTCATTAGGTATATATATTATGGAGCTTTGAAGACATTCACTTGATGGAACAATCTGTGTACAGCAAAATATGGGTGCATGTGATATCATGAACAAATGGATAGCACCTTGTGACCACTTTACATGTCTGAGGTTTTGCAAGCCTTTCACTCAAGTGGAAAAATCCTTAAAAAAAAAAAAAAAAAAAAAAATTAATAAAACCATTTGCCTGGATTGTACGTAATGTTCTTTCAATAGTTTTGTTTCTCTTCCTTTAATATTTCCAATGCATATGTAAGTGTTTTTGGCAAAGGAATGTTCATACTGGTATACAGTTGAATAGTCATCAGTTCCAAACTGGCCAATGTTATTCCAGCTATGACATCTGGCATCTCTTCCATGATTTCTCTGGAACTTACCAGTAACCACACCAAGAGGCCATATCGGCTGTTGTCCCAGAGCAATTGAGTTATCAGAACTTGATATTAAACATTGAATCCTCTATTGATATAGATATATATTGTCTGAACATGTATTATCCTGTAGCCCTGCTTCTTGTCCTTGACCTGTTCGCATGGTCCGATCATATGAGAAGCGTTGCCGTTGCCACCTGTCAGTTTAGGAGATCTGTGGTAACTGTAATAACCCTCATTCTTACTTCTCTCTACAATGACCTTGGCAGGAAGCTGACTTGCCAGTGTATAATTGTATTGAGTAAATATAACTCTGACCTTTGACACTTTGTGGTTGTGGAGATCTGGAATGTTTTGGGTTATCTGTCCCATGTACGATTGTTTCTCCTGGATCTGTCTGTAACTTTTTTGACCTGTAAGTAGGACAGTCATTTAATGAGTATGGTAACAGCACATCTGAAAAGACTTTGTCAAGTACGTAATGAGTATAGAAATGAGTCTAGAAATAACCAATAAAGTAATTAACGGTTTCACCCCATGAATTATAACCACAAGAAAAATCACAGAAATAATTGCGTTTGTGAGATTAAACAACAGTCATACCCAGGATCATTGCTGATTATTGCATTTAATCTGCTATATTATTAGTTTTGTTTGAATGTTATCAGATTTTTGACAATCTACATGTGTAGTGGTTTCCATAAATTCACATGGTGAAGTCAATATTACAGTGAATATTTGTTTCTGGAAAAATTAACACACAAGAATGAATGGTTTCTGTTGTTTACTTCAGGAGATTTTGGTGTTTGTGGAGCCACCAAATAAACAGCTCTACTGTGCTTTGTGCAATAGGATATTCAAAGACCCAGCAATTGCAGCATGTGGGGTAAGTTTGACCACATCTATGAAATGCTTTTTCACCCATCCACAAAAATGCATCAGTATATGGTAACAAGTAGATTGTAAATTTACAAAGTATTTTGTTGATGGTTGCCTTCCAGTCGCTACATGTAGGCCATTGCGAGATATTGCTTTGGCGTCCTACTCAGATATGTCCTGACTCTAGTAAATGTAATGACACATAAGTCTGCTTCCATTTATTTCCTGGGGTCTTGGTGGCAGAAAGTGGTTAAAGACATTCTCTTGCATGGTCTTGCATGAAATTACTTCTGACCACAGTTAGGAGAGTTCCAGTTTCCTGGCAAAGGTCAGTGATTTCCTCTAGGCTCCACAGTCTCCTCCAATGATGAAACAATGCCACAAGTGTATAAACTGAAAAATGTTTGAGTGTAGCATTTAAGAATAATGATGCAAGTAAATGAATTATTTTCTTTAATTTGGTTTTAATACCCTAATTGTTCACATGTATTACAGTAGGGGGTCTATGGGTGAAAGAATAATGCAGACATGTTCCTTTGTACAGTTGTCAGGCAGACATGGTCTTGCATGTGGTTATCAGGCAAACCGTTATCTTGGGTGTGGTTATCAAGGAGACGTGATCTTGTGTTTGTTTATCAGGCAGGCATGATCATGTGATCTTGCATGTGGTAATCTGTCAGGCGGACATCTCGTGCATGGTTATCAGGTAGATATGACCCTGTATGTGGTTATCAGGTGGACGTGATCTTGAGTGTGGTTATCAGGCAGACATGATCTTGTGCATGGTTATCAGTCAGATGTGATCTTGCATGTGGTTATCAGGGGGACGTGATCTTGCATGTGGTTATCTGTCAGGCGGGACATCTCGTGCATGGTTATCAGGTAGATGTGATCCTGTATGTGGTTATCAGGTGGACGTGATCTTGTGCATGGTTATCAGTCAGATGTGATCTTGCATGTGGTTATCAGGGAGACGTGATCTTGCATGTGGTTATCTGTCAGGCGGACATCTCGTGCATGGTTATCAGGCAGATGTGACCCTGTATGTGGTTATCAGGTGGACGTGATCTTGAGTGTGGTTATCAGGCAGACATGATCTTGTGCATGGTTATCAGTCAGATGTGATCTTGCATGTGGTTATCAGGGGGACGTGATCTTGCATGTGGTTATCTGTCAGGCGGGACATCTCGTGCATGGTTATCAGGTAGATGTGACCCTGTATGTGGTTATCAGGTGGACGTGATCTTGAGTGTGGTTATCAGGCAGACATCATGTTGTGTATGGTAAATCAGACGTGATCCAGTTTGTGGTTATAAGGGAAACGTGATTTTGTGTATGGTTATCAGTCAGATGTGATCTTGTGTGTGGTTATCAGACAGATATGATCTTGTGTGTGGTTATCAGGCATACGTGATCATGGGTGTGGTTATCAGACATGATCCTGTATGTGGTTATCAGGCAGGCGTGATCTTGCTTGTTGTTATTAGGCAGACATGATCCTGTATATGGTTATCAGGGGGACGTGATTTTGTGTATGGTTATCAGGCAGATGTGCTCTTATGTGTGGTTATTTAGACGACATGATTTGTGTATGGTTCCTTTTCCGGTCATGTACATGTGTAGTATAAGCCTAGTAACTAGGACAGTTCCTCTGAAAATATTGTGATTTATTGATTATTGTTGAACATACATGTTTTGCAGCATTTACTGGAAGTATGAAAGTCTACATTTAATCAATGCCGCAAGGTTATTTTGACCTTAAGCTTGATTGAGTATAGAAGACAGTATAAATGGGATCAGCAGAAAGCCTACAAAGTATCTGACATGCATTCAAGTGTGGATTTCATTAAATGCCATTGGATTTGCCACCGCCCTCTGTCTTGTTGTCGTTTACCAGACCCAAGTAAAGGCTTGCCTTGTTATAATTGTCTTCGGAGGAGACCTTTTAATGGATAAATCTTGATGGATAATGTTAATAATGTTGATCTGCTCAAAGTTTGTGCTCTCTTAAAGAGAAAGACAGCACATGCTCTAAGTTAAAATCACCAGAAAGGTTGGACAGTGTTATGTTTATTGCGATAAAGTATTTTTTCTAAAGGCCACTACGACAGCGGAAACTGACATTTGACTGTGCTCCGTCGACTAGCATGAAGGCAGCCATTCTGTTTGGGCTGTGACGTAATTCTTCCAAGCTGGGAACACTCTTGTCACCTGACACTGTAGTAAGCTGCTAGGGTTCTGTTTGAAACTTAAGCATACATGTAAATTTATAACATAAAATGATCAAGAAATGTACTACCCCCACGTCACACTGGTCTGTAAATACTTTGCAGTGTTGTTCACATGTGTACTATCATTACAACATATAACATTAAAACAGTGTCCTTTCGCTATGTTATTACATGTTACATTGACAGTCAGCTGGGAAGAATTATGTCACAGTTTTTATATTAGCTGATATCTCCTAGCTCTCTGATTGGTCAGTCTATCATAAGCTTAAAAGCATGGATGCCTTCAGATCCACAGTCAGCAGCAAAATACTCCACACTTCAAACAAAGATAATTCAGCAATGATTTCATACAAATTCGAACAGGTTTTTGCATTCAAGAAAGAATTTTATGATCCACCGAGGCTATTAACTTCTTCATGCTCCTGAAGTATGCAGTTTGTATAAATTTGTGAATGGTTTCTTAATTTGCTTCCTTGTAGCATACATATTGCAGAAGATGCATTGTGTCACACTCAGAAGGTAAGAGAGTTCTTATGAAGTGTTGGCAAAATATCCAAAAGGATTTTTTCCAATATACCAATATTGAGGTCAGACAGAATCTGGTCTGAACTGTTGTTGGTTTAAGATTGGCAGTTGACGAAGATTGGTTGTTTTTGATTGTGTGTGTCGAAAAACTGTACTTGTACCGTAGTCATTTTTGCATTTGAAGTAAATTAGCTTTCCTGTAAGATGGGAGGGTGTATTTGGACTTTTGGATTCTGATTCTAGTTTAGATTAGGAAATACATGTGATTTAAGCTCATTTGTCTTCAATGATGTAATACTTTCAGTGAAATGAAATACAGGAGATAATACTGCTGATGACATAGAAGTCAAAAGACAAATGTGTTTCATATAGATAACTTTACCTTCAGAGTTTTGTCCAGTGGACAATGTTAAGCTGACAGTGGTAGTCAGTAACATCGCTGTGTCAGAACAGATCGGGGAGCTCTACATTCGCTGTAAATATGGCTGCAAGCTTTCAGACGATGGCATCAATTACATTGTGGATCCTTCGACTTGCCCCATGACTGTGAAAATCAGAAATAGGAGGTGAGCTGTGTTGTAGAAAAACCATGAATTTCTCAGCAGTATTAGAAGATGTCAGAAACTGGGCTACATTTGCTTATTAGGTTTAAAATAGGATGGCAAATTGAACACCCTTACTATGTCTCTGTCCATAAATGTACATGTGAGTTATTTAATATTGTCAATCTGATCATAGTTGTATAGGTGTGCAGAAAGGGTGCATTTCTTGACCAGATTAAACCCATTTCATAGAGCCCATTTAAAGCAAGAACATCATATGAATTCTGCTAGTTTTCACTTTATCAGAATAAGATAGTGTTCTTTTGATATTTTATGAACTGTTTTAGTGGCACTTATGAGTAAATGAAAAAAATACGCTGGAGATTGTATCATTGGTATGACTCGAGAACCATCGAGAAAACTTTAAAAGCATATCTGATTGTTTTTTTCTGTCCAAAATGAAGTTGAAAGTTTGGTGGAGAAACTCAGAATTGTGTATAAATAAATTTCAAGTAAATGGCAGTTAAACATTGGCTTGATGGTGCGATTTGACCAATTTGCAGTGGTGACAGTAGGCTTAGATAAGGGAGTTGGAGTTTGTATTTATTTCTCATTTATGTTAGATTCATTGGTGTCTTTGGTCTGTACTGGCTACATGGTGGTAATCAGGTTTAATGATGGAAGAAACAGACTCATCTGGCCAAGCACCCAGCTAATTCTGTCACATTATGTCCCAGACGTTCTCATTGGAGTTGGGTTTGGACAATGAATCCTCCTCAGTGGTGGGCTAATGGCCCACTTAAAATACTGGCACAGATGAAGTCTGATTAATGTATTTACCCTAAAAATGGTCCCGGAAGTACATTTTTAGAGTCAATTAAATGTCATGAATAGTGGTTATTGTGCAGATATTAGTATATTACCTTACCTCTTAGATAAACCTGCAAGCATTTTTTGTAGATCAATAAAACTCTCAAAGTCAGACAAAATGAGAAACTTAATGTCATGGTCTAATTTTTAGGTCATGCACAGTACAGTACTCTATGTTCAGCACTAAAACAGTGTTGATGGGAAATAAGACAGTCATAGAAGTGTAGGTGATATATTTATAGTGTAACTATGTCTGGTGACATAAAACTAGGGCAATCCGAACAGAACGTATTGCAGTTGTATATTTGATGTTTTTCCTTCTGTTTTCTTTTTCTCCAGAGAACATGAAGCAGAGTGTGATTATGCCCCTGTGAATTGCCCAAATGATTCTGAATGCCCACCCTTATTGAAAAAGGTAAGCACTTTGAGGGATAATTCCGTATAAATATTTCATGGCCGGCTGTAGACTGTATTTCAGTGATCAAGACGTAGTGGTCTGTAAGGAAGCATTGCCAGCCCAGGAAGTGTTTCCCTTGAGATAGAGCCAAGGATTTCCAATTTTCAACGCTCGATTCAATTCCGGTCTTGGCCTTCCGCTCTCGGCTGTAGAGTCGGCCTTTATTTGGCTCAGTTCAAGTACTTTACGCAGCTGTTCATAACCATGATAGGATCAGTTATTCATAATATCCTGTGTCCTTTATTGTGCTCTGCTGCTTTTTGAAGTCTTTGCAAAAGAACATAAATGATAGCTTTTCATTCAGGTTACTGTCGAAATGTTCTTTTGCCAAATTTATTGAATTTCCTTAAACTGAGGGTGTTTTTCTAAAGCTGATTGAGGTAGAATGCAGTGGGAAATTTTTTCTCCATGAACATGTAGTTTCCTGTCAGTGAAAGACAAGTTGAATTATATGATTCGTTAGCCCTTTGTGTTAGCCACTATTATGTAATAAGCCAGTTACAGCTTTTTCGCCTCTGAAGAAGTCTCATACATGTAGGGGTATTGATCAACGTACTTCAATAAATCTTTTCCTCGTCAATTTTGTTTTATTTGCATTTTTTTCTTCTATAAATTTTCTCTATCTTCTGAACAGTATGGAGAAATGAATGAAACATATACACATACTTGTGCATATAGTCCTTGGGTACATTTTAGAATTTCCTGTTTTGTAGACCCATTTCGTGTACACAAATTGAACACCTGTCTCCTATCAGTATGACACTTGTCATGTAAGTGATATAATCAAATAGGGGAAAATATGAATTTGATAACAGGGGAACACCTGACCTCTGCTTTTTTTCATGTCCCTTTTCTTCATGGCTTGTGGAATGAAGAAAAAGGAAGGCGTAATTGGTATACATGTACATATGGCCTGTTTTTAAGTGTTCATTTACTGAATTTTTATTGTATTTTACTTATAGGTGTTCTGATTACAGGCTACACAATTTGAACAATGCGCTGTATTAAAGAATAAGTCACTTTTATGATAAAAGTCAGTTTTGTGAGCACAGAAAGTGGAGATGATCATATGATCAGTGATAGCTGGGGTTGAACCTGTTAGAAAAAATAGCTAGTGGCTTAAAACTGAACTGAAAGGCAGTCTGGACATTGTCGCTAACAACGGCCCACAACACATTATGGCAATATGACAACTACACTTTTTTCCATTGACCACAATCTCTCTCTTGATATTAAGTTACATAGGGTTGTACTAAGGGCTTATATACAAAGCGTGCCTGTAAGTGTTCCTGTACTGTACATGTTTGTGTTCCTCTCACTGCATTACTATGGTACAAGCCATGGATGAGTTTTATTAAAGATGTCCATACATCCTATACATATGATTGCAGCTGTTGTGAGATGCATGTGTCCTCGTAGAGTTCTTCTATGTTATGAATACTTAATCATTATTATAACACGAGATATGTATGAGGAGAGACCAGAGAAGCTATTTTGCTCATGAATGATGCAAAACCACAGTCTAGCTTTTAATATGATGAACAGAAATTCTGAGTTTTGGAGGCAGCTGGTTAGAAGAGTGGCTTTAATGAAATTTCCGGATGGCTGTAGAAACGGATGGCTATGCATCCACGTAATGAGTTCGACTTAGGGAGACACTACATGTCACCGAAGATTGAGTTCAAGTGGATGAAAACTGGAAGAGGAGTGTAAGATTATTGTTCTGATCTATGAGTACCTGTAGTAGGATTATTGCCATTGGACATCTTGGACACGTGTACAATACTTTTAAAGGACTCACATGTCGGAGTGGAGGATTAGTCAGAAATGTAAAAGAGGCTGTCTGAATACCCCCTTTTTGTGGCCATCATTTGTTCGGTAGGGTCCAGATTTCATGTTTTTCATATGTCTTCTGTGCTATGCGTGTAAGTGCTATTAACTGGGAACCTAGATTTCTGTTCCATTGGTGCAAAGCTCTAAGGTTGAATTTGCTTAAGTATTTTGTCTTAAAGCCTTCCTAATAAAGTGTTATTTAAATTTACCAGTACTGTTCCTGTTAGATGCTGCTAACTGCTATACTTGTACTTAGTTACTGCTGGTAAAATATATCAAATGATTAAGTGTGAGAAATAAGGTCAAACATTCCAGAAGATGGGAAATTTATTCATGAGTTCTGAACTGGCAGGAAGCAAACAAATACAGATTTTATTCCATCTGTATTGTAAGGGAATGGATGCTTGTCCTAATGTCACTTTAATAATAGAATGCTACTGTTTAATTTGAAGTTTCTTATTATCAAAGTAAAAAGCATGTACTGCCAGAAAGAAAGAATTTCTAGTTCGTATGTGAATAGTCGAGTGTTAGCGCCAAAAAACTTGCATCTAGCTTACTTTTTGATCACCAACATACCAATAGACTTGCCAGTAGACATAGAGCTTGGTGCTATTTAGTCCTGAATGGGGCCAGAGGGGGAAAAACACATGAATCCATTTGTGTAATGAAATGGCTGAGAGTTAAAGCCAGTCAGGGCAGAATTCCAACCATGCTAATATCATACGTGATAATTGTTTTCTTTTGGTTACGGAGTGTGTTACAGTTACGTGTGCATGGCTTGTTGTGGCTCGATGTAAAATGCGAGGCAGTAGCGCCTGCGAAGTGGACTTCAGTTTACAGCAAGCCATTAATTGTTCATGTAGAGTTCTTTCAAGGCAGGACGTTCATGTAAAAGTGAACAAACAGGGCTGTGAACTAGGATTTTAGGGACAGTTACAGTGGGTGCAAAGGGACATCAGTATCTGAACTTGTACAGATTCATATTGATCTTACCCTAAAGCTTGAACCTGATGAGTGTATTCTGAAATGTTAATACAGTACAAATGTAATTGAAGAGTATTGAAGGAAACCTTTTGTCCTTTTCTTCTATCAGCTTCTGTGTTTCATCTCCTGCCACTGTCTTTTGCAGATTTCTTTTCCCACTCAATAATTCATTGAAATTAAAAAACAAAACATGTCAGGTTAATTACGGAAAAGTTGAGGATTAAGTGAAAAAATCAACAATTTCAATTAAAGAATGTCACAAGCTTCTAAACAAGTGGCAGAAGTAGTTGTTTTGTGTGTTTGTTGAAAAGAGTATTGATTGTCTTAAAATTATTTTTTATAGTTTTTATAGTGGATATGGATACAAATTGTAATGGTATTACTTTGAAACTGTTTTACTTTTGAGCTCTAAAATGATTAATTTGGCAAGATTGAGAACTTTGTTCAGTTTTTCCCCTACTACCGGAGCAGAAGCCTGTTAAGTGAAGACCTTTTTATGATTTGAATGACTGACCAACTTAAGAGTTTGATATTGGATGAACGTGTGCTTTTTTTTTTTTTTGATTATCAGCACCAAGTCTGATAGCAGTGTCTTTTGTTTAGTCTGAGATGATACTCCTAGCTGGGAGTTCTGTAACTCTTTGATGTGAATTTTTTTTTATCTTAGACATTCACAAGTATAGAACTATCATGGCATTTTTTAATTTGGCTGTGAAAACAAATCAGTTCCAATATGTAGTTCTTTATATATTTTTGCAAATGTCTTTGGTTTAGTCCAGGCACAGTGTTTTCTTGCACCCTTATGCCTGACTGCCCATACATACAGATAAATGAAACATTCTTGAGCATGGCATTAAACATCAATCACATAAAATCAAATAAATGAACTGTTTTCTTCCCAAAGCTCATAGAAGTGAGTTAAAAAGTTTTTTGTATTTAAATTATGGTTATTTAAACTGCTTGTTATATATTGCTTTTCCCTGGTATGCAACCATAAAAATTGGCTTCTGTGACATTATTTTATAGTGTGTTGGGGAAATTTTTTTTCTTTATTAATACAGACGACATAACCATAACCAGTTTTGTCTTCACAAGTGGAGTTCAGGTGTTGGCTAGTTGGCTAATGCTTCTATTGTAGGAAATTACCCAACCAATTCCTAGACTGTTCTTAAACTCTGTAAACAGCCACCAAAAGGTTCCAGATTACTTTAATGGCTTCATTCACTGTGCATACGCTGTCATGACTGCAGTTGGAAAGGAAGTATCCGTTGTTTTTGAATGATTCCTAAGAGTACATACATACATGCATACATACATACTTTTCAGCATTCATGCTCCAAATTTGCTTTCTTTTTTTGAAACCTAGGCATTAAAACCAACATTCGTATACCAGCTGTTCTGTTATTTAAAGTCATGTTCCTTAAAGAAACTTAAATCTCGGCAGACTTGTCTTTGACATGTACATGTATTTGAGTTTTGCAATATTCACACACATTAAAACTTACAATGCAGTTATTCATCTAGGGGGCCTCCGTGACTCAGACGGTTAGTGCGCTAGTGCAGCGCATTGACCCAGAAGCCTCCCACCAATGCAGTTGCTGTGAGTTCAAGTCCAGCTCTTGCTGGCTTCCTCCCTAGCTGTACGTGGGAAGGTCTGCCAGCAACCTACGGATGAGCGTGGGTTTCCCCCGGGCTCTGCCCAGTTTCCTCCCAACATAACGCTGGCCGCCGTCGTATGAGGGAAATATTCTTGAGTACAGCATAAAACATCAGTAAAATAAATACATAACCAAATTATTCATCTACCTTTGCACTATAGAGTTAATAGCTTCATGAAGAAAACCTAAGAATGATGTGTACAGGATTCCATAACATAGCTCTGTCTGGCCAACAGTGTATGGTGGACCTGTCCAGCCCAGATGTCCAGTGTGTACCCCATGAGACGGCATTGTCTCCATGGGTCAGATTGGACTTGTTTAGGGTCTGAGATTTCCCTGTTAGTTTGAAAGCCAGAGGATCTTTATGTTGAGGGATCCATTTATCAGGCTGTATTGATTGTGCCTCTGCCAGCCAATCTGTGCTGAGCCTTTGCTAACCATTACAACCAGGCTAGAGTTCTTTGATGGCGAATTCAGGTTTGAAATCCGGTAAGTGTAAAAGCTGTATGAATACAAGCTTTATTTGCATTGTGATATGAAGGGGATGCTGTCTAATTAATGGCTTGTTTATGACTGTAAGCATGGTTTTCTTAAAGAGAAAGTTTGACGAATACCTGTAAACTTGCATTCAAATGAGAGCCTTTTGACATGTGTGCCAGGTTACACTTACGTGTACACTGCATGTAGTTCGATGGGTTGAAGTTTCATTTTTAGCTGGCTGTTGTGAAAAATGGCTAGGTGTTGCCATGCTGTAAGATAGTGGCAAACATCAGGTGTTGGTTCCAGCTAGTGTCCAGCTACCAGCAGACTGTTTTCCTCAACCTGGGTTTGGGGTGTAAATGCAATTATCACACTGACATGTTGAAGTCAGTGGGTGTACTTGGCTGCAATTTCCTATCCTTAATTTCAGAGGTATTTTTAGGGCTGGACTACACCTTTAAACTGACTGGTTGAACTTCTGTTTGACAGAGGCTATTATTTTTGGATGGCTGTTTAAACTGGCAAGCCACAGCATATTTCTGATAGCCGTTGTTATATACTCAGCGATAATGTTAATAAGAATCATTCTTACACCACTTAAATTGGTGTAGAAACCATGTTTAGTAAAAATTCAGTTACTAGAAATTACATTAGTTTGAAATTGATATTCTTTTCAAAGATGTCACTGTCACATTTTAAAGTTTTGAAGAATTTATAACCCTGGCTTTTCGATAAATTCTGTCTAAAAGTAAATTTGAATGCATTAATCAGTGTTTCTTTCCACACATTAAATAGATTTGACCCGTTGCCAGTTAAAAACATTGTATAGTAATGACAATAACTAGTAAATATTTTAAATCCTTCATCTTATATCTTATCGTAAAATATTTCACTGTGCACATGTAATTTTGAAATTTATCTGTAGGGTGTGTTTTCTTGTGTAAAAAAAACATTTTACCTGGCTTGCTATTAAATACCGATATTGCTATTTGTCTAGAGATGTATAAAATGTACATTGAATCTCCTTTTAGTATAGTCAGTTTATTGTGTTTACATTTGCATGTGACATTTATCTGATGCCTTAGCAGATATGTGAGTTTTTAATCCTTCATGTAGTTTATGGTTTTAAGGGACCTTTCCTCAGAATGCACAATGGACGATTTTATGGAATCTTCATGGAAAAGGATGAATATTCACATGAAGGACATTGTGATTCAGTGATCAATCAAATTGTTACCACTTTAATCGAAGGTTAGCTCTTAGATCTTCGCGCATGGTGAATTCATTGTGCCAAGAAGGTTTTACTGACTCAGGGAGATATGTTCATAATGATCCACAAGGGTCTGTGGAATTTAGAAAGTGGAAAGCTCACATAGCACAGTGTGTGCCATTAAGCAATTCCTGTGCTATATTCCTGTTTTGCCTGTAGCTCTGTTTGAGAGACCATGCTCTGGGCATATTACCTTGAAGGGGGAGAAAGGGAAATTGGTTGGGTGGGATGAAGGAGGCAAAATGATACCCCTTAACCCATAAACAAACATTATTTGTAGGAAGAGGGTCAAGCTCTGGGTAAAACCTGCAGAGAATGTAGACATCTCTCCATGGCAATACCAGTATTTAATGGAATTTGATACACAGTCAGTATCGTGCAGTTTCTGGTGTAACTGATCTTGACTGCCAGGAAAATTGCCTGCCGCCATGGAGTTGGCGTTCAGCAATAGATCAAATAACTTGATGTGTTTAGCTGTCAGAAACCAAACCCAAAGGTCAGAAGTATCATGTTTGATGTTAAATGAGGATGTTTTCCAAATTGATGTCAGAGTCTTTCTAATAAATCGATGGAGATCATGAAGTGTACATGCAGAAGTCACACAATTGGTTTGATTAGAAGATGTTGTTTTTTTTTGTTTTTTGATAGCATGCAAACAGCATTGGTGTACCCGTATGTTAATAACTGAGTGCTTTAACCAGACATGGATTTAAGTGTTCTTTATTGTTCATCTTTCATGTACCAGATTGCAGAAGTTTATGTGTTTGTTATGTTTGGTAGCTTTATTGTGTCATGTAGACTCGCCATTCGAAATATATACATGTCTTTTTATTATATATTTGCTGTCGGTCTTATCAGAACATGACACATTTTAATGTGTTAGGACAATAACTAGTCTTGTTGGTTTGGACAGTTGCATTGAAATAAATTGGTGTTGTAAACCGGAAGTTTAAGGACTGATTTAACACAAAGTCAATTCTGATTCTGGAATTTTCATACAGTCAAGATGCATGGATAATATAAAAATCATTGTAGGGTATTAGAGCGTCAACAAAACAGTGTGTATAGGTGTGATTAATTTTTAGTCCAGTGTGCAGTTGATTTGTTTTTAACTTGTGAATAATGCTCAATTTTGTCTTGCTCTGGTGCCGAGACAGAAAAAAAGAGTGGCAAAAGCAACAAGGCATAAAAAGTTAAGGTATTGATACTACACCTTTTTGGGTTGTTTGAACTGTCAACTTTAGTAGTGAAAGAACAAGAGCCAGCCATTTTGCAGTTTGGAGTATTGAAGACATGACTGGTTTCCCTATGATCAGAATACCAGGTTCATTCATTTAATTAAGTATAAAATCATCCTCAGAACTGTTTAGCTGTCCATGTTCTCAATCCATCTGAGTGAGTTTTCACATGAATGGAGGTGTGATTAATGAAAGCCCCAAACGTGTCAGTGAAAGCCTTACATCAAGCTACAAGCAGTCTACAAATTGGTATATTTCAGAATATACATGTACCATGTACCAATATATATTCCAGTTGGTAATGAAGCACATGTACCGGAATTTGTTCATCAGATTGCCCTGAACCATCAAGCCAGATGTTTGAAGGATTGTCCCAGGTTATTCTGTGTATAATGTAGATATGTATTGGGTAAAAAAATGAATCCGCTATGAAATTGGTAAATCCATTATCATGTAGCCTTTGTTTGTTTTTCTGTAAACTGTATTTAGGCATACAAAAGAAAGAAGACTAAAGAGGTATTCTGTGTCAATCAAGTGAACATGGAACCATGGTTATTTGATGGGTGATCATGACGTTTTGTTTTATTTCTGTTTCAGGATTTAGAAGATCATTTAAAATCTTGTAACAGTGCTCGGTGCCCATACTACAAATACAAGTAAGTAGAACATTACCTTGTTTCCATCAGTTTGATCACCTTTGCTTGTGCTCACAAGACATACATATGAAATATTTTCTTTGTAGGTCAGTTCTTTTGGTAGTAGGCCTATTTTGTAAAACACCACTGTTTTATGATGCATAAATCTGCCTGAACAGTGGATGTATTTCTTGATACCACTGTTTGAAAGTTGCTTAATAATATAACCCTGTCAGAAGTTCATATTAAATTCTCAACTACTTTTCCTTCTCAGCCAGACCATTGATAAAAGAGTCTCTGCACATTTTTAAGCCAACCCCTGACCAACAAATATGGTCCAACAAATATGGTCTCACCTGCCCCCCTCCCTCTCCCCTCACATGCAACCCCCTCCCCTCCTGTTCAGTGTTTATTCTTGGGCACATTCACCATCACAAACAGGCTAATAGATGTGCAGTCTTCAGCCATTGTCTCTTCATCTTACTGTTTCATTGCTAATGTAATTTTCCGGTTGTTGTTCGTACAGTCTTATTAACTGACAGCCACAAACTGGTCGTCTGCATCGTTCAGCCATTGTGTTCTTCATCTCATTGTGGTGATAGTTTTAAGTAAATGTAATTTATGTGTGTGTATAAGTAATTATACGCCTGTAAGTCTAGATGCTGTATTTCATCTACATGTAAAGTATACCTTTTTTTTTTACAAGGGACACATTTTTCCCTTTTCTAATTAATTCATCCACTTTACAGAGCCACTTGTTTTTGTGTGTGTGTGTGTGTGTGTGTATTTGCATTTGATTAATTCCTTATGAGGAGAACTTGAGTATCATTTTTAGGTCTTTATGTGCTTCTTAACGTTCATGTTCACAGGCCAAACATTAAGTGAAATTCATTATATCATTCTGCGTGTAAAGGTTTGTTACAATATGTATCATTTGTGTATATAATTTGTTTTTTGTTTGTATTGGCAGTAAAGTGGGAATTTCCTGACCAGGATAAAGTACCATTCAATGAATTACATGTGTGTTTGCCATGAGCTTGTTGTGGTTTAAAACTTTCTGAACCTGAAAATTATCCCAGAATCACATTTAAACACTGTAATTATCCCTGAGTCACATATACACATGTAAGTGTTTGTCCTTGTTGCAGTTGTAACTTTCATGGAACACGAGAGGAGCTTGAAGAACATCTGAAACAATGCAAGTTCGAGAATATGAAAGAGTTCATCCAGAGGACTGAAGAAAGAGTTTCAGACCTCCAGTGCTCACTCTCACAGAAAGAACAGGAAATAGGCTTCCTACGCACAATGTTAGGCAAACTCTCAGAGAAGTTGGATAGGCTGGAGAAGTTTGTAGAAATCAAAGTTGGTAAGACGGTGAATTTCATTTCCTGTGGGAATATGGCCAACTGTTTGTGTGAAAGTGTAGTAATAATAATAGAGGCTGAAGTAATGTTTCATCAAGAGTTATATGCAAATGCTAATTTGCAAAATCAATCTATTGGTATGAGTTAGTGGCATTCAAATTAAGAATGTAGTAGCTTATGTTGTGAAATAATGAAAATGATTTTTATGTGGGCTTAATTGTGCACAAAGCCTATTGAAATCAATTGCTTACAGGGCCAAAAGGGACCTGGCATGCACACGCATTCATCAGCAGGACTCTGATGCCATTTTATCAATGTATTATGTTCCTTTTCCAGCACGTAATTAGGTCACATTAGAGACAATACAACTTATGACAGAAACAAATACGCTAAGCAATGGCCTGGGAACAATCCAGGGTGGGGTTGTATGGAAGACTTGTTGGTACTTGCTGCTGTCGTCTTTGGGGCTCAGCATTGAGAAGTTAGAGTAAGGACACAGGACTGGTGGCTCGGTGTCAGGATAATTTGACTGGATAGGGTGTCATGTATGGTGTCATCGGCATACTGTGCTTTATATTTGTAGATATCTTGGAAGAGAAGCAGAACCAGGTAGTCAGT
The DNA here is from genome assembly GCA_016165875.1 of Acanthopleura granulata. Taxonomy (NCBI): domain Eukaryota; kingdom Metazoa; phylum Mollusca; class Polyplacophora; order Chitonida; family Chitonidae; genus Acanthopleura; species Acanthopleura granulata. The sequence goes on from JABBOT010000002.1 coordinate 7,808,822, forward strand.
GATGTTGTCAGTACTAGGAGAGAGTTGGACAACATGGCTGTAAGATTATGCATTAAATTTTGTCATCATTCACGAATGGAACTTCCAAGAATTTCACATTTTTCACACAGTTACAAAGTTGTGTTCCGCAGCCATTAAGTATGCGTGCTGCCTCGGTCTTCTCTTTTTGTACTGGAGAGACTTGGGGAATGGGCACAGGCTTATTCATATATGTAGCTGGAGGCAAAACAGTTTTATCCAAATGCATCTTCAGTGCATATTAATCAAGATAGCACATGATTGTCATGAAAAATTTATTTTGAAATGAAGGGTAAGAAGTTTACATTATAATTATATTTTAAAATTATAGGTTTGAGAATGAGTAGAGGAGCATGTTTTACACTGATAGTTCTGTTGCATGATTTATATCTGTTATGTTTTTTTGTTTGTTTTTTTTTCAGAATGAAATTCACAAAATCAACAATTTAATAAACCAAGGAGTTGTTGGAGGTTTGTGCTTTAGTTTTAATATTGATAGACATTTAAGTGAACGTCCATTTGACCACCACATTACAGAAACATCAAATATGAAAAAAATGATTGCAGCTGTACTTACAATGTTCCTCGGAATGAAATGATTCATATTCCTTTACATTCATATGGTTTGTAGAAATGAAGAAAAGAGGAAAAGAGGTACATGTACAAGTTGTCTCCCTTTGGCCCACATGTTTTTTTCAGTATCAGTTGTGTTGAGAAAGTAAGACTGCATTTTAGGAGGATGCTCAACTGTCTTTTGGCTGGCATTGATATTTTCCCTTTGCATTTTTTCTTACAGCCTTTGATCCCCAACAAATTTTCAAATGTAAGGGAACATTTGTTGGACATGGGGTGAGTATATACATCTACTGGTAGCTATCAGGTGATAGGTAAACTAATGTATTTAAATATTCTACCTAATTATAACGTGATATACAGGGTCCTGTAATTCTTTAACTAGTGGTCATGGACTTTAACTGGTAGACAGGAACTATTGGAGCATGTCTGCTCTGAGTCCCCTCCCCTGTCAGATGACTGCGGCTATGATGTTACATGAGATTTACAGTTTTTGAGGCATGAAACTGCAAGAAATGGGATCTCACTATGAAGTGGGCCTACGCAGTATGTAGGCCTAGGTCATGTCATGGCAGCCATAGCTGTTGCTACGCAACAGAGTGGTGAAAAATATGACGTCTGCCATTGAGAGCCTCGGAAATGTCTGGAGATATTAAACTAAGTTGATATTTTTCAGTTTTTAATATGCCGAACCTGTCTATCGAGTTTTTATTAAATTTCATCCCAATGTCTTAAGCAGTGCTATAATGTTTAAAATGCAGATCACTTGAGGCCAACAAAACTAGTGTGAAGCCTCACATCCTACTAGGACTGCTATTGATTGTTAAATCCCGAAAACCAAAAAGTGGTACTAAAGTTTATGCCGCACAGTGAACTCCAGCCATCCAAGTGCATAGACTGTGAATGGCATGTACCCACCAACCCAGCATAACCAAAGTATATAAACAGCGATGGCAACCGTGGTTGAACTGGCTGGTATGGTGTAGAGCCCCTGATAGTTTGCAGTATAATGGCTTCGTAAAGTGTCATCTCTTTAAAGTCACAAAAGGCATCATTGCGATTCAGTCGTGAAATCAACATAGAAAACAATGGCCCCCACGTGTGTCCTGTCACTGTTAGATTATTGACTTATTAAAAAAATAAGAATAATAATTCACACACTAGCCTCTTTTTGTACCAAGTTCTAAAACACATTTTTCTTATACTAAACTAGTTTTGCCAGTTATACATTTTCTGTTTCATTCAGCTTTGACAGCTCTTTTCTACCATCTTTGTTTTTATGCTAAACTCAGACAGTGTGCTTTTTAAATTGTAGTAAACTATGTGTTGACTCATTACCTTGAATTTTATCTCAACCATTCACGGATTGATGCCATACCTTTTTTTTCCTTTCAAATCTGATACGTTTGTTAAGGGTGTGATTTACAGTTGGATTTGAAGGAGAAAAAAAAGGTGCGACATCCATCCATGTTTTTACAGTACAACATGTCTTGATGGTAACTATGAAACTCTTAATTAGCCATTATCAGATGTCCCACCTAACCACGGATTACATCTAGAAATGCACTATATATGTTGGAGAGTGACCTAAGGGGAGGGGCCTAAACTCTTTAACATGATGGACAAGATCTGTTGTTTGGGAACTACTGCACAAGTCTATTTCTTTTTCTTGAATATCTTAAAAAGTCTGCAATAATAAAGAGCAGTTTGTTATTCACAGGGTTTGCTTGATAAGTATGCATGTTTTTTTTTTTCATCTTGTTTCCATCAGATCTGTACAACTTTATTGTCAAAACTTCAGTGCATCAAATAAACTTACAAAACCATAGCAGCAGTACATGTTTTACATGTTTAACATGAAATGTTGATCCAGAAAATGGTGTTACTTTCAGGGCCCTGTGTGGTGTCTTACAGTCCTTGGGGAGTTGTTGTTCAGTGGGTCTTCAGACAAAACAATTAAGGTTTGAACTTGGTCATTTATTTCCGGCTGAAATTGTTAAATTCTGCTTTATAATACACTTAAGATGTTGACGTAAAGTTAGATTTGAACTTTTTAAATACGTACATGTCAGTTTGAACTCAACATAGTTTTCCACACTGAACCTGGCCACATTGTTAAAAATTTGGGCTAAAAATGTGCAGAAACTATATGCCAAAATGTTTCTGGACATTTATTGAGATTCACTACAAATATTTCTTTATATTTTCAGTTCAGTGTGTGCATGTTAACGTAAAACATGTTTTTTTCCTAAGACTTATGAGTCATGTTTTTTTTGGAACACTTTAACAACTCAGTATATCCAGCAGTGCGAGGGTGTACTGTACATATAATATAGCATGACATAGTAGACTTAATAACCCTCAGCACTATTGACATGATGATTGGTCAAGAAAGTGTATTATTAAATTATAAACTTCTGAGCATCTCCACTGGAATATTTTTTATGTGTGGATACTTAGAACCCACAAATAGGTCTGGATATATCTCGTTAATTAATCTCAGTTCATATGAAATAAATGCTGTCATTAGTAGCACAAAAAGCATATTGCACCTCATGTATTGGCTCACTAGGTTAAGATTTTTTATTCGTATGAGGCTGGATGTTCTTGGTGCAATTGATTTGTCCCTGTCTTAGGATGCCACAGGGTCAAATCCAGCTCTTGTGGATTGGACTGTGGCTTTAACTTTGGGGTTTTCAGAATCCACCTGACATAGTCAGTGGTTTGCTCTGTGCCTTCATATTTCTTCCACAAATAAACCTGACCATTTGTTTCATATTTATTTATTTATTTGATTGGTGTGTGACTCCGCACTCAAGAATATATCACGTAAGACAATGGGCAGCATTATGGTAGGAGGAAAGCGGGCAGGGCCCTGGGGAAACCCACAATAATTTTGCCGGTTGCTGGCAGACTTTCTCATTAACAATTGAAAAGGTAGCCAGCGTTAGCTGGGCTTGAACTCACAGCGATCTCATTGGTGCATTTGTGTTATATGATATATATATATATATGAATGTGACTGGTATGTGTATTGTAGGTGTGGGACCTGTCATCGAGGTATCAGTGTGTGAAGACCCTGGAGGGTCACTCTGGCATTGTCCTTGCTCTCTGTGCTTTTGGGAACAAGCTCTACAGTGGCTCACAAGATTGTAATATCATCGTGAGTTCTGTGTTCTCCTTTTGACAGCAAAATTTGTACAAACCCTCAGTCTTCAGTGCTAATGACTGAATTTGTGTATAATCTGTTTCTGTATAGAAATTTGTTTGCTTTTTCATTCATTTGTAATAAGTAGTTGGAAAAAGGATTTTTTTTTCTACTACAGAGTTTGGTGTTTTCTTGCAATTACTCCCCTTTAGTGCATTCCCATGTCATGGTTATCTCCCTGGAGCTATAGTTGTAGTTACATGCAGTTATGTATTACCTATGGTTACTTTTCTGGCAGAAAAATTACTAAAATGTAACCACACTTTTCTTTAGTATAGATATAATGTAACTAAATAACAAATTTCAAAATATTGAGATTTTGTTGGCATACTCTGGTTGGTCTATGTAGATTTTTGTACTGCTGTGTATGGTATATGTCATACAGTCATCATTGACTATCCACCACAACATTTCACGAGAAAATACCTTTTTATTTTAGTAAGCTAGTACTACACAAATGTACGACGGCAAAACAGACCACACACTGTCTGAACAGCCTGGTTCCATCCATATACACGTGTATAGAAGTGACCTTTGTGATATACGTGAAAAATTACAGTATAAACCCGAACCAAAGAAAGTATTTATTTTATTAGAATTGCATATTTGATTAACACCATGCTTAAGAAGTTTTCACTTATACAATAATGGTCAGTGTGTGTAAGCTTTCGTTCATCATATGTTTGGTAGACTGCCTTGGTGGCCTGCTGGTTAGAGCGTCCACCTCGAGGTCTGGAGATTGGGGATCAATCATAATCATGATCAATCATTGAAAATGGTACTTGTTGATGCCAGGACTCATCAGCCTGATGTTGGTGGCACAAGAAGGCACGGTATATATAAATTCAAAGGACACCTCACCGTCATATGACTGAAATATTGTTAAGTGCGACGTAAAACCAAAGCATACATTCGCAATGTCTTATAGTTTGCTTGTCCCTTGTGTTGCCAGGTCTGGGACATTCTGAAGTTTGAGCAGGAGAAGGTGATAGAGGCACACGGTAACCCTGTTTGTACCCTGGCTGCAGCCAGAGGCATGCTCTTCAGCGGTAGTCTCAAGGTTATTAAGGTGAGCAAGGATGTGGTGCCAGTCACGCTGTTATCCCGAGACCAGACTTATTTTATATGCACTACGTATGTGGGAAGGTCTGCCAGCAACCTGCGAATGGTGGTGTGTTTTCCCCAGGCTCTGCTTGGTTTCCTCCCACCGTAACGCTAGACGACGTCGTGTGATTGAAATGTTCTTGAGCACGGCGTAAAACACCAATCAAGTAAATGAATTTATATGCATTAAGAGGAACAGTCGTTTTGATACACCTGTCAGTAATGATGGGTCATGTTATGGTATGGTGTTGTCAGATTATCAGTTTGGCTCGCTAGATATCCGTCCATCTCTCTCTGTAAACTTTCATTGTTCATGTTACATCTACAGAACCGATATTATTCAGTAATCATGAAATCTGTTGAGAGTGCAAAGATTTTACAGAGTTATGCCTTGTTTTATGGAATATTGCTTTCTATCAACCAAATACCCCCACCTCTTCCAGCATATGTAATGTGAGTGAATAAGACTACAGCTGTGATTAGATTTTCATGAAACTTTGTAGGCATGACAGACACTGTGAGAGGATATGCACTGCTGATATTTGGGTTAACTTGTTCATGTCGTTAGCAGTATATCTACAGAAGCCTGTTGAAAAAGGATCATAACAACAAAAAACTTTTTGGTAAACGTAAAAGTATATACACTGAAGGGCTTCGTGTAGAGCGTTTTGTGCTGAGGTGCTTGTATGCATACCATTTACTGAGAATCCTGCAGAAAAAGGCCCCTGAAGGAAAAATTTTATGGTTCAAAACCTTGTTTTTAAAAGCTTTGACAATAAAATACATTTATATGTGTTGCAATAATATTAACATCTCTTTCATCAAGAAGCATCTCCTTTTGGTTCTTCATGCAAAAACTTTGAAATTTAAAAGAAAAGTAATTTTTTGTTATATGTTGCAATGAACTTCGATTATCTTTCTCATGTCAAGGTCACATTTTGGTCCTCTGTTATTGCAAGCAATGTCTCCAGTACTGTAATACTATAAAGCAATACCTGTTTTTCCTTTACACTTTGTTAAAACTTTTCAGTCACACTCAAAACTCTGTCATGCTTTGAGTGGTTGAAAATTTCTGGCATTATTGAGGCGGTTGGAATTTATTTCCAGAAGTGAAAATTGATGATCTTAATTCTTAATCAATGTTCATTACATAAGAAAAATACATTCATACTTTGTAGGTGTGGGATGCTCAGACACACATCTTGAAAAGGGAGATAACTGGGTTGAATCATTGGGTGAGAGCCTTGGTTGCAAATGAAACCTACTTGTTTAGTGGATCTTACCAAACCATAAAGGTGAGTTTTGTGTAATGACTCATGTCACTATTGCTGTAGAATATATTCGTTTACAGATCTTTGTGAAATGTTTCTTGTATTTAGTTGATGGCATGATCCAACATGTATAATTAAGAGACTCCAGCTGCTTTCTTTGAGGGGGGAAAAGTTATCTTCAAAAGATAGTGGATTTATTCCAACAAATGAGTTTTCTAAGGTAACAGAGTGTTCCTATAAACCCATCAAGGCAATAAGTTATCGATGTTGACGATTAACTGTAGCACAGCCATATTCCCTTCTCAAAGGCACTAGGCGGAATGTGCATAAATGAGATTTGAAAGGGAGGCCATCCATGCATGACAACATTTTCGGGTTTTTGCAAGGTCTGTGTCAAAGAATAGCTTATTAGTTAGGATATTTCCTAATGTAGTGTGTATATGTAGGGTTATTTCAGTTGTGACGTGTGTTTAGGCTGTGAAGTTCTTTCTGACCAATGTAGTTTTATTTCCAAAAACAAATTATATAGGTGCACACCATATTTTGGTGAAAATTTCAACAGCTCCGAGCTTGAAACTTTCGAAAATATTAGGGTTGAAAATCATGAGTTGCAAATGGGGAACTCTGACTTAGTCATATCAGCTTAAACTCAGACGCCCTCTGTGACAGTCAGAACATGCACTCTCCTGCTGAAGTCAGTCATGCATGCCTGTATACAAGCCAGTACTTAGACCATGGATCTTGGGCAAACAAAGTTGTCTTTGTTATATTATATGTACTGTAATGAATGAGGTGTGAAAAGCTTTATTTATGAAACCAAATTGGCCTCAGACAGTGTGCATCGGGTCGTCAAGGTGAGGCTTGGCATTTTGATATCAGTCAGGGCCGATGTGCAACCCGTCAGTGTCACACTACCCGGACACAATCAACATCTTCATCGATTTATTTATTTGTTTGCTTGGTGTTTTATGCCGTACTCAAGAATATTTCATTTACACAACTGCAGCCAGCCCCTGGGGAAACTCACAGCCATCTGCAGGTTGCTGGCAGACCTTCCGGTGTATGTTCAGGGAGGAAGCCAGCATGAGCTTAACTTGAACTCAGTGATCACATTAGTTAGAGGCACCTGGGTCATTACGTTACACTAGTATGCTACCCCCTTCAGCCAAAGAGGCCACACAACTTCATTGAACACAGTTTGTAGTGAATCTGTGACTGATCTCTAAGTTAGCTCAGTGATCTTCCCATGGTAAGAATCTGCGCTCTATATCACGAATGAAAGCTCAGGTAACCACTGCCAGTGTTCACCTTGGTATACTAACCCATTAAACAAGGTGCTGATCCCTGACCAAAACCTCCCTCCATGCTTCGTTGTTGCAGTCAATCGAGGTGTAAACCAATTAATCACCCCACTGGAGTTCCGCTCTTTGAAGTTTGAAAGATCAGGGCTTATATTGAAAGTTGTAACGTCAGATTCCCAGAAGGACTTAGTCATCTGCCTGTAGAAATTTTCTCGGAAATGTGGTAAGCCAAGTTAGCCTTTAATATGCGGAAAGCTGCAGGACTTAGGATGTGGAATTATGCTTACAGTAGCACCTGTAAAGGCCTGTAAGCATATGTACATAATGGGAATTAAAACGTTCGTCTGAGTCAGTGTTTGATTATGGCCAGAATGGACAGTTGTAATACATTTACACCTGTATGCAAAAGCTAGGCCTTTGTATAATGTATATCCAATGTGAGCAAATATGAACTAATTAAATATATTTAATTTATAACAGAAAAGTAAGACAGTCAAATGGCTTAAGTGGCCCTTATTGTATAACGTTTTCTTGTGAATACTATAGAGGTGCCTTAATTTACACTGGTCTGATTTATTGATTTTATTCTTTAAAGCACGGTGTAGTGCTTAGTTTTCATTTGTAGCAGATGTTATAAATTTTGGATAGCCACAGGACGTGTTCTTTATGTTTGAGGGTCTGTTTGCATTGTTTTCATGTTATTACTTCATAGTAAATATGATGACAGCACAGTTTTTTGAGTAATTCTTGACCAGTATCATTCAATGATTGGAGATAAGCTGCCGAAATTCACTGGTTATGTGCGTTTATTGGGCAACTGTCACAATATTGGTGTTGCTGTGGCAGGTGGCATACATGTTTAATAAAATGCTAGTGCCGTCCTCTTTAATTTTTCACAGTAATTCACATGACCTCAGACCCTTGGCTGATAAATCTCAAGCTGTAGGCTACATGTAAATTGTCTGCTAAAGGATTGGAATCATTCACAGCAAACTCAGTAGGCAAGTAAACTCGTCCCAAACAGTACAGCTGATCTGAGCAGTGGGCAGTCTGTGTGTAGTAAAACTGTAATTAAGTGTTGCATAAGCGAAAGTCATGGCCTGTTGTGCTCTTAGTGGTCCTGCTGGACAGCTAATGAGCTAGCCAGTGGTCAGTGATGTACATTCTGAACAGTGTCAACTACTGGAAATTGGAATGTCAGCAATTAAGCATACATCTGCATCAGTTTGTATAAGCCTGTTAAGCCTCTGATTGTTATATGTTAATGTTCTTCATGAATGCACATGCAGTGGAGCACCTGTATCTGTATTTAATGTGGAAATATAACAGTCAGAGGCTGTTTAGCCGTTAAAATGTGTGACGTCATTGTCCTTCAGCCTGTTCAACATGGTGCATAAAGTGCAGTTTTGGTGCAGTTTCTTATACTCTTTTTACTCACCACAACTTCATTTTTGAGAAATTTTTTTCACTTTAGGAAATTATTGCATTTATTATGACACCCCCCCCCCCCACCCAATAAGTATTCAAACTTTCAGTATGGCTTCAAAATCAAACCTATTTGTGTACTGTATGTTTTTTCCCCTCATTTTTTAATTTTCTTGGGTTTCCATGACAATACAGCTGTCCTTTATAGATATATGAGCTGGCTTGTCTGGGCTGTGTCTCAGTTACTATTTATTACAAATGCCTCTAACCCTCACATTAGCTTCATAGTCAGACCTGATTGTGCATTGTATGCTATTTTTCTAATTTAAAAATTTTTACTGGGTTTCTATGGCAACACATTTATACTACATAAATATATAGATGAGAATTAATCTTTTCCAGGCCATATCTCAGTTACTGTGTATTACACTTGTTTCAAACTCCCACACTGGCTTTATTGTACCATCAAGTAGTGAGCTGTAATGTTTTATGTCATTTCTAAAGTTTCTAGGTTTCCACAGAAACAAAACTGTACTATGTTAAGGAACATAAAACAGCATGGATACTTTATTACAGACTTCTGACATTCACAGCATGTTGCATCAATATATTGTGGCTTCTCGTGAACTTTCTGCGTTTTCATGATTTATGGTAACAGTCAGTACTACTCTGCTCTTAATATACACTGCAGAGTAACCTTCTTGCCTTTTCATGTTGTATGCTGTGGAGTTGGCTATGAATAATCTGAAAAGGCCTGCATATAATTGTGCTTGGAGGGGGAGTGGGGAGTGGGGAGATACATTCTGCCAACCGTTGATTGCTTCGTTCTGGTTGCGCTCAAGTTTTCCTTACATCTAGATGACAATAATGACAGGAGGCCGATACTGCATCATTAGTGAAACATGTACAGCTGAGACTGTGACTACATCTGTCTGGCTTATATTAGCTTGCTGTCTGATGCTGTTTTTGTGATTTAGCACGTGTCCCCGACAAAGTGTATCTGTGGTATTAATTTAGATTAGCTGGGGCTGATTCTGCAAAGCCATTTCTGGTGCAAGCCGAAATTTAAAATTTTGTCACGGCTGTGCTTAGTTTTTGGTTTAGGGAGTTGAAATTTGTCTGGCTGTGGCATTGTATCAAAAGTTTATTTATCAGGTACCTGGTGAGGTGTGTTTCTGCTGTGTTAATTTTATTTCATTTTATTCATCATATACTATGAAATTATATTGTAAATATACGTTTGAAAAATATGGTGGGAGTAAAACTCATCAGAGCTTGCTCTATCCCATTGAAAATATAATGCCAACTGTTTAGCAGGAAAGCATGTTGGTGATTATATTACAATGTGTTATTTATAGCAGGGGAGCCTCCGTGGCTCAGTTGGTTAGCACCCTATCATAGCACAATAACCCGAAGCCAGACAGCAAGCTACCAATGTGGTAGCTGTGAGCTCAAGTCAGGCTTATGCTGGCTTCATCTCCGGCCGTAAGTGGGAAGGACTGCCAGCGACCTGTGTATGGTGGTGGTTTCTTCCGGGCTCTGCCTGGTTTCCTGCCACCATAATGCTGGCCACCGTTGTATAAGTGAAATATTCTTGAGAATAAATTTATAGTAACAAAACATAGTAAAACAATCAGGAATCATAATGCCATGTATAAAACTTTTAAGGTATTTGTGTCGAACATAGATGTTCATTTTGTTTTTTTATTATTATTTAACCTACATGAGCAAAGTAACGTCCTTAATTAAGTTGTTCAAGAAGATGTAAATTGAGTCAAGATTTGTAGAGAGACATGGAATTAAGACTATGGAGAGTGACAGGTAATTTATTCCATCCTAGAGCGCTAATTGTTTTTAGCGAGAAATATGATAGATTAGTTCTGTATATAGGTCTGTGATAGTCTAATCGCATTGCTCTAGAGCTATAGTGATAGGCAACAGATTGTATCATTGGATAGGTCTCAAAACTGGGAGGAGTAAGTTCGGGATGATGAAAAAAACGTGTGCAAAGAGTGATACAGAGAGGATGTTCACCTCGCAGAGTGGAAGAATACATAGTTGACAAAATAAAGGAAGCATATGCTCATTTCTTTTTGAATGAGTGATTGTTTGAATGGCATGTTTCTGCAGGACCTGTAAGGGTATAAGATAAGTATGATACCTTAACTAAGAAAGTCAGTGTGGGATGTCCAGTTAAGTTTGGAATTGAACACTATACCGAGAAATTGAAATTTATAGACTTACAGACTCTTTCTATTTCATTTTCATATATTTTGAGAGAGGGTGGTTTTCCTTCCTTTTTGTTAGGGGCGTTACAAGAAGATATATTGTTTTAGCATTGTTTAAGGATAGGCGATTGCAACATTTGCCATATGTGAAGTTTTTCAGGTTCAGAAGACATGGTGTTATAGAGATCATTTATACTTTGAGAGGAGTAAACAGTGCAGGAATCGTCTGCAAATAAAATAAAATGGAGAGCGTTGGATGCAAGAGAGATATCCCAGAATAGAGTCTTGAGGAACTCCAGAGTCAGTTGATGATAACGTGTTTGAAAATGATAAGCACTGATTTCTACTACATAAATAACTTTCAAACCAAAAGTTACTTTTAGCATAACATTGCAAAAGTATGCCATGATTTACCGTGTCAAAAGCCTTGTAGAGATTGAGAAATGTAACTGTACTATTGAGCTTGTTCTCCTTAGCAGATGCTAATTTATTAGTGAACAAGCAGCCACAGATGTTGAGTTAGTAACCCTGAACCCATAACAGTTTTAATAGAGAATGTTATTAGCTTCTACATAATTATTTACTGCATTTGATGCTATTTTTTCGAGTATTTTACTGAAGCAGGGAAGTATAGATATAGGGCGGTAATTTTCTACTAAATTAGCCTTGACGCTTTTGTAAACAGATGACACTGTTGCAATTTTCGTACAATCAGGAACAATACCTGAGGAGAAAGATAAGTTGATAAGATGCGATGGCGGGGTAGAAATGTGATTGGAAACCAGTTTAACGACTGACATTCTAATTCCATCAGTGGCCACAGAGACTGAGAATTCGAGGTCAGATAACAGCAGTAACTTACTTAGGTGTAACATGAGGGAAGGTAAACTTAGCAAGAGGTGATTCACTATGGTAGTCAGTAAATTGTTCATCCACTGTTGGGATTTTTAAGTGCAAACTATTGGCTACAGAATTAAAATATTCATTAAAGCAAATTTGTTCTGTTTGTTTATTAGTGTGTCCTGATTTAATGATATGAAAAATCAGAAAATGATCATTGTCTGTTAATAGGATACCAGAGTGTTGCTGATCGAGATTGTACTCTAGTTGGTTTAGTGATTTGTGAGAGAAAATAATTTGATTTTATTATTTCAAGAAAGTCTTTGGAAGAGGCATATTAATCAGTTTTAAATAGATTGTTATTAAAATCCCCCATGATAACAGCTCTTTTTTTTCTTTCTGGCATTTTCCACAATATGTAACATATGATGGTTGAATTCGTTCACATTTTTACCTGGGGATCTATATACAACCCCTATAAGATATATACATTTCCTGAATTTAACCTCTACGAACAGACATTCATAGCATCGGTAGTCGCTAAGGAAACTCAGATCCTCCTGTGTCATACATGTAATGTCAGATGTAACATAGAGAGCGATACCTGCACCTATATGACGTGTACGTTGTGATGAAAACATATTGAACCCTGGAATTTTGTATAGTGCCTCGTTTGTTGAGTTAAGCCATCATTCTGAGAATCCAGTGATAAAGAAAGGATAGGAAAGGCAGTTATTTCCCTGAAATGCTTGCTCAGGCTTCTTGCATTCAAGTGAAGAAACAACAGATGGGCTGAAGAATCAGTATTTTGTAGCAGAGGTTCAGAAATAAAAGAGGATTAAGAAAAGTAAATCGATTCATGAGAATCAGCCTCATTCCAGTGCCCTATCTCATGCTTGTTATCATGTGTAGGTGCTGAGATATGGTCAATGGTAGTTAAATCAGTTGTGTTAAAACGCATACTATCTAACATTTCAAGGTCATAATTGCTTGATTGACGGAAGGATGAAGAATTTGTCACTGGAATATCGTTTTCCTTGGAAAATGGCCAGAATGATGGCAGTCGTTTGTGAATAAATTATGGACGCCAATTGCACTCATGTAGGTAAAGTTTAAAGTATAAATAAACAAAATAAACACAGAAAATGAACAAGGAAGAGAGAAAAAATACAACATATATTTGAATAAATGGATGTCATTATTGTACTCCTGCATACAGGAGTCCCGCGAATGATGGCAAACTTGTTCATATTTCAAGTGAAAGTGGCTTTCAGCATTTGATTCATGTCTGAATTTTGAGGATTAACTTAGAACAAAACTTAGTGTAAGCCAACATTGCATACTATAAAATGGCGTATATGCAATGCAGATCAGTCAGGTCACCATGCACTTGATGATAATAATTATAATATCACGAAATCAAAAACTACAATTGAGCCATAAAAGTGTTCAGTGAAAGTGAAATATTGTTGAGTACGGCGTAAAACATCAATCAAATAAATAATAATTCATATCCAGCATAATCCATGTATATTCTCTCCATGTTGAACAAAGAAAAACATTTTCACTATGTTGTTCCGTGATTATTCAGATGCTAAGGAGACGTAGGGATTTGTAATGTCATTCTTTACTTCAGGCTTTCTCTCATTCTATGCTTCCCTTGGACAGGGAATTTGTAGATTCTCTTGGACTGGGAATTTGTAGATTCTCTTGGACTGGGAGTTTGTAGATTCTCTTGGACTGGGACTTTGTTGACTCACTTGTGCGGGGAACTTGTAAATTCCCTTCCTCTTATATGTTGTGTAACTTTGGAGACAATAAACAGTAGATAATCCTCGTGTGATAATTTGCACAGTCTAACATTTGTAGAAGACCACTTGTCCTCAACCAATATGGTTTGCATATGTATGCCTTGCCTGTGAGAAAGTTGATGGGTAACTTGCTAATGGTCTATCAGTTGCTATAGGCACTCTGGTTCCTTCGTCCATGAAAAAGACCACCATGGTATAAAATTCATTAGTAAGGCATTAAAAACAAAACAAAACAATAAAACTAAAACAAAAGAAATAAAAACGTTCCATGATGCTCTTCTTCAAATGATGTCTGGACAGATATACATATAACTTGGTCTCTTTAACTCAGACTGTGTACGTGTACCAGATGCCCCTGAGATTTGTGCTATAAATGAAATGATGGCCACATCTTTCCATTCATTTCAGTAAATTCCAGGCTATGAAATGGTCAAGTATTTCCGGGACATGGTCCCGTCATTTCCTTAGTTTGCCGTTGGCAGTCATTCAGAGACACCAATCATACGCAGTATTACTGGCGGTATTTTTGGGTTAAGTGTAGGTGTACAGGTCTGGAAATCTGATCAAAGGCCTCGAGCAGGAACAAATGGCTGTGATTTACACATGTTATGTAGTCCCTATGGGCCCTATGGGCTCATGTCTAGTGTTATCATTGCAATATCAGGGCATGCTGAGATTATATGAAAAAGCTTGAATTAAGTTCATTGTATTATAGCTATATGAGAATCAGGTTACATTGTGTGTTTAAGGATCCAAGCTGCCATATGGCAGAGGAGGTAATATAACTCAGATGAGAATATTTAAAAGAAGAAAAAAATAATAATAAAGTAATTCATGCGTAACAAATAAAATTTATAACACGTGAACAAAGTGTACAGACTTCTAGGTTTCCATTACTTGGAGCCACCACAAAATATGTTTGTGCCCTTCGATTGATAGAATTTTTTATTTAGAACAGTCACTTGAGAGTGCTCAAGAAAAGCACTTTCTAGATTTTGGATCATTATGATTCAGGAAGAGGGGCCAGCACGCTAGTGCTGCACAGTGTCTTTGAAGCCTTTCACCAATGCGGTCACTGCAGGTTCCAGCTTAATTCCTTGCGTATGTGTCACATATGTGATATTTGTCAGTTTTGTGTCATGGCAGTGCTGAATAGCTTTTCTTCAGATTAGTTCTCTATGCCCTGTAAACGTTCATTGCCACACTGATGTTGCACCATTAAAGCAGTGGTACTGTGATAACTAACGGACAATTGAATTCACTTTGTTTTTCTCTTTTTGTTGTATTTATCAGATCTGGGACCTGGAGACGCTGGATTGTGTTCAGATCCTGGAAACGTCAGGAGGCAGCGTGTACAGCATTGCCATTAGCACGCAGCACATCCTGTGTGGCACCTACGAGAACTGTATCCATGTGAGTCTCTTTGTCTGACCTGTGTCACAGCATAAAGCATTGCCATCAGCACACAGCACATCCTGTGTGGCACCTACGAGAGCTGTATCCATGTGAGTCTCTTTGTCTGACCTGTGTCACGGCATAAAGCATTGCCATCAGCACACAGCACATCCTGTGTGGCACCTACGAGAACTGTATCCATGTGAGTCTCGTTGTCTGACCTGTGTCATGGCATAAAGCATTGCCATCAGCACACAGCACATCCTGTGTGGCACCTACGAGAACTGTATGCAGTCTCTTCATTTGACCTGGAAATAGGTCACAGTTGAGTGGTTAAGACGTTAAATAGACTTAAATGTTCTCTGCAACATGCACTTCCAACTTGTATAATCATATCTCTATCAAGAAATCTATCTATCTGTTAAAAAAAAAAAAAAAAAAAAAGGACATGTAATAATGACCAATGGGCAAACTTCTGTTGTCTTTCCACATCAGTGTTCAAATAGAAAAGGCTATGCAAGACTTGTAGGCAATACATGTAGTTTTCCTATGAATGCAGACAAATTGTTTGCAGCAGGAGGGTTTATTGTTGGAACGACCACTGGAAGTAATGGATGGTTTGCTGATGTATTGTCACTGTGCAGATGGCCCACACTTCCAACAAATTGATGGCTAGCTGGCCAAGTGAGCTTCTTGGCCAGAGCATGTAACAGTCGATCACACTACCTTTGTGCCGTATGTTCCCGAAGTGTACCAACACCAAACTATAATCACTTTTGTTTATAATTAATCAGGTGTAATCATATTTTAAGATTCTTTTGGTACATTGTTGTTCTATTCCCATATGTTGCACAAAGCTGTGTGAGTAGCCTATATTTCGCTAGTTTTGACACATTCCTGTATGTGACACAGTAATAACAAAAATTACGTGGCTTTTTAGGTGTTTAGTATTTCTTCATTATAAGAAAAATTAACTTGTTTATATATGGATGCATTTAATTTAGTTTGGGGCCTAACATTTTTGACATTTTCAGCTGATCTATAATGGTGTGAACTCTTGTTCTCTGTTCATTTGTATAAAAGCTGGGTGACCTTGTTTTATGTACTTACCAGGTATGGGAGGCAGGGACCTATAAACAAGGAGTTACGCTGGTCGGACATTCCGGGACTGTTTATGCCCTTGCTGTCATGGGTACCGTGAATTCAGGGACAAAAGTTTTCAGTGCGTCATATGACCGGTCAATACGAGTAAGTACACTAGTGACTAAACAGGCTGTATTAAAAGCCAATTTAGCAACAAAAATTGTCAATGTAGTACTGAAGTACAGGTGAAGGCAATAAATCATGATTAACTACAGGAGCTGGCTGGAGACCTCATCTGATAGAAACTTGCCCACATTTGGCACAAGTATTGCTGAAATGGCAGCGTTCTGTATGTGCCATGCAAATTACCGTAGTGAACACAGTGTAGCATAAAGTAACAGTGTTAATATCGGGACATTTATAAATAGACATCATTTTGGGACCAACCTTGAACCTGTTTGCATGATGAATGCTGACTTATAAGGCAATGTATCCACATTGAAAGTAACAAGGTTTTTTAAAGCCAGTTTCTTTTTAGAAACTTAGTTGGAACAAATCAGAAGAAAATATTTTTTCTTCACTAATGTATCAAAAACTCAATTTATTTAAAAAAAACTCAACACAAAGTTTGTCTAAAACCCCATTTTCTGATATTTCTTTTCATGGTGAGGAGGAAGTGGCTGTTAAAACTTGTTAACATACTTTTACATTCCTGTATCACACAACAGTAAGACATGACATCATAGATACACAGCTTAGGAATATTTTGGTCAGTTGCAGTGGCCTGATTTTTCTGTTGAATGGTCCTAAGTTCATGACCTCTGTAGAGGGAGTGAATGAGAACAGTGTCATGAAATTACTGGGTTTTTTTCCCACATTGTCTTCAGTTTATAACCATCTTCATGGTGTTTGTTGTGTAACCAAATACCACTGAACTTTGTTTTGTACCTCGTCAAATCCTTCAAATTAGCGCATCCATGGGATTGATCTCTTGATTGCTGCACATTTTCTAGATTTGAGTTGGTAAGAAACAAGCCTCAGCATTTCACTTAAATAATTGCTATCCCAGAATGAACATGGAGGCATAAGTGAGATTGTGTCACAAGACAGGGCGACAGAACAGTGAGTCTGTCAGATTCATCCATCCACAACTTGGTGAATGTTTTTTTTTTTTGTCAGATGTAGTTCATACAGATTATTTTTTTGTAGATTTTATTTTTGTTTTCTGTGTTGTCTGTTAGGTTGGAATCAGGAGTAGAAATTGTAAAGGGTTTTCATCTAAAAGCAGGTGTTTCACTTGTCTTGAGCAGGACCCGGGAACGTTACCCAAGATCTGGTATAGAATGTTACCCACACACCCACTTTGCGCTACATATGTACATGTAGCAAACTGTTATACATGACAGTGAAAAAAATACTGTTACTGAATTAAAACCTATTTTTCTCATTCCCATGTTTTAAGTCAAATGCATGTAGATATAAAGGAGTTGGTCATTCATAAAGAAAATCACTATGTATAAGTGATGTGGAAGGATGTGAACTTGATTTTAAATGCAAATGTCTGTTTGGAGGGTTGATCTTGAAGATTTCTAGTAATTGGATTTGAATGAGCTGGAGGTCTGTCATAAAACTGGAGGGGTTGTTGACAGAATTTTGTCACATGTACATTATCTCACAGTGTTCATTTGTAATCCATTTTTGCTGTCAGACACGTCTGGTTTATATATTTTGATGCCTGTCTGTGTCAGATTGGCCTTACTGTATAAACTGTGTAACCTTTGTAGGTCGCTGCTTGTACTCAAATCAGGTTGTCTTGTGCGGATGTAGAAATCTGTGGTGAAAAATATACACAGTGGCTGGTCATAACATTATCAAGCGATTCTTCAGGCAGTGCTTGTCTGAAATTAGCAACAAAACCAAAGTAATAAATCCTGTTAGATTTTCATCCAATTTTACTGACAGTATTTTAACAAATTAATCCTGTAAATGGATGCTTTGTTGTATACTTGTATATGTAGGTCACAACCTGGATACATTTCACTGCACATCAAGGAATTGTGTGATGGTATAGACATTACCCAAGTTAAATTTGTAAAGCTTAAGCTCCTTAAGACAGTGGCACCGTAAAACCTAATCTTCATTCGGTTGGAAAGCTACTGATATCGTGCATGTGGTTGAACAAATTTTCTGTTCGATTTCTGAGTGATTTAGGATTTTAACAAATTTGGAGACTTACGAATCACATCATGCCAATATTGTAACGTGATCGTTCAACACCTTACTCGGAATTCTGTAAAACTTTCATTGTAAACTTCGACATACAAAATGTATGATGGAAAGTGACAAATTAATATTTATTAATTATTGTAAATAATTTTATTTAAATAAATTTTCATGAATGACTAAAATATCGAGTAAGTTTACTTTGTAAATGCATTGTGCCCATTTTATATATATATATATATATATAGGGATTGTCAGTCTGTCTGTCTGCCCATCCCACTTGCCCAATTGCGCTATATCTGTTCCTGTTTATCAGAAATCTTTCAATGTCAAGCCTATATGTAGTTGTGCATTGTAGGGTTTTTACCCAACAGACAAAATGAGCAAAGGTCTGTAATTGTCATAGCAATCAAGCATCTATATATTCAGGTAACAACCCTTACATTTAACTTACAAACTTACACCACAAGTGCGCTGAAGCATTGGAAAGAACCAGATTCATTTTCCTTTGAGTGCCTTGTTTTGGCCATTGGTGTAATTTCAGTTATCAGTATTTTTATACGCCCACCAGTAATGGTGGTTGTATAATATTGGTTTAGCAATTTTGTCTGTCTGTCCGTCTATATTTGTGTCCAAGCTATATCTCGAAATGCTTTGTAATTGCAATTTTAATTTTTGGATACATAGATGCAGGTGTGATGATGTGTTCTGACTTACATTCATCCATTTCCATAGTTGCCATGGTAACCAGATCGCCTTTTTCCCCTGTATAAACTGTATAAATACATACGATTTTGTGTCAGGGCTATATCTCAAACAGTTTTCCACATGTATTTTTAATTTTTGGTGCATGATACAGATGGAATGATGTGTTACGACTCACATTGTCCATTTTTGTGGTTGCCATGGTAACTAGATCATAATTTCCCTTGTAAATACTATATCTGGGGGCCACAACTACATTTGTTTTTCATATTCAGTTTGGATCCTTGGTGGATACTTATAGATGAGACAATATGTCTCACGACTCACATTTGGCCACTTTCACAGTTGCCATGCTAACTGGATTCCCATTATGTCACTATATAAATACATATGATTTCGTGTCTGGCCTACAACTCCAATTGTTTTACATGTGCAGTTTTAATTTTTGGTGGATGCATGGATGCAGATGTGCTTGTGTGTTTCAAATCACTTTCTTCAATTTCTGTGGTTGGTATGGCAACCAGATCATCAATTTTTTGTGGATACATAGACTCACACAGATGACGGGGTGTTGTGATTCACATTTGTTCATTTCAATGATTGCTATGGTGACCAAATTGCTATTTCCCATAATATACTATATAGTTAGATATGAACTTTGTGTCTGGGGAATATTTAGTTTTAATTCTCGTTGAATACTTAGTATAAATAGATATGACAACCCCAGTTGCTTTGAATATGCAGTTTTAAAATTCGGTGCCTTCATAGATGTACTAATGTAACAATGTCTCAAAACTAACATTTGCTCCATTTCTGTGATTTAGCCATGGTAAAATAAATAGATCAGCTATCACCATTTTCCTGATATACATGTAGGCTACATTAATAGATATGACATGATGGTGATGATGCATCCCAGCTACAACTCCAATTATTATCCATATTGAATTTTAATTCTTGGTAGTGATGTTGATTTTCATTGTTGCCATGGTAACCAGATTTACATTATCATACATATAGTACTTTATAAATGGATATGATTTCATGTCAGGGCTATGACTCCAATTATTTTCCATGTACAGGATGATACATAGATGATACATAGATGATACATAGATGCACAGATGCCGATGTGCCGTGTGGACTCGTGTTCATTTTCATTTTTTTGCGGATGCATTGATACAGAGGTGACAAACAGAGGTCATGATGGACATCTGTGGATGTACTGCTGTGGTGGCCATGATAATTAACCCCCTCCTCCCACTCCAGCTCCACCCCAAAACCTTGTAACAGGATGAGAACTATAATTCTCATACACATCTTTTTGAAACCATTTCTTTCCATGCTCATTGTTTTATGTGTACTTTTCATCAAAATCCATGAAGTACTTTCAGTCACACTTTATACTCATCACAGTGCTGCTGGTATTAATTGATGTTTTAAATGAATGTATTTGTTCAGGCGTATATTGTGTTCACCTGAACTCTTGTTTGAATTGTAACACCTGGCATGGCAAACATATGTTTAAGAAGTTAAACCTGCTGTAAAACACCAATCTGCCCGTCTCATTTGTGGTTTCATCATTGCTTAATTTGCAGGGAACATTTTTTCGAATACTTGGTCAACACTGCATTTGGGTAACCATCACATGTGAAGTCAATCATATAAGTCGTTGTGGAAGGACACACGTAGATACATCCTTCTCTCCGAAGACTGAAGCCTTTATTACATGTACATATGTGACATGAATCTGTGGAGAAATGGCATGAGCAGCGGTCAATCCATGACACCACCTGTGGTAGTGTGCGTCCGTTTCAGCCAGACAAATTGAGATTAGGGTATGGTACAATTTAGCGGATTGTCTGACAAACTGTATGGACTGCCTCGGTGGCCTGGTGATTGGAACGTCTTCCTCTAGATTGGGAGATCTGGGATCAAACATGGGTTGGTTTCATACCAAAGACTTCAAAAATGGTATTTGTTGATGCCAACGGTTGGCGCTCGACATTGAGGGGTTAGAGCCATTTAAACAGGACTGGTCGCCTGGGTGTCAGTATAATGTGACTGTGACTGGGTGGGGTGTCTTGTCTTATGTCTTCAGCATGATGCTCCAGCAGTGGCAAGACTTTGGCGACATGGATGCGACCTGCCACAAGAAGTCACAGCATATCAACATTCTAATTACTCCTAGTCATGAAATGACTTAAAAATTGTTGAGTATGACATTAAACCCCAGCATACATATACATACATACACAAACCCTATCTAGTGATTCCTTGCAATTAGTTGTTACTCTTGCTTATTGATCACAGCACCCCAGTGGGGTTGGAGGAGTGTGTTGACAGGGCTATGCATACAACTGGCAAAACCAATAAACACACTTGTGCTTCAATGAACAATCATTACTTTTAGTACCACCTCTACATAGCTTTACCACTAGCATGCATCTTTCACATGTTGTCTGTGAGTCATGCCTAAACTGGTGGATCGGGTTAGACGCTAGACAGGTAACAACGTCATGACAATGTATGTTTATATACAGATATGAAGTACACTTAGCTAAATGGTACTTAGCACTAAGAGTATATTTTATGAAACTGGGGCCAGATATTGCCGATGTGTTGCGGTGCCAATAAATCATTCATTTATTTTATTGCTGTTTAATACCATAATCCAAAATTCTTCACTTACATGATGGCACTGACAGTTTTGTTGGTGGAGGAAACTGAAATGCTGCAGGATAAAACCACATTCCATTGACAGAAGCTTATGGAAAGACTTCACCATGTGTGAGCTGTATGTATGTGAAACATCCACACAAGTATCGTTGTTCACTTACTTTCACCAAGGCCCTAAGAACGCAAAAAAAGGGGATAGGAGCTGAGTGGTTTACAAATTTCAAGTAAAAGTTAAAGTTTGAGCTCGCGTCTCATGGGTCCTAGCAATTAGAAGGCAAATGTAATATCTAGCATGTCTGCCATGTCTTGTCCTCCTTTGACAGTAGTGTATTGCGTCGTGGATCATGTGAAATGAGCAGGTGCTTCAGACAGCCTGTCTGGATAGAAGAACAAATTGCCAAAGGATCTCATTTTAAGATTCTGGGGTGTTGACAGGGATACATGTATACAGTATACAGTGTACATATGTATCCCAAATTAACTATCCATTATATAGCAGATGCATATTTCATAATACAGTATATGGGTTGTAGGAGGCCCAGTTGGATTTCTGGAAAAGTGTGTTCTCGTTATTTATTTTTTCTTTTTTTAACTTATGTGCCAACAGTCTGGTTATTGGAAGAAGATATGGAAGTGAACCAATGCCTTTTAGATTGAACAAGCCTCCTGACAGATGTGTAAAGTGAGACCTGATTAAAATAAAGGCTGTAGTTTTCCTGCTTTTTCTGATGGTCTGTCTGACCATCATTTTTGACTTATTGGAAAGATGCTACACACTTTATTCTGCGTCTGACGGCATCCATTACAGATTCGCTGATTTAATTTGGTCTGTCCGGTACAGAACAGTATGAATCTGATTTCTTTTACGACTGACTTCTTAGCTGTTTCCAGTAGTTTTTGTCATGGTGCACTACATATAGTGTTGAAAGTTAAACCATACATCCTGTAGTGCCATGTAAAACTTATTCTGATGTTTTACATCATTGCTAGTGGTAGCACTTTTACACCTCATCAAGACTATCAAAAGAAGACCTCTCTAGATGGCTCGGTAGGTTGTACTTAAAAGGATTGTACATTGTAGTCTGCAAGGGACTCTGTACCCTTCTTTGGAGGATGGGTATTTCATGTTGTACTGCTAAAATGGAACCATGGTTATTTTCTCTTTTCTGGCTCTTGACATTTTTGTTTTCTTTTTCTTACTTTTGGAAGACTGTTTTGGACCGAATTTACCCAAGTGAATGTCCCACAGCGAAGGCACATTTACACTGTAGTTGTTGAATGACTAATTGTGGCAAACACGTTTTAAATATAGGGATTGGTTTCATAAATCTACCGACTTATACATGTATGACATAACTTAACAATAGCTGTGTGCACAAGTATTTCAGAGTTATCGCATGAATCTGGGAAGTATAATCAATCCTGTTTTACCAAGCAAAATCTCTTCCACATTCTTCCACTCAGTCTTTATCCAGTAGACTATGTGCCACTTTTTTTTACAGGGGATGAAGAGAACTCTATTTCAGGTCTGTGTGGCCACCTTGGATTGCCACTGCAGGTGTTAGGGAGGCATTGTGTGAAGATTATTTTTATCACAGAGGTTGTGATTGTGTGACTGATTTTAAAAGACTTCCCGGTCACCTTTCCAACACCAACAACACTCCAAGTGGAGCAGTTTAATCTTGATGACATTCTTAATTATTTCCAAAACCATTCCATTATTACCTAAGTAATCGTTTCTTAATCACAGCTTTCTGCCTTATTTTGCTTTTTTTTTATTTTTGACTTGTAAAAATGCATCAAAGATTTAACATCAGTTATAGAAATTGGAATTGTTAAAAAAAAAAGATAAATAAATAGAAATGAAAAAAATGAATGTTTTTCTTGGATTTGAGCCTGCAAGGCAGAATTTATCTGAAGTATAACTGAAATTCATTTAAAAGAAGACTTTATGTGGTGCATACAAGTGAAATGAATTTCCACTTTTATCCCACTCATATTTTCCCCAAGCTAAACACACTTATGATCGGTAGAAAATTCCCTGTCAGAAGTTTCGGGTCATGTTATGTGCCCTGGAGCGGGTCCAATATAGAGTCTTTAGATTAACGAACATCAACTGTAATAATTGAAACCTTGCAATTTAAGAAAATGATTACATGGCACAGAAAATCACTTAGTCTAGTTTTGTTTCTCAAAAGTCTGTAAAATATCAAAGTTTTCTGTCCAGCTATCAAATTATCGGATGTCTTCTCTTCTGTCATAGGAATGAAGTGGTCCTTGGAAATCTTAGTCCGATGTATTTTGGAATGAGGATTTGCCACACAAACTAACACCCTTTCATTGGACTTTGGTAATGGTTTGGCCAACCCCTTTAGGGCACATGTTGAGAGTCCAGTTGAGGTCAGTGCAGTGAGCCAGATGAAGTTAAACAGGCTCCCTATAGAATATATGCCTACAGCTTCAGGTAGATAATGTGACCAAGGCCTTGGAGACAAACCTTTGGGACGCTCAAGTGTTCGAGCATCTGAAAGCTGGATGGGCATGTCGTGTGGCCGAGGAATTCTAAGCCAGGGTAAATTACAAGACAAGGGCAGTTATCAATAGTGTGCCCTTTAGGGGGGTGGGGAGTGCAAGAGGGCTAGCAGGAAGGAAGCTGTAATTACTGATGACGAGGGTTCTCCACGGCTTCCAAGTCATTGAGTTTGACCAATTGGTTTTGGATTGTTAGGCTGATTACACATTTCACCTCTTCACGGTGTGCGGGATGAGACAAGATTTAGCTCCAGAATCACTGACCATGTGTTTTTCCTAGACCGTATCAGCTTAAAGGGTGTCATATTGATCTGATAATCACCAGGACTGCTCTAACCACACTTCCTTATCACAAGCTTCCTCTGTTGTTCAGGTGCTGTGGGCTGTAATACCCAAGAATTGTCCTGGCAGATTTTCACGGGCAGAAAGTTCTCCCTCCGAAGTTAGAACAATTGAAATAACGAATAGGATTTACATTAATATGGATTTTGCTTGCTATTCTGGTCTTTTACCTTTGTTTCTCATCCACTGACATTAGCTTGCCACTGTATGCATACACTGATGCATCAAGATACGAAACCAAACTGGCCAAAAAAAAAATAGTTAATACTAAATAAAAAACAGTGCTTTATTTGTATTGCCAAGGTTTTTCTCAAAGCATTGTGACAGTTGCGTATTGCTTTCCCTGCTTAAAGATCCTGGAAATGATAGTGTCTCTTCATATACATATCCCTTGACCTGAGACTTGCTGAACCTGTCCATGCTGTTGTTTTAAAGGCCTGAATTATGGTGGGATTTCTTGTTTATGGGCCTTTTAGGTATGTATTGATGGCAGTTATTTCCTGCTCTCCATCAGTAAAGAATTTGTCGATCACTTTGTGAGTAAATACATGTACAGGTACTGTTAGTATCATGATGCAAGACCTCATTTTTATACTCCCTCCTTAGGAGCTATTAAAGGAGTATTAAAAGACTTGAAAGGAAATTCATGAAACTTGGTGGAGATGGTTATGATCTACATGTAAAGCTGTTTGGGATCTGCAGGGCTGAGGAGTGCTACATTTCTTCTGTTTTTCTTTTTTCACTCTACAGTGTTACGCCTTTCAAATATATTTGAGTAGAAAATAACATCCTTGCTTTCACACTCAGAATTCCTGATTTATTGAATGGATGTTCTTTAGCTAACAGGGATAAATTATGTAGAGAGCAAAATACATGTCAGTCTCTGCCAATGTTTTCTTGTTGCAGTTCGTCCATGTTTTTTAGGTCCTTTTCTTGCTGACAAAACATGCAGTTCAGTTGTATTTAGCTTGTATACATTTTGGGTTAAGAGATCTGGGATCATACCCGTGTTGGGTCATACCAAAGACTCTAAAACTTGAACTTGATGCTGCCTTGCTTGGCATTCAGTCCTGAGAGGTTAGACCAAGTAAACAGAACGGGTCACCCTGGTGTCATTGTAATGTGATTGAGTGGGGTGTCATGTCTGATGTCTTCGGCATGATGTTTCAGTGGCGGCATGCTCGCCCTGCCACAAGAAAACACAGTACATATACATTCTAAGGACTCCTTGTCATCATATGACTGAAAAATTGTTGATTTTGATGTTAAACTCAAGCATACATGTATACAGTTACACTTATTTCCTGTTCCCATGCTCATCATACTTAACCTCATAGGGTCTTGGTGACAATATCAAGTTTCAGATGAAACTCATGGATCTGTTTGCCTGATCTATAGTTTGTTGTAGACTATCTGTTTTCCATTATTATGGCACGCAGTTTTGTACATTGATACACCTGCAAGAAAGTTTAAAAGGTGGAAAAGTATACCGTAGGCACTCTGACCATTGAAACTTGCAACCCTCATGCTGGTGAAAAAATCCTTGTATGCAGTGTTAAACAACGTCATGAAATCAAATTACAGGCAACAATTATTTACCAAAACATATATTAATTAACTAATGAAGACAAGTCATATGAAAACAGTACATAGAATTGTTTATTTTTTACCTTAAAATCCTATTGCAAATATCTACTCCAGTTGAAGTATTGTGAACAACATTGATAGGCCTGTGGTGAAATCGACCAAAATTGTTTTTGGGTACAGGAGATGGAACAGTAACACTTTTGTCTTTGTTAACTCCCACAGTCAGATAGAACTTATTCATTTTTGTAATTTCAGTTCCAAAATCATCTTGACTACAATCATGACAAATGTTATTGTTTTAGCTATAAGGTGATCATAGTACCAAAATCACCCTAAGAAACAGATTTCATGTAATGGTTTACAAATGATCAAGCAGGTATTTTCTGCATTGTCAGACAAAATATACTTTCATTATATCTAAGCGATAGTTAATCTGTGGTTAAATTACACATCTGAACATGTCAACAATTTGGATAAATATACAGTAAAATGGTTACCTCTATGAAATGGACAGAATTATAGATCTCGTCAGGCAGTCAAAAGAAGGGTATATTTAAAAAAAAAAAGTTGACAATATTTCAATAAAAGTTAACATATATATCTTATTTTCACTTATTTCATATATTTTTCAACACGCAATAGTCCTTCAGGTTTTTGAGATGCAATTGAGCATCAAGTGTTGCTTCTGGACATGTGTATGTCTGATTTCAGAGATGAATCGATATATTCTAGCCAGCATTTTGTTTGCCCCCAATGCTCTAAACAAAGACATGCACGCACATATTTGGTGATAACAAACCAGATGAATTCTATACTAAAATTGCTTTGTGGAACATGTGCAGAATCCTACAACCTACATGTGAGACTCCTATGTTGTACATCTGCTTCCTTAATGGTTTTCTTAGGTTATAGGTCAGGCAGTTCTTTAAAAAATATTTTTTTTTACCCTCCTGAGTAATTGTTCTGTTGTGGGAAGTTGTTGATCCATGCGAGTCAGCAAGTTCCTGATAACCCTTTAAAACTGCTGATTTCTCCGACAGTAATGGTAGCCTCTTTCCGGTGGTACCAGATACTTAGAGCTCATTTTCTGCGCCCAACTTGGTCAAGCAGGGCTTTTAGCTTCCAAATTTGCTCCCAGTTTATGGGATTTTTGCCGTAGTCTTGCCGTCGGTGTAATTGATCTGTAGAAAGAGAGACGCCATTAGAACCACAAAGCAATCTTAATTGGATTGGGGGTGTCAAAGGGTTTGACAAACAAGTGTCAACTTGTCTAGATTTTTCTAGATCTTCTGATGGTGAGTGTAAACATTGTCATTATCTTTAATTCTTTGAAAAGTAAAGCTTTGATGTACGTAGACAACATTGTGGTGATTTTGGTAGTAATTTTGAATAAATCAGTCCAAGTCTGCACAAATTCTGACACCCTCATCGTTTGTAGCTACAGTCATAGTCTGCTCTAATTCTGACACCCTCATCCTTTGTGGCTACAGTCATAGCCTGCAGTAATGATGACACCCTCATCCTTTGTAGCTACAGTCATAGCCTGCAGTAATGATGACATCCTCATCATTTGTAGCTACAGTCATAGCTTGCACTAATGAGAACACCCTTATCCTTTGTGGCTACAGTCATAGCCTGCACTAATTCTGACACCCTTATCCTTTGTAGCTACATTCATAGTCTGCATTAATGATGACACCCTTATCCTTTGTGGCTACAGCCATAGCCTGCACTAATTCTGACACCCTTATCCTTTGTGGCTACAGTCATGGCCTGCAGTAATGATGACACCCTCATCCTTTGTGGCTACGGTCATAGCTTGCACTAATGATGACACCTTTATCCTGTGTGGCTACAGTCATAGCCTGCACTAATTCTGACACCCTCATCCTTTGTAGCTACATTCATAGTCTGCACTGATGATGACACCCTCATCCTTTGTGGCTACAGCCATAGCCTGCACTAATTCTGACACCCTTATCCTTTGTGGCTACAGTCATAGCCTACACTAATGATGACACCCTCATCCTTTGTAGCTACATTCATAGTCTGTACTAATGATGACACCCTTATCCTTTGTGGCTACAGTCATAGCCTGCACTAATTCTGAAACCATTATCCTTTGTAGCTACAGTCATAGTTGGCACTGATGATGACACCCTTATCCTTTGTGGCTACAGTCATAGCTGCACTAATTCTGAAACCATTATCCTTTGTAGCTACAGTCAGAGTCTGCACTGATGGTGACACCCTTATCCTTTGTGGCTACAGTCATGGCTTGCACTGATTCTAACACCCTTATCCTTTGTGACTACAGTCATAGCCTGCACTACTTCTGACACCCTTATCCTTTGTGGCTGCAGTCAGAGTCTGCACTAATGATGACACCCTTAACCTTTGTGGCTACAGTCATAGCTTCCACTAATTCTGACACCCTCATCCTTTGTCGCTACAGTCATAGTCTGCACTAATGATGACACCCTCATCACATATGGCCAGATACACAGTCCAACCTAATTCTGACAACCTCATCCTATGTGGCCTTGTCGGACTTAATTTTGACAGGCTTGTCTTATGTGGCTGCTGTCATAGCTCGACCTGATTTTTACAGCTTTGTCCTATTTGGTCATTGTCTGACCTAATTCTGTTAACCTCATCCTGTGTGGCTGTTGTCTGACCTAATTCTGACCCCATCTTTGTTACCATTGTCTGACCTAGTTCTGACACTGTCATCCTATGTGGCTGCTGTCATAGCTGGCTCTGTTATTTATACCGTCATCGTATTTGGTCCTTGTCTGACCTAATTCTGACACTGTCATCCTATGTGGCCGCTGTCATGGCTGGCCCTGATTTTTACACTGTTATCATATTTGGTAGTTGTCTGACCTAATTCTGACAACTTCATCCTGTGTGGCCGTCATCCTTTGTGGCTACAGCCTGCCTTGTCGGACCTAATTCTGACACTGTCATCCTATGTGGCCGCTGTCATAGCAGACCCTGATATTTACACTGTCATCCTATTTGGTCTTTGACCTAATTCTGAGAACCTTATCTTATGTTGCCATGCACAATTCTGACAGTCTGATTCTCAGTCGTGATTCTGATATGGATGTTCAGTATTTCCTCATGTGCATGACAATGCTTGCACACACAGTGCCTTTCATGATAATGAACGAACGTGTTCTATTTGAGATTCTATTCTACTATGGACTGTTCCAAATAAGGTAACAATATGGCTATTAAGTATTCATCCTTTAAAATAGGGTAATGGTTTTGCTTGCCATAAATTGTAATGGTCAGGTTAAGGAGGTGAAAGATTTTAATTATGCTATAGTTGTTTGTGAACTCTGGATGGGCTGGAAATCAGTTCAATATCAAACTCCTGAATGGTGACAACTGTGACATTTGTTTCATAATCTCTATAGATGGATTCTCTGACCGTATGCAGGTAGGTCTGCCAGCAACCTGTGGATGGTCTTGGGTTTCCCCTGGCCTCTGCCCTGGTTTCTTCCACGATAATGCTGGTCGCCGTCATTTTAGTGAAATATTCTTGTGCATGGCGTAAAACACCAATCTAATAAATAAATCTATAGATGGACGGCCACTATAATTCGTGAAATGTACATGAACACTTAATTGTGAATGCTAATATTTTTCTGCACATTGTTATGGCATACGAGTCAATTGAGGAGTGTTATGCTCAGACATGGCCATTCTCATAAACTCTTCTAAAGACATGACAACGGCCTATGTTAGCAAAAGTGCCTGCTGTTGGGTAAGGCTTAAAAGCCTTGGTTATAGTGTTCCTAATGGCAAGAGATATCACATACTGTTCAAGTTATGTAGGGGAGAGAGAGGTACAGCCTATGTATGTCTTTCATATTGGAGTCCTGTCCCATATACAGGTCTTACGAAACCGTCCTTGATTTTTACCACAAAATGAAGCAAAACATGTTCTAGAAGAACTAAACTGCAACTTTTGTTTAAAGGGAAAGACCTCGTAAAAATGAACTTAGGGTGAGTGAAAAGACTATTAAAAACTGTATCTGAATATACCTTCACTGAATTTTTGTACACCTTTATGTTCAGCTCTGAATATTGTTCTTGTGAAGAGTGCTCCTGTAATGTTTGTCTGTGTATGGAAACACTAATATGACATTAAATTTCTGCTTTAAGGCCCTGGAAAAGTCAGCATGACGTCACAGGTGAACAACATCGTCAATATGGTCCATAAAACCCACCATACAATCAAAACATTTCGCTGTGTTTATTTTGGTTAAAAAAAAATATCTAAAAAATTCGGTGAAGATATTTTAGATATAACTTTTAATTGCCTTTTCCCTCACCCTAAGTCTATTTTTACGAGGTCTTTCCCTTTAATGATTTTCCAATCTGAGCTCAACAAAATGATGTCATTTGAGTTATTATGTATTTGTATTATTATAACATCATGGAGTAAGACACTATATACAAGCCTGTGTAAGTCCTGTAGCTGAAAACATTGCTAAGTACTAAACAGAATATTGCACAATGAAACTTGAAATGTCCTTAATATATCATCAGTATCATCTCTCAGTTGAACAATATTTGTGGTGAGCAGCTGTCACAGTGCATTATCCTCCATATACATGTATATGTCATTTGTCACTTGTAATCTGAAAGGGAGTGTTAATTGTGTGTTGTGGACATGACATAGCTATAACTGCAATTTTGTAAATAGCCACAAATCATAGTTACATGTATCTTTTTCCCTATCCTCCTTGATCTCGGTTGGAAAGAAAACTGACAAGTACATCCTTGAGCTAGTTAGATTGAGCATGGATTCCTAGTTCATACTATTTGTCATGTATTTCCTGAAGTGTCTATGTATTCAAGGGGTTAAGTGATTTATGTGACGGTTGGCTTGATGGTGATACATGTAGATATAGATGGAAAACAGTGATTTTTTCATGGTGACTACTTTTTCTATGCTGCTCAGAGTTGTGCTTCACAAACGTACTCGAGAATCTGTTGAAATTACCTTCAAGTTTTAATTTATAAGCAGCTTGTATTATTTGAAATTAACGTTAAAGGTATAAGCAGTTTGTGTGGAATTACCTTCAAGTTAAAGGTATAAGCAGCTTGTATTGTATGGAATCATAAACAAAGCATTTAAAGGTGCACTTACTTGTGTTTGTGAAAAAGCCATCCCAGGGGTGCAGCCCAGCTGCTTTCTTCTCTCCCACACTGTATAAGCTGTACACTGAAGTAGAGCGAGGGAGAGTCTAGTCAGTTACATGGTTGTCTTGCCTTTTTTGTTGAACTGCCCTGCATTCATTTTCTGTTGATTTGCTTAATATGCTATGAAGTGACAACGTGTTGTCCATGATAATATGCGATCATTGACAAAAAAAATTATAAAGTGTCATGTCCTATCATTTTATTTTCAATTACAAGCTCATGTATGTTCAATCCAGCCCATTTTCAGCCAGGAAATTTGATAAATTCCACTGCTTTTATTGTGCCTGGACCTGTGTGGCAATAACTTGTGTATGGCTTTTGTGTGGTCTTACACAAATTGCCTAAATCGTTCAACATGCAAGGTTTTACTGGGCCCCATGAGAACCTTGAAAATACTATCATTTGAAAAACTTTCCTTGGTCTTGCAAAGCCTAGAAAATGAGACATTTTTGTAGCTGGGTAGGAATTAACCTTAAACTTGATATTATACAGAGCCAACCAGTGAGCTACTGACTATATTGTATGCTATATATACATAGTATATACATGTATGTAGTAGCCGTGGAAAAGCCTGGAAAAAAAGCCTGGGAATTTAATATCTTTGAAGTGTGTGAAATTGAACATGTCCTATGTCCTGGTTTTAGTATCCCAGGCATTTGGGTTTCCTTCAGCTGTAAAACTGGCTGCCATGGCACAGATGAAAACCTCTTAAGTACTGGCGCAGCATTAAGTAACATTCAACCCTGCAATCACAGTTTAATGGGGCCTTTGCGGGCCAAGTTCTGTGATGAGTTCACCTTGGGGACTTACAGCGTGGCTTTACTAGTGAGGCCAGTTTGAATCTAGCTCAGACTAAGTGTAACGTTGAGACGTTTTATGGCTGAAGGTCCTGGGAGATATTGTGGTTTCTTTGAGTTCTACAACCGTTAGTCATTGTTAAGATAAAAAATGTATACAAGGTGATAATCAACTTCCCCCATTCATTAAAATGTCAAGTGAGAATTTTTCATCCTAATACTGAAATAAAAGAGGCAGTCTCCTTAGCTTGCGGGTTAGCATGTCTGCTAGCTGTTACATTATATTGTACCACTGACCATATATTTTTTAAACATGTTAATTTGTAGTATCAAACCCTCTGAGCTCAGCAATGTTTTTATCTGGCTAAATCACGATCTTTGTGAACATCATCAAAACTGAAATACAGCATCTGATTGGAGGCTCACACAACCCAGTGAAGTATTTTCTCATGATTTAGTTCCCTTCTGATATCATTTTACACAATGAAACTTGACAGTTTTGTATATAAATTGACAGTGTTGAAGGCATTTTACTGAAGTTTTGTCATGATTCTTTGTCTCTATGTCCACAAATGTCTGTAGGCTTTCACCCAAGTGAAAAGTCTTGGCATCGTACATGTATGAGTTGAGATCACAGGAGTCTTTGTATTGGCTATGATAAAAGGCTATCAATGACTGCCTTAGATTAAGGCACTCCCTAAAGTGACCTCACTACATGCACATATAGGAATCATGGGTGTTCATCGTAAATGTACCTTTTGGAAAACATTTAAAAAATATATGTAAACATATATAATTCTCTGAGAATACAACAAATGTAATAAGTAAGGTTGTACTGCATCAGAGGATTTTCGCAAACTTCATTTTTTTCCTTCGCAGACATGCTTAATCCCCAGCCTTTTTGTATGTGCAAAAGGCTTGTTATTTTTTCATATTTTGAGAATATAATTTGTTCAAAATGAAAATAAAAGGACTTCCTTTGAAGGTTTTCAGCCTGAAGAATCTAGCTTCATCTCCATATTCATTATAGTTGCTATTTCATGCGTAAATAGATTGGGGATTTAAAGTATTGAAAATTTAGCCTGGTGACTTTCTGGCAAAAAAATCTGAACTTTGCTTGTACGTAGAACTTGTCAGTGTTTAAAGGGGGGCTCACCTTGTGCTACGGCGCTCATAAGAAACAACAGCAAAACCAGCCGGCTAGCTCTGTCCATGATGTGTCGCTTCTTGGAGTGAGGGACTTCTGCTCTGGACAACAGTCAGGATTCCTGGTGACAGGGCCAAGAGTGGCAGTTCACAGTTCTGTCCTTTCTCGCTTGGCTGTCAACTTAACTCGTCCTCCACGCTAATGTGACCAATCATCCCTTGCTAGCTGAAGCCAGTTATTGGAAACACCACAGCCAAGGGTGTTTATATATAAGCCATTGCATTATCCCCAGACCCCTGTGGAGAGAATCATTGGACGCTCCACACACACATTATTTAAGTCATCACTTGTTCCATTGCTCCCAGAGGGTGGAAAGGTGGTGATTTTATACCATTCTTCAACAGGCAGGTAATACCTCTTTGTGACCCAGTCGTGACAAGGATTCTTTATTATAAAATATTTCATTGTCTCCCTGATCCAGTATCTTGTTAAAAAAGTATATATGTTGTACTTCTGTCTTTATTCATTGCCGTACTGTAGATTGACAAAATATCTATCCGGGTATTTTCGTTCTAGGTCTTCTGTGACAATTCCATGTATATGGATTGTGGCGAAGAAGGTGAAACTTGAAAGACAAATGGCCATTATCAGTCTGGGATTTTATCCACTGTCATATGTAAATATGCAACGGTTAGCTGATTCTTTACATCAAGGTACAAAAGCTAGATACTTAACTAAGGCCTCATATGAAAAAAGATGAATTGTCATATAAGATGAATCCAATTTCAACTGCTTAAAGGACTGCTTGTGACTTATTTGTTTATTTGATTGGTGTTTTATGCCGTACTCAAGAATATTTCACTTATAGAATGGCAGGAAGGTGGAGGAAACCATGGGAAACCCACTACCATCCGTATCTTACTGGCAAACCTTCCTATGTTTGGCCGGAGAGGAAGCCAGCATGAGCTGGTCTTGAACTCACAGTCACCGCATTGGTGAGAGGCTCAGGGTCATAACGCCGAGCTGTGGCACTAATCCCCTCGGCCGCAGAGGCCCCTGACTACATGTGCTTTCTTCATCCAAAATGATACATTCATATAACCTTCATATGTCTTGATTGTTGCTTTGAAAACACGGCTGAAGCGGAATGCGTGAACTGTTTACAAAGATCCAGGTTTAGTGGCAGGGGGTTTCTATATGTCAGATGTAAGCATCTTACACGGTTGGTGGTTACCTAATCTGTCGTTAATAATTAAGAGCACAAGTTATACTAAGGTTACACCCAAAAGCTAACTTAATAATCAGTCTCGCATTTACTACAAGGAAGTCACCAATCATGTCCAGGTATTGCGGCACTAATTGGTTGCACATCAGGTACTGACATCAAAATGACACGCCTTCTTTCACAGCCCTATGTGCAATCTGAAGTTGATTGTTGTTCAATAAACAAAGCTTTTCAGCTCTCACTCATTTTATTGTACATGTAATGTAACAGACGGCTCTTTGACCACCCAAGACCTACAGTCTAAGTGAGGATTAAAGATACTAATTATCCTTCATGAAACCAGGCCCTGCAGTTGTTCACATAAGGGGAACTGTGCATCGCTAGGTTTGATCAGTCAACCATAATAGAACACGTCAGTGGTGGCTTTACATGCCAACTAAGGTTTGAATAAAAGTAATGTCAGAGGCACCACAACAAAAGAAGACACATTTAACAGGTTATAATGAACAAAGTTTATTAAGAGCGTGGAAATGTTCGTCTGAAACAGTTAAGTTGATATAGTTACTGAATTGTCAAACCCACCATTTTCAAGGAGCACTACATGAAAAACATGACTTACTTTACTTGGAGTGTGCATTTTCTGTCTTGTGCAGAGATGTGTGAGTTTAAGCTAATAGTAATTTGTTAGGGTTCCCTAATTGCAAACTGTGATTTTAAACCTGAATGTTTTTGAAGGATTCCTGCTGTGAACTTTTGAAATTTTCATGGAAATACAGTGCCAGGACATATAACAGTTGTAGTTTCCTTCTGGTGACCCATTTGAGTTTCTCTGCCTTCAGTACTGTCATACAAAATTGTTACAGTCTCAGATTTATTTTATGGTGTATATCTCTATGTAAACTGGTAATATCTCACTGTCAACATTACTGTCATCTGAAATTACCTAGTTTTTTATATTAAAGTGAAAAAATCTTGTCTTTTCATGGAGTTCAGATCGCTGGAATTTCTGTCAGACTGGAAGAGTGCATCAGGAGAGAACGTGTTCAAACAGACTTTGAATGACTGCCTTAGATCCAGGCCGTCTCCCAAAAATCAGTCTGTAAACACACTTTGTGTGGACTTGTGTGTAAATAAGTGCACTGTTCTCTAAACATGTACAACTTCTGGAGCCAAACAGCCTGTTAATAAAATCTGAGAAACTTGTGTCATGGTACATGCCAGACCCCAAATCCTTTAATAAAACATCTTTTCATACCATACAAGTATCTCAGACAGATTTATTGTAACTAAAGCTAATGTTTAAAAAGCATTATTGAGAACTACAGAAATGAAATAATTTCCTTGTTGCAGAAAACACTTTTTTGCCTGCAAATGATGCTAACATATGATGATGCAGATGAATTTGCAATTATGTACAAAATATTCATTTATTATGTCCGAGCATTTTGAATTTTAAGCTGCTAGGTTTTTATGTTGAGGAAGAGGATAAAACTTGTTTTGCAAGAACAAGGCCTTTAACATGGGCAGATTTCTTTTGAAAATGTGATTAATTCCCTATCTCCCAAATCTGTATTCTATGCTTGCCTGTGATCGAATTGTGCTTAAGTAAACTGAAAAACAAACAAGTTTCTTTTCCTTGTGCATCCCCATTCATGTAGCCTGTATAAAGAGACTGCTGCCCTCTGTTTATTGATAATGGTGCTCTTTAGCAGATCACAAGAGACAATATTGCATGGGGAATCTGAGAAATTGAACCATGAGGACTTAAACTGAACACAGTGGCATGCCTGGGGCATTTCAAGAAAAAGAGCCCCATGTTTGGCAAAGGCTTCCCCCTGGTGGACTAAGGGTAAAGAAACCTGCAAATCGCGAATCAAATCTTTCCTACAAAAACCTCTTGAGAATGAAAGTAATTATCTTGTGGAATCTGTGGCAAAATATCTGGTGTCATCAACCAACCATTGTGCGGTCACTGATCCCTCAGTTCCTTCTTTCTCAAACTTGAAGCTTAAACTTGTTAAATACGCAGTCCCTTCTCTAGCTTGTGCTTGAAAACAAGAGCAGGCACACAATAGCTGTGGCATGTCCATGCTGTCTTTGCATTTGTGCCTCCTGGGATGGTTCACATTAAAGGGTAAGATGTTGGTTAACAATGGACTGGTTGTTCCCCATGTTAAAGGATGGATCATCAAAAATTTTAATGGTTGCTTCCAGATGTTGAAAGAGAGGATTACAAAAGTTTTTCAGTATGACAGACATACAGAGGTGTATATGAAGTGTTTCATTGCAGCTAATACAATTGTTATAGGTATAATTAGCACACACAAAGGAGGTCTTTTTTCTTCTCTTTTTTGTAGGTGAGTTGTATTGCATAGATCATACCCATTCACTTTCTAGTTATTTATTTATTTGATTAATGCTCTTTGCTGTCATTAGTGTTCTGTTTCCGGGATGTAATGGCTGCCAGTATTATAGTTTTAGGAAAACATGCAGAGCCTGCTGGAAAACACTATTCCATTTGCAGGCTGCTGGTAGACCTTCCCATCGAGAGGAGAGGAAGCCAGCATGAGCTGTTCTGAATTCACAGCGACTGCATTGGGGTGAGGCTTCAGAGTCATCATGTTGTGTTAGTACAGCAACCACTCCCTCACGGAGGCCCCCTACACTTAATAGAGCCACTCTGGCAAGCTCCATAGAAATATATAAATTATATGAAGGAAATCCTGCGGAACAAATCTAATTGCACGGTTCATGATTTTGTACGAGTAACACTATTTGACCCATATAACTCAAGATTACTTGGAAAACAAAACCTGCGGCTGTTTTCATAAAGTTTCCTGGTGTGACCTGATAATATTCCTTGTACGTGTATGATGTCTTATCAGGCAAATGTGACATTGAGTAAGGCGTTTATGTTGGGATCTCATCAAGAGCATTTGACGATACAGATCAGCGATTTGTGACCTCGTGTGTGGGTGTGACATCACACAAAGTATAAAGTGGAAAGGACAGAAAAATTTTGTTTCTTTATTTTGTGATGAAATATATCATCGGTTTTTATCCCTCGGGCAAATTTGACCAAGGGGTATTGTTGAAGCCTGCATCACCCTTCCGTTCCTCCGTCCATCTGTCCATATTCCTAGTTAATGCTCTGTCTCTAGAATGGTGTATCCGATGTTCATCGAATTTACACCACACTTACACATTGGCATGAGGAAGAACCCTATTGATTTTCAGATACCTTGACCTTTTTCTTCAAGGTCATTGGGGTCATTTAAATTAAATTTATACCAGACTTGTAAACACTCTATCTCAAGAATCATTTAGCCATTAGTCATTAAGATCATTGGGATCATTTAAGTTTAGTTTTATGAAAGGATTGTAAGGGCTCTAGCCCTGGAACAGTTTGTCTCAAGTTCACCAAATTTATGCAACACCTACACAATTTTATGGCTGGTATTATAAATAATATCTCTTGGAATTTGTATCTTTTGGTTACATTGTACATGTCCTTAAGACCGAGGGGTTTTAAGTGCCTTGCACGGTATTTTAATACACTGCAATACTTTTACGATTCTGAAATTCAGATGATCGCAGTCTTCATCATTTCACCTTGCTTTAAGACACAGATGCTTTGACACCAGAGTAGCTCTTTAAGGGACAAGGAAAGAGATGGTTTTGATGTACTTTTTTCATAATCACTCAAACCACCTTTAGTTTTTTAGTGTTAAAATGCATACACAACATATGTTGTAGCTGGAGGCAGGATTCAGTATATAGTGGTGGCTACCATGGTGTTTTTACAAAGATGCAAACTCCAGACATAGATTACCAGGGCTTTATTTCCGTCGTTTTTTTTAATCAAAATCTAAATGGATTCCTGTAGATTATCTTTGTCAGAATCCACTGTAATCTTGTCCTAATCTAGCGTTACAAAAATTTGATCCAAGATTTGAAGCATATAAAAGCACACAGCTTTTTGGGATTCCATGTTCATAACTTTAAGATCTGTCACATGTTTTTTTTTTATCATAATAAAACAATGAATTTGAATTTGACTTTTTTTACCTGAATGCAAGTAAATTCCCATAGATTTTGTTAATGGGAGTCATGAACCGGATTCCCAGACTCCCTCCAGAAGTAAAGCCCTGATAACTTTCGTATGTGACTGGATTTTGTCCATGACCCCTCTTATAGCACTGAGTAAGTCAATTTTCACATCTAAACTTTTTCAAAAATGACATTGTCAATAGGTTATACCACCTTCAGTTGACAGGAGAAGGTTGCAAAAAAATATTTCGCAAAGTGTTGTGAAAGTTGGCTCTGAGAAGTACCTGTTGCAGTACAACATATCAAAGGATTGCAAGGTATCTAAGTCACCTTGGATAAATGGGACTTAAATAAAGTGAGGGTCAAATCTCAGAAAGGACAGTATTAATGTCTCAGATCATTGTCTTGCTTAGAAATCTGAGGCAATAACCAAGAAGATTTCTCCTGTAGGGTTGACTATGCTTTTTTAACTGTTGTTATTGAAGATAGATGTACATGTATTTTTTATGCAGGCCTGGATAGATATCAGTATAGCACGTGGCAACTCCAACTTATGACACAAGACAGTGCATGATTTAATATGTTCAGTTTATTTAAACCATTGTTGCCACAGGATTGTTAATTCATGAAGTTCATCAGTGGAAATGGAAGTGCTGGAACAATATGTTAGCAAGACAGGATTTATGTAAAAATTTGACGTCTGAAATATGATTTGAAATATGAACATGCTCCTGGGCCTTCGCTGGCTCATACTTTTAAAAGCGTTGGTCTTTGTTATTAAAAACTAATCAACCCATGTTCAGTGAGGAAACAATCTGAAATCCAGCTCTTATCTTTCCGATTGCTCTTTAATACAAATGGAGAAGACTCCATCTTGTTGTAATAGCTGGAACTCACTCAAGACAGTTGTGATATTAGCCTGGGGGTATTCCATGGTGCCAGCTGTAGTTGCGATCAGCAGCAGTCTTCGTGAAGGTGCTGATCAAATGGTTTTCCGGCCATTGAAATGGGTCTCCTCAGGCCAGGTGTGGGGTGAAGAGGGTTTGTAAAGCAGGCCGACATTTCCCCCTACATCCTAACCTAGCTGTTCCATCACTCCATCTGCCCACTGACCATTGATATTAAAGGGAGAACAGTTTATATCAAACAGACAGCATTGTGTATTTCTGCTCTGTGCCACAGTAGTACACATTTGGCCGCAATGTTCAGATGTAATATTCCGAGTAAAAGAATCAGATGGGTTTTTAATACTTTAACTTGCCAAAGGCTGGCGGTTTTGGATTCCAGCAGCACTGGCGTTTCCAGGCCTCTGACTCACTGTCATATGAATGAAATATAAAGCCCTAATGAAATAAGCAAATTAAGATTGTAGTTTCCATTATGGTTAATAAAGATTGATATATAAACGTCTGTTTTGATACCAAGATAAATTACAAAATACTCGGTGTCTTAGTGATTAGAGTGTCTGCCTTGGGGTCAGGAAATCTGGGATCAATCCCGGGTCAGGTCATACAAAGCTAAGATTTTCAAAAAGGTACTTAATCGCTGCCTCACTTGGCACGTAGCATTTAAAGGTTAGAGCAAGGAAACAGAACTGGTCGGTCGGTGTCCCTCGGTGTCAGACTAATGTGACCGGATGGGTGGCCATGTCTGGTGTCTTCAGCATGATGTTCCAGTGGCGGCATGGACGTGCCGTGAAGGCACAATATAGATCCATTCTACGGACTCATGTAATCATATAACTGAAAAGTTGTTAAGTACGTCATAAAACCCAAGTATACATATATGCATACAGATTACTTTTCTGTATTATCAGGTGTGGAGCATGGACAACATGATCTGTTCCCAGACTCTTGCTCGACACGAAGGTAGTGTGGCGTGTCTAGCTGTGGCTAGAGGAAGACTGTACTCGGGGGCAGTGGACAGCACAGTCAAGGTGAGGTTGGAAATGGTGACCGTAGCAAGCATATGAGGAATGGGTCATGTTGTGTATTGTAACCTTATGAGCCAAATATCTTAAAAATAAAAGAAATAAAAAACAGTTAAGAATGTTTGAAGAATGTTGTTATATTGTTTTATTTTGACCAGATTTTATACAGGCTGTGGATCTGTCTGAATTACTCACTGTGTAAATAGGACAAGAGACTACTAACAAAATAACACAGATTTCTATCAAGGTTTCATGGGAACTTTGCCCCTGATCGCAAACAAGTCTAGACAGAAAATTGTCTCAAATTGTTCTGAGGTTGCGACCTTAAGAAGGATTGAAGGACATTACTAGTATGTGGATATGAAGAGAGGTTATGTTTGATGCTGGCTAGAAAATTTAGGGTAAGTGCTGCATCTATAGACATAGAGATAAGTATAAAGTCAGTCAGTATGGAGCTTCGGGAACAGTATTGTTATGGATTATCAGTGCTGGTTTTGATACACTGTAAATTGCTTATTAAAGCAGTCTACCATGTCACTTTTCATGTCCTAATGGAATGTGATAGTTTATAATTAGTTTTATACCACGTTTCAGAAATTCTTGCTCAGCTTATATTAAGCTAAATTTTCACCAGGAAGCTGTTTAGCTTTGAAAATACCATCCTTTTTGAGTGAGACTAGTCGTCACGCTTAGAGCATATAGGAGAGCTCTTTACTAAATGACAAGTTCTAACAACAGTTAATTTGCAGTGTAAATTGCGTGCTCCAGTCAAATATTGCTGTGGTTAGCAGGAGGTGATTTGACAAGATAAAACCCTATTTTATATCATGTGTGCCTGGGCATTGTTGTCAGGTATGAAAGCAGTGTGTAGTCCATCATTGCCTGATAGAATGACAGCGGCACTGTTTACATGGGCCTTTATGATATATGTGATAACAAGCCCTACACGCCGGTGTACATCATTAGGTTTTTAGCACTTGTACATGGTCAAAATTGGATGTAGGTTTCTCATATTGTGAGAATAATGATCAATTTCCTTGTTTTCTAGAGTCTTCCAGCAAGCTGATATCATTGTGAAGGCAGACTCGAAACTTTGTTACTTACCAGGAATATTGTAACCAATTTACTATGCTGGAATCTCAGACCTCAATAAAAGCATTATAAAATTGTCGTCTTTTAGTTTGTTAGGCTGCAGATGAAACCAAAATAGTATCAACATTTATAAAAGAATTTGCCATCATGTACTGTAATCCCAATTAAATGTTTTTGTCCATGCTGTGGCGGATCAAACATTGTAATTGATTTTTGCAACAATTGTTTAAACATTGTAAATGTTGTTAGTCCATGGTATAGTGTAAACATGTGTCATGAGGTGCATGGCTACACGTCTCTGTGGTTTCCTGATCAGATGTATACCTTCAGACCTATTATTTTTCCTTGACCTTGACCATGACCTAGTTTTGTAGGTTTAAAAGTGTGCAGTATGAATTACGAAAATTAGGGTGCAGTCATAAAATGAGAAGCAATCTTTATTTTTTTTATTATTCTGAAAAGATGCAACTGATCCGGTGACATTGTAAATTTATTCAGTATCTAAATTTTGCACCATGCTAGTTTGCATGTTGCACATTGTCATGTAATTAAACTCTGCATCTCAGTTCTGCATTGATAGCAACAGGAATGATAGGCCTAAAGTACGGATTTGTTTTTTTTTAGCCCTAAAGTCAGACACACTGAGCTTAGTTTTCGGGTATAGGAATCACAGGTAGACTGACCCAAAACACAGGTATAGCACAGGAATGTAAGAGTGGCCAAAGTCATTGGTCCACCTACTACTGCTAATGGTACTCAAGTTCCGAACAAATGACATGAGAATTACATACAGGCGTTAATACTCAAGTTATAAAATAACGTAAAAGTGACACATGCTAAGACTGAAATTCTTGAAAAATACAGTGCATATTTCTTAAAGAGCATCCAGGGGAGTCTCTTGATGGTACTTTCCTGTCAAGTTCAATAATGGCACATGAATTTTTATAGTGATCTGTCAATTACTAGTTTTCCTACCAATAATTTCTGTTGTGTTTTTTTTCATTCCACGGTGTTGCTGTAATGGCTGGTTTGTGTGTTCTTTCATTGACAGGTGTGGCAGTAATGCGAAAGACTCTGGAATGGTCAGCTGTCTGATGCCATGTGATACTGGTGTATAGTCATATATGTGACCAATCATACGTGGAAAGGCTGTTGTGATACATCAGAATCTCACCAGAAGTAAAAGTATATACGCGCAAATTCATTCATTCTTTGACGTAATGTTGCCTTGCAAGCTGTTTCATCATTAATGTGGTGTACCTGAACGTCTTCCAGTGTTTACAACGAACTGTATTCTGATTTTGATAAATTTAGAATGGAGACAAGTGCTAGCCAGCTGTTATCATTATTTCCAGTTTCATGTTCATATGTCTGAAAAGTGCTCTCCTTGTTGACTACAGCTTTCCACCTTCACAATATCAAGGTTTCTTTTCGGCTTCACTACAGAAGATCCCTTGACCATCCTCTTCCAATACAACAACTAGTTTGATCTAGTCAAGGGCTAGTCTAGACTGGGTCGTCCAATGAAATCTCAGTACTTTGGGGTTATATGTGTTTGAACTGAACTTGAATTACCCACCAGAGATGCAGAGTTATCCCTGTATAGTGATCACCTCTGGTGTAAAGAGAATGCACCTTTCATGAATGCTGGTCTTTGTGAGCAGATCTGTGTTACGTCTGTGGAGGTTATTGAATTCCAGGTGTAGCTGCTGTGTAATTAATTGATAAGGAATGCATGAATGAATGATTTTGGCTAAACGCCACATTGGCAATATCTCAGCCATATCGTGGCGAGAAGTGTCTTTCGCCTGTTCAAGTTACAAGGTGTCTTTTAGCTGAGATATATTGTTGACGTGGTTAATCTACTCATGCTGCTAAGCTTCTCAGGATTTTCCAAGATAAACCAGTCTGACAGATGTAAAAAAAGCAGTCAAGATTCTGGCTTTGAAGGAAAAGGCAACACAAGAATTCTGTCTACGTATTATTTCAAAACGTACTGTTTGCCATTTGTTGAAAGTCTTCATGTGACCAGTAATAAAGTAAAAATTAGTATTGGAAATAATAAGCTTATGTATGCAAAAGAAACAAATTATGTGGACCACCATGTCTTATCTGACGTCTTATTTTGGCCAGTCATATATTACATTGCCTCAATTATCGGAATGATAGCTCGAAACAGCAGTTTTTAAGATCCAACCCATTCGATTTAATTACCT
This sequence comes from Acanthopleura granulata, assembly GCA_016165875.1. Classification (NCBI taxonomy): domain Eukaryota; kingdom Metazoa; phylum Mollusca; class Polyplacophora; order Chitonida; family Chitonidae; genus Acanthopleura; species Acanthopleura granulata. Next base: position 7,852,824 of record JABBOT010000002.1, read on the forward strand.
GTACCATTAGAGAGTTAAGGTTCATTATTGTGTAACCCAGTGACGCAACGAGTGCCCCACAACTTTGCTAGACACAGAATTTGATAGCGCTTATATCATTTTACATATTCATTTGCATAAGGTTGTATGTAATTGCCCTTATTTTATGTAGGGATATGTTCAGATTGTAGTTGTTACTATTTTTTTTCCTTTAAATATGACCAGTGAATGAATAGCCTGCATGACCGATGCAGGGATATATCTTTTTCACGGCAAAATGTGTGTCATAGAAGGTAATATATAAAGGATCCCAGTTCCATGATATGGAATCGATATTTTGTTTTTGGCCCTAGATAATTGAAACACCCTGAAGTAATCCAGGAAGATCACACAAATCTCCTCACAGATCACAAAGCTCACAGTGGATGATATTGGCCTACCAGCAAGACTATTCACTGGCCTACAACCCAGTCTTTCCGGGCATTTTTTAGTCTATATGTATAAGGTAACGCACAGTGTCCTTTTTCAGTAAAGACGATAGTTCAAAGTGTTTTAAAGAATACTGATGCGTATTCGCTTTTATATCGGACACTTAATTAAGCCGACGGGGGCATCAAACTAGTGAAAGTATCTCTTCACCACTTTCCTTCGGAAAACACACACCTTTCGCTAAGTTGCTTTTGCACAATGAAACATATTGGTGTGTGCATCACAAGCACTCGTTTTCAACATTAGTAGGGGTGAATTTCCTGAAATGTACTACGGAACGGGCTGTGGGTACGTACGTACGTGGGTATGTAAACAGGATATGATGCTTCTGCTTTATGCCGAGGTGTCAGTGCAGAGAAAATGCAAACTTCGTTGCCATGCCAGATGTGTGAAACCATGTTGAAATCCCGAACTCTCATAAAACTGCATTGAAGATCCCCAAACCAAAGCTGTCAAGCATGTAATAGACGCAAGACTAGCCATATTTGCTAAACATTCGCCAGGCGGTGATAGGATATGCCAACTGTTACGGCTTTTTCATCAATAACACCCTATTTCAACATGACGTTCAAAGGTATCAAGTGTAAGAGATATCAAGACTTGCACTGAAAATTACAAGATGACCAAGCATGCATCTTAGTGCGAAGACGATACAGTATTATCTGTTGTTTCTCTAGACCGAAAGATCTGAAGATGTGCACAGATATTTGCAACAACACCTTGGTGAAGATATTTGGGGGGATATCCCTTTGAGACGTGTGGTATTACGTGAGTCACCTGTTGTACAGAATCATGTGTTGTGATGAATATTAAGACACAGGGTCCCGTTTTACGAAGAAGGTGTAACGCTACGCCAAACTTAACTAAAATGGCAACGTATCACTACAGCATGTCTAGTCATGACAGTTACGCTTGACGTAACTAACACCCTGTTTGTAGAACGTGCTCCAGGAGAGTTGTGTTTCTCGTGGTCATGAAGATAAATAACAATGATGCTGTTTCTCAGATTCCACAAATCACCACCATGGCGTCTGTCTGTTGTACGTGTAAACAATACTTCTTCCTCAAAGGTTTACACCTCTGGGCACATTTTATGATTTGCGTGAAAGATAATAGACCATTAGTAGATATTCTTGGGTTTGGTTTGCTGACTGATGATGGAGACAGAAGGTGTCTAACCACAATATAACCATGAATCAGCCTAATTACAACATTTAGACATGCATTACCTCTGCTGATCGTCATCAGTTATGCTGATTATGGTTGCTCTGTGGGTGAAGGTGTCAATGTTTTTTGCAGATAAATACAGGTCATAATTACGGATAAGCTTTCGATTGCGCAATTTTCAACGAACATTTCACTAATTGCTCATACACGTGTCTGTATGGGGATTTAGATATACCTGTTGAAAGCACCTGTTATGAAGTTAATTATGAGATTAAGTTGTTCTGTTTACAGAACAGTCTTACTGGTAATCTTACTGCTTGGTTCATTAAATGTTGATAATAAATGTGTTATATGTAGAACAGGTAGATGGTGATCCGTAAAGACTTGTGATACAGAATTATACATGGAAGTCAAAAAATGTTATGATAATTAAAATTAGAAGAAAAAAAACACAGGCTAGTTGTTTGTTGTCTTTAGTATGATGGCCTCTTACTAGCGCAGTTCGAGGAATGATATGTAATTGGTTTATTGCAGCTTTTAAGAAGCTGTGGATAATTGAAGCTGAAACTAGTATAGGCTTTGTCTGAGTTTAAGTGTAAGAAAGATTCCATTATAGTTAATTTTCGTAATTGTTGTAAGATATGTCTCATTTTTGGTACCATTTTTGTCTTGCATTGTTCGTGATTCTATGAGAGAGTGATAGTGTATAGAGGCGTAGGGTCAGTATGGCGGCCGAAACGGGAAGGGTAAAGAGACCGCCAAACCCTAACATCCTACTTACCCGTTGACGTGTGAGAAAAAAAAGGATATCGGTCCTAAATTCACGTTTACACATTCATTTAGTTGCTAGATGGCTTTCATACCAGACTTTCCTTCTATATATGCATATACATGCACAAAAAAACACATATCAATTAATTGACCCGATGAAACAATTATTTTGGCACACTAACTGCTTCTAGAATCAACTGGTCAGGAAGAATGTGTATCGGAAGTTGAAAACCTATACCAAGATGTTAAGATAGGACATTCGCTGAAAATTAGAACTCCGAAGTCTTCTGGATGATGTATTTTTGTGCCTGTGGTACAAGTGACTGCCACAGCATAATTCTCAGAAATGCGCTTAGCGCTATGACACAAGATAACCTCGTGTTCTTTGTCATAGCAAACATAGCTGAATAGAACAGTTGTGTAAAATGAGTTGTACCGGTATCGCCCGTCGGCACGGAAGCCATGGGAGATAGATCGTGGATTACCCATCTGCATAGTGTGGGTCTACTTGACCGGTAATTCGAATAACTTCACATTTGAAACAAAATGTAACCTAAGAAAGTTATGGAGATCGTCTCAGGGCGCCACCAACTCCTGCACAGGTATAGACGTGAATTTCACTCAAAACTGTTGAATACAGAGTTACATTGTACGATATTGCAAATTACCAAAAACTTCGGATACCAAACTTAGGTAACAGTATATTCGTCTTTATTGACCTCATACTGTCTGACCAATAAAATTGCAGTTAGCTGATCTATTTGAGTCGATTTATGAGAACTACCTGCTGTGAAATTACTACTCTATCCCTCAAGTGTCCATGTCATTGTTCTTGTTTTTTATTTGTTCTTTTTGGTTATTTTGGCGTAAAACCAAATGACACAATACTGTGTCTGATAAGCAATGTGATACATTGGTGTGATTGAGCGTCATGAGTTTGTGAAGACTGATTTGAGATAGTCATGGACATATATGTGACAGTGTCTATTTACCTTTCTTAAAATTTTAATTTTTAAATTAAAAAATGAAATATTCCAGTAATATCATATCTGCGTTCGTATTTCAGTCATGAATGAAACTTAAATTTATACTTTCTGTAGTGTTAAACAACAATGAGATAAATAAATTTATACTTTTCAATATTAAGATTTTTCTTAAGGATGTTTTCATGTTACATATGTATGAATATTGTTATATAGCATGGCTTTTGCCTTCTACATTTTTCATGGAATGAACAGTGTACATGTTGTCGCTTAAATAATGTATTAAATACATTTTAAATCATGAACACCTGGTTATAAGATATTCATTGGTATCATCCATATTTATTTGTATTTTTATGCATTGGTTAATGGGCTAAATGAGTGATTGTCAACGTGGGACATTTTTTAGTTTTCTTGTACATCTGAAAAGTGCATTGTTAGTAGGCACAGTCTTCCTAGATTACTGTTTTTCACATCAAATGGATGGGTATTCTTAGAACTTTGACGCGTTAATATCTCACACCTGGAACCGATGCCACCAAGGGGTGTTCGACTTAAGTCAAAACTTAAAAAAAATCATTTTTAGCCTCAGAGGTTCAGATTGGGATATATCGGTCTTAACAAAACTTTTGTTAAGTTTTCCCAATTTTAACTCCCATGCTGTAAAAATAAGTGTCTAAAATGACATTTCAAGATTTGACTTAAGTCAAAACTGGCTTCGTGAAATAGTTTGTTACCTGTTGCAGTAAGAACCCTGTTACATAAATTTTGTCTGAAAAAGATTTGTATTGTAACATGATCTGTTTATGCACAAGGAATGTGTGCTGAGTGTTTCTCCAGAAATATCTTTTATAGTTTTCTTCCCCTAAACTACGAGACTTTCAGCTTCCATTATCAGTCAAGATTTTCGTAAGACATAATTGTCAACATCAAGTTACTTCAAAATTCTTCACAGAATCTTATATATTGACCTAGGGAGATCATGTGGACACCGAAGACAACGTAGATCATATTGTCCAATATATTATTCTTAGCTGGATATAATAGTAATCGAAACCTTACCCCCAGTCCCCCTCCCCTCCCGGCCAAAGCCGGTTGGTTTCAAACTATGGCATGTAGTCCATTGTCCACACCTCTTGTGCCGGTTTGTGATGAAGATGTAAACGATTTCATGCCACCTTAATGTTATGTAACGTACAACCATGTGTTAAATGTTTTACCCTTAGAGGACAGTTTTAAACACCACAACTTAGGTGGAATCGATTAAGACGGCATTGGCAAGAAAAAAGGTACTCCAAGGATCCATACATTTTACACGATTGCAATAAACAAAGACATAATTAATTGGAATCTGGCGCTGCGCAAATGTAATAATAACCGATTGATATTAAATGTGAATAAGCACTGAGTTGTCTTTGTGTCTGAATAAGCACTGAGTTATGGTTGTGTCTGAATAGGCACTGAGTTATCGTTGTGCCTGAATAAGCACTGAGTTATGGTTGTGCCTGAAAAAGCACTGAGTTATGGTTGTGTCTGAATAAGCACTGAGTTATCTTTGTGTCTGTGAATGGAGGAGGTGAAACAAACGGAGTTCAAATTTTCTTTTTACAAACAGTACCAAGACCAATCCTGGTTTAGAACTCTTTCACGCTCTAATCAAGAACATAATGTAACAGTGGCCTGGTATCTGTTCTAAGGGTACTAATTGAAGCCAAGATCGTAAATTTTTTTATTGTCATATCAAAAATGCTGCCCCATTGGATGGAGAATAGCAACGCACCAATAATGGCTCGTAAGTCCTTACGAGAGCTATCTTAGTCTCGTCTATAGGAGTTCTCAGGAGAAGGCGATTGCATTTTTAAAACACGCGACTCGAGAACTCCAGATTTGGCAAATCCGCGTGAGAGTAGCGCTAATCTCGCAAGATTTTTTCAAACCGCGGGAAATTAGCACTGATTTCACGTTCTCGCGTCCTCAAGCTGCCTGCTTTTTAAAACCAGCGGCTCGAGAACTCAGACGTGCAGAATATGTCCGCGAATTCTCCGGCCCCGAGAATACGAGAGTCGAGAAAGTGCGAAACTGTGCAAAACTCGCTCGGTTTTGCCAAATCACAATTTTGCAGTTATAGGGCGACGAGAAGTCCATGCCGCCAATGTGCTACCGCCAGTGGAACAGCTGTATAGCAGCTACCGGAATGTCTGACGCCATTGTTCTTCAGCCTGTTGGTGGAAAATTTGGAGTATTTTTAAATTCTTTTGTATGACCCAACCACGAATCGAGGCGGAGGCTCTTTGTTGTTGTTGTTTTTTTTCAAAACAAATTTATTCCACAATAATTCATGAATACATGGCGATATAATTGTCTACAATATGCCCATTTGTGAAAGAAAGATATATCACAGAGAATTTCACATCATATCGTTCGTCAATCACTTGTTTGTGTTACAGAGGCAGCTGTTGTACAGGAAAACCCTTGTCCATTTGGAGAAACGGATTTCTGTGCAAATAATGTTCTTGAAACATAAGATTTTTATTGTTTTCAATATAAAGAAGCCCACTTCACATTTGTACCTTGTAGTGATTTAACAAAACATTTTGGGGATACAGTACACAATATTTCGTGATTTTTACAATGCAACTCTAAATATCGATAGAACTATGTTAATGAATACAACATTTAAGGTATTGCGATAAGCCAGACAACAGGAGAAACGGATAGGGCATGTGATTTAGGACACTTGGATGTGTAATTTGAAATTACATTTCTACGATATCACAAATGTAGCGGGTAAAAACCATTTCATCTGGGCACATAGCGAACAAATGACGCAAATCCTCTGCGACTGCATTGCAGAAAACACATATATTTCAATTGAACATACATATGCGGAAGAGCTTCTCTGTGCGAAGCAAAACATACATGATCTTCCAATCTAACTGAACAGATTCAGGCCTCTTCCCTGGGAGGTTTGAGAAAGCACATATCACTGAACATCGATATTCGCTGTACCATGACACGGTGATTAACAGAGAACGTCGTCAGACTTGGGACTCGATGATGAAAATACACAGTAACATTGTTCTGATCAAATTTCAAAAGTGAAGCAATTTGGCAAATGGAGTGTTGACAACATAGCATGTACAGTATATATACAGTTGCACCTATGATATGTTTTTTTTTCTATACAGGTACCGGGCATTCTAACACTACTGACTGAAAAATGAGAGACATGTAAAACTGTTGTCCTTGGTGAACAGTGAGGAGGATAGATTACCCATTATCAGTTTCAAAAGATCAAAAATTATAGTTTGTGGCTTGTACGCATGTTTGATGAGTTCAAATGTGTCTCGTCAGAGATGTCACTTCCTAAATTCCTTAGTTTTGGTGTTTTCGTCACTCTTCCAGGAACTCGCAACACTAAGGGTAACAACTCGTCATCCCCTTTTAGACCATGCTTGTCTGTTTTGACAAGTTTCATAGCGTTGTGCAGACCCTTCTTCTTGCGTCTCTTTCGTGGGTGATCAAGATGTTACCCCATGCCCATCTCTGCCAGAATTCTTGGGATTGGTTCTTCACTTCTCTATTCACGTTTTCTATCCATTCATCAATGGCACCATTATCAAGAGTCCCACCACCTGTGTTTAAGGTCGTTTAACAGGTTAATCCGAGCGCCTGAAGCTCCAACTGGTTTAAGTTCTTATATCAAAGTTTGTAGCTGAATACAGGCGACCAAATACTTGATCTTGTGTGTACGGCCATACAGAAGTAGAGCATACTTGATCTTGTGTGTACGGCCATACAGAAGTAGAGCATACTTGATCTTGTGTGTACGGCCATACAGAAGTAGAGCATACTTGATCTTGTGTGTACGGCCATACAGAAGTAGAGCATACTTTTTCTTGTGTGTACGGCCATACAGAAGTAGAGCATACTTTTTCTTGTGTGTACGGCCATACAGAAGTAGAGCATACTTTGATGATCTGGTAGATCTTCGACCATCCCAGCATCTGTTGCAGTTTGAAGATTGGAGAAGAGTCAGTTTAAACAAACTTTGCTGACAGAACAGCACTTCATCCTTCTCTTCATGGACTTGCATGAATGGTTTTGTTGACAGTTGTTTTCTTTGTTCTTTTCATGGGTGTTCTTCTCATGAGCGATCGCACAATTCAGATGTGCACAGGACAGTATTTCAGCCCTACAGGCGACATTACAAAAAGAAGGGATTATCCCTGTACCCAAACATACACAGAAAAATGAATCTTAATTGTGCAAAGGTGAGGTTAAAAATGGGGCCACCCCACACGAAGTCTCTGACTAATATTATGTGAAAAAGATGATGATAAAAACACTATAAAAAGCGTTCATAGTAAGTATAAAGCTCATGTAAACAGAGAAAAAAAAAAGCAAGAGACTAACTACAGTGTTGAATAGGTAGTTAATAACGTAACCGTAATAGAATGAATGAATGCTTATTGTTTAACGCCCTACTCAAGAATATTTCACTTATACGAAGGCGGTGTCTCCTTGGTGCAGGACGGATTTCCACCGTATCTTTTATCTGGTGCTGCCTCACCGAGACGACTTGCCGAAGACACCCAACAAGCCCCCTCACCCAGTCACATTATACTGACACCGGGCCGACCAGTCCACCCTCTATCCTCTTATTGCTGAGCGCCTAGCGAGGATGCAGAATGTACCATTTTTTTAAAGTCTTTGGTATGACCCGACCCAGGTTTGAACCCAGATCTCCCCGTCCGAAAGCGGACGCCCAACCAACTGCGCTATCCGGGCGGGTTAACCGTAATAGAACATATACCGGTAGGCGTATGCATAGTGTGCATAGACATGTCAAAAAGTTTATAATGGAACATGCGGTTAAAATGAATGGCGGTATTTATTTCTTTAATTGATTAGTGTTTTACGCCCTGGGGAATATTTCACCTACACGACGACTGTCGGCAATATACTGGGAGTAAACCGGGCAGAAAGTCATCGCCATCGGAAGTCAGGCGGCACATTGGCTTGCGTGTGTAGTTATTTATTTGATTGTTATTTTACGTTGCACGCGGGGATAATTCACTTATACCACGTTATGGTGTGAGGAAACCGGGGGTAGCTCGTAGGAAACCCACGGCCTCTCGTAGGTTGCAGGCAAACCTTCCCACGTACGATCAGAGAGGAAGCCAGCACGAGTTGGACTTGAACTCAGAGTGAAGGTACTGGCGAGAGGCTCCTGGGCCATTACTCTGCGCAAGCGGACCAACAGCCTTATTCACTGAGGGTGCCTAGGTACAGTATTCATTGCATGACGGTATTTACTCGGATGTTAAATGAATGACGGTAAGCTATACACATACGTAGAGAAGCAGACAAATACTGCCCTCCATGACACGCCAGAGAGCTACGTAGTTACAGTACTGTACAGGAAATTAAATGAATAATGGGAAATAGTATACATAGGAGCAGGCGAATCCTGGCCCCCATCTACACTAGACAGTCATATAGTTACAATAGGGAGCCAGAGTACAAATTAAAGAGGGTAATCAGTACACATCGTAAGTAGTGTACATAGGAGCAGAAGAATTCTGTCCCCCATTTACACTAGACACACAGTCATATAGTTACAATAGGGAGCCAGAGTACAAATTAAAGAGGGTAATCAGTACACATCGGAGCAGGCAAATACTGGCCCCCATGGTGTACATGAGACGCGCATAGTTACAATATTTACTCAAAAGAGAAATGACTGACGGTAAGCAGTACACATATGAATAGGAAAATGCTGGCATCCATTATGCACATGAGAGTTAAATAGTTACAGTAATAAACAGGAAATTAAGTGAAATACGGGATGTAATACACACAGGAGCAGGCAAATACTGCCCCCAATGGTGCGCATCGGAGTTACATAGTTACATGTTGAATAGGAAATGAAATGCATAACTGTAAGTAGTACACATAGGAGCAGATAAATCCTGGCCCCATGGTGCACATCGGAGTTACATAGTTACATGTACATGGATGTTAAATGAATGAGGGTAAGCAGTACACACAGAAGCAGGCAAATACAGGCCTCCGTCATGCACATCAAAATTACATAGTGACAGTAATGACATTTAAGTTAAATGAATGACGGTAAGTAGTAAATATAGGAGCAGGAAATTACTGGAATCCAGCTTCAGTAATGACCTGGAAGTTAAACGAATGACAGTAAGCAGTAAACATAGGAGTGGGCAAATACTGACCTCCCTGCTGCACATCAAAGTTACATAGTTCATAGATACATAGTTAAAGTAACGACCTGTAAGTTAAATCAATGACGGTAAGTAGCACACATAGGAGCAGGCAAATACTGGCCTCCCTGGTGCACAGCAAAGTTAACTAGTTACAGTGCTGAGCTGTAAGTTAAATGAATAACGGTAAGTCGTACACATATGAGCAGGCAAATACTGGCCTCCCTGCTGCACATCAGAGTTACGTAGTTACAGTATTGACCTGGCAGTTTAATGGATGACGGTAAGTAGCACACATAGGAGCAGGCAAATACTGACCTCCCTGCTGCACATCAAAGTTACATAGTTACAGTACTGAGCTGTAAGTTAAATGAATGACAGTAAGTAACACACATAGCAGCAGGCAAATACTGGCCTCCCTGCTGCACATCAAAGTTACATAGTTACAGTACTGTGCTGTAAGTTAAATGAATGACGGTAAGTAGTACACATATGAGCAGGCAAATACTGGCCTACCCGCTGCACATCATAGTTACGTAGTTACAGTATTGACCTGGCAGTTTAATGGATGACGGTATTAAGGAGAACACATACGAGCAGGCAGTTACTGGCCTCCATGGGGGTAGTCTTCTCGTGCCTCCTTATTTCCTGAAATATACAGTGGAATAACATTGTTACATGCAAGATGCATTCAATCAGAAACTAAACCAACACATACCAGTGGGGCATTCATCCTTAAGTGAATATGATTTGTCTTCCCTTGCTGTAACTTGCGATTCTCCAAAATAATGTGCTAAGTTAAACGCGTATACCTTTGTATTGATGTATTCGTTGTCCCGTTATTGTGCCAAGTGTTATTTGTTTGGCTCAACTAAATGAAATAACACAAAATAAAATAAATAAACAGGATGACACAATCAGCCGAAATAATAAGAGTAGAGTACATTTCCCCAAAATAATAACAAATAATACTAGTGGGGCACTCCTCCCCAAAATAATAATAACAAATAATACCAGTGGGACACACCTTCCCAAAATAATAATAACAAATAATACCAGTGGGGCACACCACCACAAAATAATACCAGTGGGGCACAGCTCTCCAAAATAATAATACCAGTGGGGCAAACCACCCCACAAAATAAAATTAAAATAAAATGAAATAAATTATAACAAAGAAAAGCAAACCAAAACAAAATAAAATTATTAGGAAATATAGACTGACATTTTCAGACATCTTTGGGAAAGATTTGTCTGCTTTAGACAAATATAATCTTAAATTTAGGCATATCTTGAAAGATGGCTAAACGTCGGATTTCATATTTTCTCCTACTATGACCCCTGTTGATACTGAGTGAAGGAAGGTAAAAATCAACGCGGGATAAGTGGGAAGTCGTAATATTAAAAGACGACTTCTGATGAGTTCCCATTATGCATTTATCCCAATATTAAAAGGGAGGTAATTTTTGAAAAATATATCAAATGAATTCAGTTTGTTTTATGCGATTATCCCCCTTGTTAGTGACCGTATGTCATACGTTAGATATATATGTATGTAGCACATTTTGTCCTTGGGATATAAATAAATTATTCCGGGAGGTGTACAAAAATACAATTTGCCTAATAAAGTATGCCGGTAAAGTATCTGTAGATGACCTAATGAACTACGTTGGGACAAAATTGTAATAGGCTTAACCATTCAGAAGTGCATAAGAGTTTGCGCAATGATGACACAAATCCCTAAAAAAAGTAATATGGTATTTATGGTAAAACACTTTAATATTTATACATCAGTGAAATCCCAGGATTTCCTTCACCAATAAAAGTAATGTTTCATTAGCACACAGACATAAAACATTGTTGGTAAACTATAAATTCCTCCACTGTTATCTTGCACCTATTTAAAACACGTGAGAATTTTGTCTACTTTGCATAGAACTGAAAACTTTATGCCCAAGGTTACAACCCATCTCCCTTGAGGTTAACAAGGAACGAAGGGAATGCATGGTTATAAAGTTACCTTAAGGTGTCACCTGATTAAAGTTTTTTTTTATGTCATAAGGTTTGTCTCGGAAAAGGCATCGTTTCTTTTTTTGTTTTAAGGTACCTCGTAAATCCCAGACAATGGTACACATTAGAAAATAGCACGAATCGTGCACGATATCACTAATTCGAAGAAATCACATATTTCCCCCCTTTGACCACAGCCTTCGTTTCACCCTCACTTTTTGTTGGACGTTACAGACAGAATTGTCTTATCGTTGATCAGATCAAACTATAAAAACAGGCGCCATTGCTCACTTGGTTAGAGAGCCAGTATAGTAAATCGAACGTCGAGGTTTCGAATCCATTTGCTGCCTTCAAACAGTGGCGACTGATTTCTCCCAAAATCGAATATGTTATGATTTTTTCATCATTTTATATTTGTCATTGAACTTCTATCAGCATATTTCTTTCCAGGTTACACATGCGTAATTTGAACAATTTGGACAATGCCTATTCTTACACAGTTTTCATATATTCTTAACAAACTACAATTTTTCTCACTGTCATATTTCAACTTCTTTCAAACATAAATCCTTTATCCCGGACCATCGTACACATGGGAAAAAAGCACGAATCGTGCGCGATATCACAGTCTCCCATAGAAAACACAGATTGCCTTCATTTCACCATAGACTTAGTTTCATATGTACTCTAATAGTCTAATAAACTGGTTGATGGTTCGAATCTCTCTGGTGCCTACTAGTATTGGCTTTTCTTTTCTCCCGGAATCAAATATCTGATGATTTTTCGTCCCTTTACATTTGTCACTGAAGTTGAATCAGGCATATTTCTTTCCAGGTTACACATACGTAATTTGAAGAAAGTCCTGGGGCACTGATTCGATAATGCCTATTCTTACACAGATTTCTTACATCCTTAGCAAACTATAACTTTTCTTACTGTTGGTTTTTGCAACTTCTTTAAAACATATGAGAATTTTCTCTGCTTTACACACAACTGAAAACTTTACGTCCAAGTTTACAACCCATCTCTCTTGAAGTTATCATGGTAAGAAAATGCTTTCACTACACTTACAGAAACAACATCCAAAGACATGGTGGCACAGGCATGTTGATTTTACCAGATGTTATCGAGAAAACCAAAGGCCGTATTTGTTGGTGTGGTATTCCACCGCACAAAGGTTTGGTAATATAGATTTTGTGCAGTGAAGTTGACAAATTTTCCACGTAAATAGTAAGCATAACCAGTGCGCTCTGGTAATTTTAAAGCGACTATCCCTGCTGATATTACAATTATTATTCTCCCTAGGAGGTGGGAAATACATCTGGCGGCATAGAAGCAGATGTTTCTAGAGATGGGGTAATCTACGAGATCTAGTATATGTAGTGGCTACTAGTTTTTGGTTGCCTCTGGAGCCTACCAGTATTGGCCATTCTTTTCTCCCGGAAATCAAATATGTTATGATTTTTCGTCCCTTTACATTCATCATTGAAATTAAATCAGGCATATTTGGGGGACATCGGAAGGGTGAAGACATACCTTGGCGATAGTGGGCTGCGAGAAACTACAACAACAACATCGTTCTGTTTTTGATACATTTTGAGCTGATTTACGTGGATATCGACTGATTTGGAAGACCGGCAGTTACACTAAGGAGGTCTGCTCCTCAAGCAGGACAGGTATGTCGTAGCCAGTGGTATTTTCGCCTGTAAACAGGCCTGATAGGACTCTGCCTGTGGCTATCACAACAAAGAACAGGGTTAATTTTTCTACGGCAGTCCAGAGGGACTTTATTGCAGCATCGACTGACGTGATCAACATTAGGGAGGACTTGCTCAGTTTTCAGAAAAACTGTTTGAAAAAGATGTTTTACATTCGTGTGTCCAACCAGGCAGCTCACAGTGCATTACTTCAGAAGAAGTTTGTAATCGACGGAACAACGTATAATATTATGCATGCTTCTTCAGTGTTCTTAAACTTGACCGAACATTGGGCACCTGATGAAATGTCAGATGATATTATAGCGGATGCATTGAAGCCTAACGGAGAGTGTCTAGGTGTGACTAAACTAAAGTTTGCAAACAGTGAACTCTCACACGTACGTACAGGAATACGTATATATCGTTTCAGATGTCACAGAGTTAGGTATGTTCCGAATTTCACCAACTTTGGTGGTACGTCGTAATGTTTACATATCCAGATCAAGCCTCTGAATGCAGGAAATGTGGGCAAAAAAATCAGAAAGTGGCCGAATGTAAAGCTAAATGGTGTGATGACTGTAATGGTTTCTCTCCACATGAGAACCCTCATACGGAAAGTGACTGTGACGATCTGTGTAGGATGTGCGGGTCTGCCGAGCATACCGTTCGGGGCTGCTGTTCGCGTACCTGCTCTTACGCTGCGCGTGTAAACGGCAGCGGTTTGGGGAAAATTACGCTGGCGGAGGTGGAGGTGGCCTCTGATGTTGACGTTGACGTTGACGTCGAAAAGGTATCTTTGGAAAGTAGTGGTGAGGACAGTGAGAAGACCTGTGAGAAAGAATGTGAAACAAATGGAATAGCATGTGAGAATCCAGGCTTGGAATCATCGGAATCGGTGCTTGTTGAACCAGCTGCCTCTGAGAGTTCGATTCCATTAGCTTATAAGGAAAATTTAATGGAAGTAGGCCTACAGGTTGGGGTACATAATGTTCGCTCACCTGAACCTGTTAATCAGAAAAGAGCTAAGCTGGAAGAAGATGGTGTAAGCAGGGTCGGTATGGGTGATGACACGCCTGGTGTTGTCATGACAGAGGACTCCATCCTTGAGGATATGTGCTTAGATGAGATGTCCCCGTCACCGTCTCAAGACTGTTCGATGATGTTGGTGGAGTACAGAAAGAACATAGCCTCTCCGGGTCGAAGACGGTTAAACAGGAACTAAGATCAAAGGAACTGGAACACTATTGTTCTCATGTCATTAAAAACAATGGATAAGTACGTCCTCCTACTTCTTCTGTCCGTAATGTCTGTAACTGATACAATTCGGTTTGATTCTTTAAACGTTAATAGTTTACATGATCTCAACAAGCAGGCTCAGATCAAGAATTTTGTGTTTGACAATAACACTGACGTCCTCTTCTTACAAGAGACACATTTCATGAATTATAATGAAAGAAAACTTTTAAATATTCCTGGTGATGCCAGGTGGGCTTACCGTAGAAACAGGAGCTGCGGGATGGGAATTGTAATCTTTGTGAGAAACTGAGAGTGTCAAAGAGACAACTCCTTAGGCAACACAGCTCGTCAGGGAGCAATTAGCAGAGCCAAATCGGTCCATTTCGATCACGGAGAGAAGCCAATTAGATATTTTATTTGAAGAGAAGTTATTAGAGCCAGGAAAAAAATTATTAAATCTATCAGTTGTCACACAAATGGGTCTATTGTTCATAAATGGCAACATGATATTAGCCGTTATATACGTTCATATTATAAGAATCTCTATATAAAAGAAACGTTCGATGCAGGGTGTGAGGAGGAATTTTTGGCCACATTACCGCAACTGTCAGAAGATTGTAAAGATGTTACAGAGAAAACCAAAGGCTGTATTTGTTGGTGTGGCATTCCACCGCACAAAGGTTTCGTGATATAGATTTTGTGCAGTGAAGTTGACAAATGTTCGACATAAATAGTGAGCAAAACCAGTGCGCTCAGGTAATGTCAAAGCGACTATCCCTGTTGATATTACAAAGTAACGTCTCCCTAAGAGGACGGAAATACGCCGGGCGACATAGAAGCAGATGTTTCTAGAGATGGGGTGATCTACGAGATATGGTATATGTAGTGGCTACTAGTTCTTGGTTTACTGAGGTTTCCTCTGGCGAACATGTCAGCGTGGCGCAAACATGAATTTCTTCCATCTTAATTATAAAAAGATGCAAACAGAGTTGATAACCCATGCATGCATGCTTTTAAAGTTACCTTACCTTAAGCTGTTACCGGATTAAAGATTTTTTAAAAATTTTCTAATAAGGCTTGTCTCGGAATAGGTCTTCGTTCCTTTTTTCTTTCAAGATAAATCCTTTATCCCAGACCATCGTACACATGGGAAAAAAGCACGAATCGTGCACGATATCGCTGTCTCCCATAGACGACACCGATTGCCTCCATTTCACCATAGGCTTAATTTCATGAGTACTTTTTGTTGGGCTTAGAGGTATTTTGCAGACAGAGTTGCCTTATCCTTGATGAGAATATTTTCTACCAATAGGCGCCATAGCTCAGTTGGTTAGAGAGCCAGTCGGAGAGTTCGGCTGTGACTGCCCAGATGGTCGGACGTGTTTTGTGAGTTGCGAGTTGTTGTTGTTTTTGGCGTTGTTTCCCGAGGGGCCTGGCTTTTACGCTATGGCATCGGCAAATATGAATCGATATTCGCGGAATGGAAGATTGTACCAGAAGGATTTATCGTTACTTGTGGAGACTGGAGATAACAGGAGAATATCGGCTGAAAAGGTGATTGTGGAAATTGAACGTGTTTGTGGACTAAACAGTCTTCTTGCATGTGTGCCGAAAGGTATCGTTGGTGGCAGAGAGAGAAGTTTGTGATTTATTGAAAGATGGGATTACGGTCGAGGGCCAGGAATGTTCGTGCACAGAGGTTACAAAAAGGTCTGTGGTCGTGTCATTCATGCACTTGTCGAGTTATGTGCAGGACAGTGAAATTAGAGCCAAACTCTTGGAAATGAATGTAGAAACGATGACGGAAATCAAACGGCGGTTTCACAAAGGTACGAATATAGCCGATGGAACAAGGTATGTGCGTGTTGTTCTTCCACGAAATGTGAAATCGTTGCCGTATGCCATGAATTTTAGAACGGGTAACAGCTACGAATATTTTCATGTCGTACATGACAATCAAGTAAAGGTCTGCTCCTTGTGATTGTCCGACTACCATTTATTTAAGGATTGCCCGGAATTTCGCTGCCATATCTGTGTGCGCCAAGGCCACAACGCCAGGTGCTACTGCGAAGACTGTTTTGATTGCAACTGTTCCACTTGCATATGCAACGAACGCATAGAATGTGGCAGCGGTAACATGTTTACTTGCCAATGCTTAGAATCGGACAATGACCAGCCCACCAGGCGACAACACTTCACGAAGACGAAGGTGGACATGAAAGCCTGTCTGTTGTTTCGCAACCTCCCGAGCTCAACAACCCAGATATTCTTTAGACTCACCTGGCGGCAACGACCGGTAATGAAAGAGCAGATCGAAAGCAGCGGGCGCTGGAGAGCGGAGATCTCATGCCCGTTCTCAGTGAGGGTGGTGGCGACAACAATGACCTGGACTGCCGGGTGCCAAATGGTGCGATGAGGGTTGATCAAGAGGAGGGGAGAGACAGCGATTGTGGAGACACAGACTCCTCACAAGGATCGGGATTCTCTGAGGTGACCAGCAAACGTAGATGAGGGTACAAACCCCAGCCGAATCTAAACAAAGCGAAAAGGATGGTCCCATACAAGAAGGACAATATGTAAACTGACACTAATAGTTTTCCTATTTACAATTATCGTCATGGAGGTATGTCTATGCTTTTTCACTCTTTTTCTTATGTTTACTTTTGCCACATTGAATGGTAATGGACTCAGAGATATAAATAAGTTAAAGGGAGTTCTGAACTATCATGTTACTTCAGATCTTATTGCGCTACAGGAAACACACTGGGATGATGCTTTCATAGAAAACATTAAACACGTTATAGACGGCGATATATATTATAGTAATTCTCCAGACAAGTTTAAAGGTGTAGCCGTTGTGATCAGAAAACATCATAAACATCACATTAAGGATGTTTTTTTCCCTGACTCTGATCGTTATATTAAGGTAACAATTTCCATTCAGGGACATGAAATCGATGTCATCAATGTTTACGCTCCGAATCCTGTTACGGAGATAGCTGACATTTTTAAATATCTAGTACATATAGTGAGCGATGGACCCTACATCATGATGGGAGATTTTAACACGGTTTTTGCACGGGAAGAAAGTGAGGGCGGTATTATGCAATACTATGCAGACTTACAATATAGCAGATTGGTGGCGTACTAGGCATCCTGATAAAACTGGTTTTACGTGGCGACGTCATGTGGACTGTGTGTTGCGCCAGAGTAGAATAGGTCATTGTTTAATTTTTAGACAATTGTTGGCTAGTTGTCAATACGTCGATATAAAATTTTCTCCCTATAGTGGCCATTCCATCGTTTATGCAAAGTTTGAATTTTCTAGTGTGGAAAGAGGGACTGGCCTTTATGTTTTTGATAACACGTTGTTAAATGACAATGAGTTTTGCTCTGCCGTAAATCAGCTAACTGACAAACAGTTAACCTGTCCGTTGTATGTTCACGACATTTGTGCATGGTGGGATAACCTTAAGTACAAAATCAAGGCCTTTTCACA